>CAXAJV010000614.1:0-445000 GCA_963969225.1 Xylocopa violacea | reverse complement strand
TATATATCGTTATAGACGTATATAATGTGCAGATCGAGACGTGGGGACCGACAAGCCAGAATGTTGTAAAATATTACATCCGAGATGTTAGGTTGCCTTAGGTTAGGATATACAACGTTATAGACGTATATAATGACCCCATCGAGGAGCAGGCGACGACACGCCAGGAATGTTGTAAAATATAACATCCGAGATGTTATGTTGCCTTACGTTAGTATATGTAACGTTATAGACGTATATAATGTTCCCACCGAAAAGTAGGAGCCGAATCGCCAGGAATGTTGTAAAATATTACATCCGAGATGTTAGTTTCCCTTAAGTTTGGATATATGTCGTTATAGACGTATATGACGTTCCCACCGAGACGTAGGGACCGACATGCCAGGAATGTTGTAAAATATTACATCCCAGATGTTAGGTTGCGTTAGGTTAGGATATACAACGTTATAGACGTATATAATGTTCGCACCGAGAAGTACGAGCCGACACGCCAGGAATGTTGTAAACTATTACGGTAGAGATTTTAGGTTGCCTTAGGTTATGATATATAACGTTATAGACGTATATAATGTTCCCACCGAGAAATAGGGGCCGACGCGTCAGGAATGTTGTAAAATATTAAACCCGAGATGTTAGGTTGCCTTGGGCTAGGATATATAACGTTATAGACGTATATAATATTCCCACCGAGAAATAGGGGCCGACATGCCAGGAATGTTGTAAAATATTACATCCCAGATGTTAGGTTGCGTTAGGTTAGGATATACAATGTTATAGACGTATATAATGTCCCCATCGAGAAGCAGGCGACGACACGCCAGGAATGTTGTAAAATATAACATCCGAGATGTTATGTTGCCTTACGTTAGTATATGTAACGTTATAGACGTATATAATGTTCCCACCGAAAAGTAGGAGCCGAATCGCCAGGAATGTTGTGAAATATTACATCCGAGATGTTAGTTTCCCTTAAGTTTGGATATATGTCGTTATAGACGTATATGACGTTCCCACCGAGACGTAGGGACCGACATGCCAGGAATGTTGTAAAATATTACATCCCAGATGTTAGGTTGCGTTAGGTTAGGATATACAACGTTATATACGTATATAATGTCCCCATCGAGAAGCAGGCGACGACACGCCAGGAATGTTGTAAAATATTATATCCGAGATGTTATGTTGCCTTACGTTAGGATATATAACGTTATAGACGTATATAATGTTCGCACCGAGAAGTACGAGCCGACACGCCAGGAATGTTGTAAACTATTACGGTAGAGATTTTAGGTTGCCTTAGGTTATGATATATAACGTTATAGACGTATATAATGTTACCACCGAGAAATAGGGGCCGACGCGTCAGGAATGTTGTAAAATATTAAACCCGAGATGCTAGGTTGCCTTAGGCTAGGATATATAACGTTATAGAAGTATATAATGTTCCCACCGAGAAATAGGGGCCGACGCGTCAGGAATGTTGTAAAATATTAAACCCGAGATGTTAGGTTGCCTTAGGCTAGGATATATAACGTTATAGACGTATATAATGTTCCCATCGAGAAGCAGGCGACGACACGCCAGGAATGTTGTAAAATATTACATCCGAGATGTTAGATTGCTTAGGCTAGGATATACAACGTTGTAGACGTATATAATGTCCCCATCGAGAAGCAGGGGACGACACGCCAGGAATGTTGTAAAATATAACATCCGAGATGTTATGTTGCCTTACGTTAGGATATGTAACGTTATAGACGTATATAATTTTCCCACCGAAAAGTAGGAGCCGAAGCGCCAGGAATGTTGTAAAATATTACACCCGAGATGTTAGTTTCCCTTAAGTTTGGATATATGTCGTTATAGACGTATATAACGTTCCCACCAAGGCGTAGGGACCGACATGCCAGGAATGTTGTAAAATATTACATCCCAGATATTAGGTTGCGTTAGGTTAGGATATACAACGTTATAGACGAATATAATGTCCCCATCGAGAAGCAGGCGACGACACGCCAGGAATGTTGTAAAATATTACATCCGAGATGTTATGTTGCCTTACGTTAGGATATATAACGTTAAAGACGTATATAATGTTCGCACCGAGAAGTATGAACCGACACGCCAGGAATGTTGTAAACTATTACGGTAGAAATTTTAGGTTGCCTTAGGTTATGATATATAACGTTATAGACGTATATAATGTTCCCACCGAGAAATAGGGGCCGACGCGTCAACAATGTTGTAAAATATTAAATCCGAGATGTTAGGTTGCCTTAGGCTAGGATATATAACGTTATAGACGTATATAATATTCCCACCGAGAAATAGGGGCCGACATGCCAGGAATGTTGTAAAATATTACATACCAGATGTTAGGTTACGTTAGGTTAGGATATACAACGTTATAGACGTATATAATGTCCCCATCGAGAAGCAGGCGACGACACGCCAGGAATGTTGTAAAATATTATATCCGAGATGTTATGTTGCCTTACGTTAGGATATATAACGTTATAGACGTATATAATGTTCGCACCGAGAAGTACGAGCCGACACGCCAGGAATGTTGTAAACTATTACGGTAGAGATTTTAGGTTGCCTTAGGTTATGATATATAACTTTATAGACGTATATAATGTTCCCACCGAGAAATAGGGGCCGTCGCGTCAGGAATGTTGTAAAATATTAAACCCGCGATGTTTGGTTGCGTTAGGTTAGGATATACAACGTTATAGACGTATATAATGTTCCCACCGAGAAATAGGGGCCGACGCGTCAGGAATGTTGTAAAATATTAAACCCGAGATGTTAGGTTGCCTTAGGCTAGGATATATAACGTTATAGACGTATATAATATTCCCACCGAGAAATAGGGGCCGACATGCCAGGAATGTTGTAAAATATTACATCCCAGATGTTAGGTTGCGTTAGGTTAGGATATACAACGTTATAGACGTATATAATGTCCCCATCGAGAAGCAGGAGACGACACGCCAGGAATGTTGTAAAATATTACATCCGAGATGTTATGTTGCCTTACGTTAGGATATGTAACGTTATAGACGTATATAATGTTCCCACCGAAAAGTAGGAGCCGAAGCGCCAGGAATGATGTAAAATATTACATCCGAGATGTAGGTTTCCCTTAAGTTTGGATATATATCGTTATAGAAGTATATAATGTCCAGATCGAGACGTGGGGACCGACAAGCCAGAATGTTGTAAAATATTAAGCCCGAGATGTTAGGTTGCCTTAGGCTAGGATATATAACGTTATAGACGTATATAATATTCCCACCGAGAAATAGGGTCCGACATGCCAGGAATGTTGTAAAATATTACATCCCAGATGTTAGGTTGTCTTAGGTTATGATATATAACGTTATAGACGTATATAATGTTCCCACCGAGAAATAGGGGCCGACGCGTCAGGAATGTTGTAAAATATTAAACCCGAGATGTTAGGTTGCCTTGGGCTAGGATATATAACGTTATAGACGTATATAATATTCCCACCGAGAAATAGGGGCCGACATGCCAGGAATGTTGTAAAATATTACATCCCAGATGTTAGGTTGCGTTAGGTTAGGATATACAATGTTATAGACGTATATAATGTCCCCATCGAGAAGCAGGCGACGACACGCCAGGAATGTTGTAAAATATTACATCCGAGATGTTATGTTGCCTTACGTTAGGATATGTAACGTTATAGACGTATATAATGTTCCCACCGAAAAGTAGGAGCCGAAGCGCCAGGAATGTTGTAAAATATTACATCCGAGATGTTAGTTTCCCTTAAGTTTGGATATATATCGTTATAGAAGTATATAATGTCCAGATCGAGACGTGGGGACCGACAAGCCAGAATGTTGTAAAATATTAAGCCCGAGATGTTAGGTTGCCTTAGGCTAGGATATATAACGTTATAGACGTATATAATATTCCCACCGAGAAATAGGGTCCGACATGCCAGGAATGTTGTAAAATATTACATCCCAGATGTTAGGTTGCGTTAGGTTAGGATATACAACGTTATAGACGTATATAATGTTCCCACCGAAAAGTAGGAGCCGAAGCGCCAGGAATGTTATAATATATTACATCCGAGATGTTAGTTTCCCTTAAGTTTGGATATATATCGTTATAGACGTATATAATGTCCAGATCGACACGTGGGGACCGACAAGCCAGAATGTTGTAAAATATTACATCCGAGATGTTAGGTTGCGTTAGGTTAGGATATACAACGTTATAGACATAATTAATGTCCCCATCGAGAAGCAGGCGACAACACGCCAGGAATGTTGTAAAATATTATATCCGAGATGTTATGTTGCCTTACGTTAGGATATATAACGTTATAGACGTATATAATGTTCGCACCGAGAAGTACGAGCCGACACGCCAGGAATGTTGTAAACTATTACGGTAGAGATTTTAGGTTGCCTTAGGTTGTGATATATAACGTTATAGACGTATATAATCTTCCCACCGAGAAATAGGGGCCCACGCGTCAGGAATGTTGTAAAATATTAAACCCGAGATGTTAGGTTGCCTTAGGCTAGGATATATAACGTTATAGACGTATATAATGTTCGCACCGAGAAATACGAGCCGACACGCCAGGATTGTTGTAAACTATTACGGTAGAGATTTTAGGTTGCCTTAGGTTATGATATACAACGTTATAGACGTATATAATGTTACCACCGAGAAATGGGGGCCGAAGCGCCAGGAATGTTGTAAAATATGATATCCGAGATGTTAGTTTCCCTTATGTTTGGATATATATTGTTATAGACGTATATAACGTTCCCACCGAGACGTAGGGACCGACATGCCAGGAATGTTGTAAAATATTTCATCCCAGATGTTAGGTTGCGTTAGGTTAGGATATACAACGTTATAGACGTATATAATGTCCCCATCGAGAAGCAGGCGACGACACGCCAGGAATGTTGTAAAATATTATATCCGAGATGTTATGTTGCCTTACGTTAGGATATATAACGTTATAGACGTATATAATGTTCGCACCGAGAAGTACGAGCCGACACGCCAGGAATGTTGTAAACTATTACGGTAGAGATTTTAGGTTGCCTTAGGTTATGATATATAACGTTATAGACGTATATAATGTTACCACCGAGAAATAGGGGCCGAAGCGCCAGGAATGTTGTAAAATATGACATCCGGGATGTTAGTTTCCCTTAAGTTTGGATATATATCGTTATAGACGTATATAACGTTCCCACCGAGACGTAGGGACCGACATGCCAGGAATGTTGGAAAATATTACATCCCAGATGTTAGATTGCGTTAGGTTAGGATATACAACGTTATAGACGTATATAATGTCCCCATCGAGAAGCAGGCGACGAC
The DNA here is from genome assembly GCA_963969225.1 of Xylocopa violacea. NCBI lineage: Eukaryota > Metazoa > Arthropoda > Insecta > Hymenoptera > Apidae > Xylocopa > Xylocopa violacea. Next base: position 439,612 of record CAXAJV010000614.1, on the reverse strand, counting down.
ACGCCAGGTATGTTGTAAAATATTACATCCGAGATGTTATGTTGCCTTACGTTAGGATATATAACGTTATAGACGTATATAATGTTCGCACCGAGAAGTACGAGCCGACAGGCCAGGAATGTTCTAAACTGTTACGGTAGAGATTTTAGGTTGCCTTAGGTTATGATATATAACGTTATAGACGTATATAATGTTTCCACCGAGAAATAGGGGCCGACGCGTCAGGAATGTTGTAAAATATTATATCCGAGATGTTATGTTGCCTTACGTTAGGATATATAACGTTATAGACGTATATAATGTTCGCACCGAGAAGTACGAGCCGACACGCCAGGAATGTTGTAAACTATTACGGTAGAGATTTTAGGTTGCCTTAGGTTATGATATATAACGTTATAGACGTATATAATGTTACCACCGAGAAATAGGGGCCGAAGCGCCAGGAATGTTGTAAAATATGACATCCGGGATGTTAGTTTCCCTTAAGTTTGGATATATATCGTTATAGACGTATATAACGTTCCCACCGAGACGTAGGGACCGACATGCCAGGAATGTTGGAAAATATTACATCCCAGATGTTAGATTGCGTTAGGTTAGGATATACAACGTTATAGACGTATATAATGTCCCCATCGAGAAGCAGGCGACGACACGCCAGGTATGTTGTAAAATATTACATCCGAGATGTTATGTTGCCTTACGTTAGGATATATAACGTTATAGACGTATATAATGTTCGCACCGAGAAGTACGAGCCGACACGCCAGGAATGTTCTAAACTGTTACGGTAGAGATTTTAGGTTGCCTTAGGTTATGATATATAACGCTATAGACGTATATAATGTTCCCACCGAGAAATAGGCGCCGACGCGTCAGGAATGTTGTAAAATATTAAACCCCAGATGTTAGGTTGCCTTAGGCTAGGATATATAACGTTATAGACGTATATAATATTCCCACCGAGAAATAGGGGCCGACATGCCGGGAATGTTGTAAAATATTACATCCCAGATGTTAGGTTGCGTTAGGTTAGGATATACAACGTTATAGACGTATATAATGTTCCCACCGAAAAGTAGGAGCCGAAGCGCCAGGAATGTTATAATATATTACATCCGAGATGATAGTTTCCCTTAAGTTTGGATAAATATCGTTATAGACGTATATAATGTCCAGATCGACACGTGGGGACCGACAAGCCAGAATGTTGTAAAATATTACATCCGAGATGTTATGTTGCCTTACGTTAGTATATGTAACGTTATAGACGTATATAATGTTCCCACCGAAAAGTAGGATCCGAATCGCCAGGAATGTTGTAAAATATTACATCCGAGATGTTAGTTTCCCTTAAGTTTGGATATATGTCGTTATAGACGTATATGACGTTCCCACCGAGACGTAGGGACCGACATGCCAGGAATGTTGTAAAATATTACACCCGAGATGTTAGGTTGCCTTAGGCAAGGATATATAACGTTATAGACGTATATAATGTTCCCATCGAGAAGCAGGCGACGACACGCCAGGAATGTTGTAAAATATTACATCCGAGATGTTAGATTGCTTAGGCTAGGATATACAACGTTGTAGACGTATATAATGTCCCCATCGAGAAGCAGGCGACGACACGCCAGGAATGTTGTAAAATATAACATCCGAGATGTTATGTTGCCTCACGTTAGGATATGTAACGTTATAGACGTATATAATTTTCCCACCGAAAAGTAGGAGCCGAAGCGCCAGGAATGTTGTAAAATATTACACCCGAGATGTTAGTTTCCCTTAAGTTTGGATATATGTCATTATAGACGTATATAACGTTCCCACCAAGGCGTAGGGACCGACATGCCAGGAATGTTGTAAAATATTACATACCAGATGTTAGGTTACGTTAGGTTAGGATATACAACGTTATAGACGTATATAATGTCCCCATCGAGAAGCAGGCGACGACACGCCAGGAATGTTGTAAAATATTATATCCGAGATGTTATGTTGCCTTACGTTAGGATATATAACGTTATAGACGTATATAATGTTCGCACCGAGAAGTACGAGCCGACACGCCAGGAATGTTTTAAACTATTACGGTAGAGATTTTAGGTTGCCTTAGGTTATGATATATAACTTTATAGACGTATATAATGTTCCCACCGAGAAATAGGGGCCGTCGCGTCAGGAATGTTGTAAAATATTAAACCCGCGATGTTTGGTTGCGTTAGGTTAGGATATACAACGTTATAGACGTATATAATGTTACCACCGAGAAATAGGGGCCGAAGCGCCAGGAATGTTGTAAAATATGATATCCGAGATGTTAGTTTCCCTTATGTTTGGATATATATTGTTATAGACGTATATAACGTTCCCACCGAGACGTAGGGACCGACATGCCAGGAATGTTGTAAAATATTTCATCCCAGATGTTAGGTTGCGTTAGGTTAGGATATACAACGTTATAGACGTATATAATGTCCCCATCGAGAAGCAGGCGACGACACGCCAGGAATGTTGTAAAATATTATATCCGAGATGTTATGTTGCCTTACGTTAGGATATATAACGTTATAGACGTATATAATGTTCGCACCGAGAAGTACGAGCCGACACGCCAGGAATGTTGTAAACTATTACGGTAGAGATTTTAGGTTGCCTTAGGTTATGATATATAACGTTATAGACGTATATAATGTTACCACCGAGAAATAGGGGCCGAAGCGCCAGGAATGTTGTAAAATATGACATCCGGGATGTTAGTTTCCCTTAAGTTTGGATATATATCGTTATAGACGTATATAACGTTCCCACCGAGACGTAGGGACCGACATGCCAGGAATGTTGGAAAATATTACATCCCAGATGTTAGATTGCGTTAGGTTAGGATATACAACGTTATAGACGTATATAATGTCCCCATCGAGAAGCAGGCGACGACACGCCAGGTATGTTGTAAAATATTACATCCGAGATGTTATGTTGCCTTACGTTAGGATATATAACGTTATAGACGTATATAATGTTCGCACCGAGAAGTACGAGCCGACAGGCCAGGAATGTTCTAAACTGTTACGGTAGAGATTTTAGGTTGCCTTAGGTTATGATATATAACGTTATAGACGTATATAATGTTTCCACCGAGAAATAGGGGCCGACGCGTCAGGAATGTTGTAAAATATTATATCCGAGATGTTATGTTGCCTTACGTTAGGATATATAACGTTATAGACGTATATAATGTTCGCACCGAGAAGTACGAGCCGACACGCCAGGAATGTTCTAAACTGTTACGGTAGAGATTTTAGGTTGCCTTAGGTTATGATATATAACGTTATAGACGTATATAATGTTCCCACCGAGAAATAGGCGCCGACGCGTCAGGAATGTTGTAAAATATTAAACCCCAGATGTTAGGTTGCCTTAGGCTAGGATATATAACGTTATAGACGTATATAATATTCCCACCGAGAAATAGGGGCCGACATGCCGGGAATGTTGTAAAATATTACATCCCAGATGTTAGGTTGCGTTAGGTTAGGATATACAACGTTATAGACGTATATAATGTTCCCACCGAAAAGTAGGAGCCGAAGCGCCAGGAATGTTATAATATATTACATCCGAGATGATAGTTTCCCTTAAGTTTGGATAAATATCGTTATAGACGTATATAATGTCCAGATCGACACGTGGGGACCGACAAGCCAGAATGTTGTAAAATATTACATCCGAGATGTTATGTTGCCTTACGTTAGTATATGTAACGTTATAGACGTATATAATGTTCCCACCGAAAAGTAGGATCCGAATCGCCAGGAATGTTGTAAAATATTACATCCGAGATGTTAGTTTCCCTTAAGTTTGGATATATGTCGTTATAGACGTATATGACGTTCCCACCGAGACGTAGGGACCGACATGCCAGGAATGTTGTAAAATATTACACCCGAGATGTTAGGTTGCCTTAGGCAAGGATATATAACGTTATAGACGTATATAATGTTCCCATCGAGAAGCAGGCGACGACACGCCAGGAATGTTGTAAAATATTACATCCGAGATGTTAGATTGCTTAGGCTAGGATATACAACGTTGTAGACGTATATAATGTCCCCATCGAGAAGCAGGCGACGACACGCCAGGAATGTTGTAAAATATAACATCCGAGATGTTATGTTGCCTCACGTTAGGATATGTAACGTTATAGACGTATATAATTTTCCCACCGAAAAGTAGGAGCCGAAGCGCCAGGAATGTTGTAAAATATTACACCCGAGATGTTAGTTTCCCTTAAGTTTGGATATATGTCATTATAGACGTATATAACGTTCCCACCAAGGCGTAGGGACCGACATGCCAGGAATGTTGTAAAATATTACATACCAGATGTTAGGTTACGTTAGGTTAGGATATACAACGTTATAGACGTATATAATGTCCCCATCGAGAAGCAGGCGACGACACGCCAGGAATGTTGTAAAATATTATATCCGAGATGTTATGTTGCCTTACGTTAGGATATATAACGTTATAGACGTATATAATGTTCGCACCGAGAAGTACGAGCCGACACGCCAGGAATGTTGTAAACTATTACGGTAGAGATTTTAGGTTGCCTTAGGTTATGATATATAACTTTATAGACGTATATAATGTTCCCACCGAGAAATAGGGGCCGTCGCGTCAGGAATGTTGTAAAATATTAAACCCGCGATGTTTGGTTGCGTTAGGTTAGGATATACAACGTTATAGACGTATATAATGTTACCACCGAGAAATAGGGGCCGAAGCGCCAGGAATGTTGTAAAATATGATATCCGAGATGTTAGTTTCCCTTATGTTTGGATATATATTGTTATAGACGTATATAACGTTCCCACCGAGACGTAGGGACCGACATGCCAGGAATGTTGTAAAATATTTCATCCCAGATGTTAGGTTGCGTTAGGTTAGGATATACAACGTTATAGACGTATATAATGTCCCCATCGAGAAGCAGGCGACGACACGCCAGGAATGTTGTAAAATATTATATCCGAGATGTTATGTTGCCTTACGTTAGGATATATAACGTTATAGACGTATATAATGTTCGCACCGAGAAGTACGAGCCGACACGCCAGGAATGTTGTAAACTATTACGGTAGAGATTTTAGGTTGCCTTAGGTTATGATATATAACGTTATAGACGTATATAATGTTACCACCGAGAAATAGGGGCCGAAGCGCCAGGAATGTTGTAAAATATGACATCCGGGATGTTAGTTTCCCTTAAGTTTGGATATATATCGTTATAGACGTATATAACGTTCCCACCGAGACGTAGGGACCGACATGCCAGGAATGTTGGAAAATATTACATCCCAGATGTTAGATTGCGTTAGGTTAGGATATACAACGTTATAGACGTATATAATGTCCCCATCGAGAAGCAGGCGACGACACGCCAGGTATGTTGTAAAATATTACATCCGAGATGTTATGTTGCCTTACGTTAGGATATATAACGTTATAGACGTATATAATGTTCGCACCGAGAAGTACGAGCCGACAGGCCAGGAATGTTCTAAACTGTTACGGTAGAGATTTTAGGTTGCCTTAGGTTATGATATATAACGTTATAGACGTATATAATGTTTCCACCGAGAAATAGGGGCCGACGCGTCAGGAATGTTGTAAAATATTATATCCGAGATGTTATGTTGCCTTACGTTAGGATATATAACGTTATAGACGTATATAATGTTCGCACCGAGAAGTACGAGCCGACACGCCAGGAATGTTGTAAACTATTACGGTAGAGATTTTAGGTTGCCTTAGGTTATGATATATAACGTTATAGACGTATATAATGTTACCACCGAGAAATAGGGGCCGAAGCGCCAGGAATGTTGTAAAATATGACATCCGGGATGTTAGTTTCCCTTAAGTTTGGATATATATCGTTATAGACGTATATAACGTTCCCACCGAGACGTAGGGACCGACATGCCAGGAATGTTGGAAAATATTACATCCCAGATGTTAGATTGCGTTAGGTTAGGATATACAACGTTATAGACGTATATAATGTCCCCATCGAGAAGCAGGCGACGACACGCCAGGTATGTTGTAAAATATTACATCCGAGATGTTATGTTGCCTTACGTTAGGATATATAACGTTATAGACGTATATAATGTTCGCACCGAGAAGTACGAGCCGACACGCCAGGAATGTTCTAAACTGTTACGGTAGAGATTTTAGGTTGCCTTAGGTTATGATATATAACGTTATAGACGTATATAATGTTCCCACCGAGAAATAGGCGCCGACGCGTCAGGAATGTTGTAAAATATTAAACCCCAGATGTTAGGTTGCCTTAGGCTAGGATATATAACGTTATAGACGTATATAATATTCCCACCGAGAAATAGGGGCCGACATGCCGGGAATGTTGTAAAATATTACATCCCAGATGTTAGGTTGCGTTAGGTTAGGATATACAACGTTATAGAGGTATATAATGTTCCCACCGAAAAGTAGGAGCCGAAGCGCCAGGAATGTTATAATATATTACATCCGAGATGATAGTTTCCCTTAAGTTTGGATAAATATCGTTATAGACGTATATAATGTCCAGATCGACACGTGGGGACCGACAAGCCAGAATGTTGTAAAATATTACATCCGAGATGTTATGTTGCCTTACGTTAGTATATGTAACGTTATAGACGTATATAATGTTCCCACCGAAAAGTAGGATCCGAATCGCCAGGAATGTTGTAAAATATTACATCCGAGATGTTAGTTTCCCTTAAGTTTGGATATATGTCGTTATAGACGTATATGACGTTCCCACCGAGACGTAGGGACCGACATGCCAGGAATGTTGTAAAATATTACACCCGAGATGTTAGGTTGCCTTAGGCAAGGATATATAACGTTATAGACGTATATAATGTTCCCATCGAGAAGCAGGCGACGACACGCCAGGAATGTTGTAAAATATTACATCCGAGATGTTAGATTGCTTAGGCTAGGATATACAACGTTGTAGACGTATATAATGTCCCCATCGAGAAGCAGGCGACGACACGCCAGGAATGTTGTAAAATATAACATCCGAGATGTTATGTTGCCTCACGTTAGGATATGTAACGTTATAGACGTATATAATTTTCCCACCGAAAAGTAGGAGCCGAAGCGCCAGGAATGTTGTAAAATATTACACCCGAGATGTTAGTTTCCCTTAAGTTTGGATATATGTCATTATAGACGTATATAACGTTCCCACCAAGGCGTAGGGACCGACATGCCAGGAATGTTGTAAAATATTACATCCCAGATGTTAGGTTGCGTTAGGTTAGGATATACAACGTTATAGACGTATATAATGTCCCCATCGAGATGAGGGCGACGACACGCCAGGAATGTTGTAAAATATTACATCCGAGATGTTAGATTGCTTAGGCTAGGATATACAACGTTGTAGACGTATATAATGTCCCAATCGAGAAGCAGGCGACGACACGCCAGGAATGTTGTAAAATATAACATCCGAGATGTTATGTTGCCTTACGTTAGGATATGTAACGTTATAGACGTATATAATGTTCGCACCGAGAAGTATGAACCGACACGCCAGGAATGTTGTAAACTATTACGGTAGAAATTTTAGGTTGCCTTAGGTTATGATATATAACGTTATAGACGTATATAATGTTCCCACCGAGAAATAGGGGCCGACGCGTCAACAATGTTGTAAAATATTAAATCCGAGATGTTAGGTTGCCTTAGGCTAGGATATATAACGTTATAGACGTATATAATATTCCCACCGAGAAATAGGGGCCGACATGCCAGGAATGTTGTAAAATATTACATACCAGATGTTAGGTTACGTTAGGTTAGGATATACAACGTTATAGACGTATATAATGTCCCCATCGAGAAGCAGGCGACGACACGCCAGGAATGTTGTAAAATATTATATCCGAGATGTTATGTTGCCTTACGTTAGGATATATAACGTTATAGACGTATATAATGTTCGCACCGAGAAGTACGAGCCGACACGCCAGGAATGTTGTAAACTATTACGGTAGAGATTTTAGGTTGCCTTAGGTTATGATATATAACTTTATAGACGTATATATTGTTCCCACCGAGAAATAGGGGCCGTCGCGTCAGGAATGTTGTAAAATATTAAACCCGCGATGTTTGGTTGCGTTAGGTTAGGATATACAACGTTATAGACGTATATAATGTTCCCACCGAGAAATAGGGGCCGACGCGTCAGGAATGTTGTAAAATATTAAACCCGAGATGTTAGGTTGCCTTAGGCTAGGATATATAACGTTATAGACGTATATAATATTCCCACCGAGAAATAGGGGCCGACATGCCAGGAATGTTGTAAAATATTACATCCCAGATGTTAGGTTGCGTTAGGTTAGGATATACAACGTTATAGACGTATATAATGTCCCCATCGAGAAGCAGGAGACGACACGCCAGGAATGTTGTAAAATATTACATCCGAGATGTTATGTTGCCTTACGTTAGGATATGTAACGTTATAGACGTATATAATGTTCCCACCGAAAAGTAGGAGCCGAAGCGCCAGGAATGATGTAAAATATTACATCCGAGATGTAGGTTTCCCTTAAGTTTGGATATATATCGTTATAGACGTATATAATGTGCAGATCGAGACGTGGGGACCGACAAGCCAGAATGTTGTAAAATATTACATCCGAGATGTTAGGTTGCCTTAGGTTAGGATATACAACGTTATAGACGTATATAATGACCCCATCGAGGAGCAGGCGACGACACGCCAGGAATGTTGTAAAATATAACATCCGAGATGTTATCTTGCCTTACGTTAGTATATGTAACGTTATAGACGTATATAATGTTCCCACCGAAAAGTAGGAGCCGAATCGCCAGGAATGTTGTAAAATATTACATCCGAGATGTTAGTTTCCCTTAAGTTTGGATATATGTCGTTATAGACGTATATGACGTTCCCACCGAGACGTAGGGACCGACATGCCAGGAATGTTGTAAAATATTACATCCCAGATGTTAGGTTGCGTTAGGTTAGGATATACAACGTTATAGACGTATATAATGTTCGCACCGAGAAGTACGAGCCGACACGCCAGGAATGTTGTAAACTATTACGGTAGAGATTTTAGGTTGCCTTAGGTTATGATATATAACGTTATAGACGTATATAATGTTCCCACCGAGAAATAGGGGCCGACGCGTCAGGAATGTTGTAAAATATTAAACCCGAGATGTTAGGTTGCCTTGGGCTAGGATATATAACGTTATAGACGTATATAATATTCCCACCGAGAAATAGGGGCCGACATGCCAGGAACGTTGTAAAATATTACATCCCAGATGTTAGGTTGCGTTAGGTTAGGATATACAATGTTATAGACGTATATAATGTCCCCATCGAGAAGCAGGCGACGACACGCCAGGAATGTTGTAAAATATTACATCCGAGATGTTATGTTGCCTTACGTTAGGATATGTAACGTTATAGACGTATATAATGTTCCCACCGAAAAGTAGGAGCCGAAGCGCCAGGAATGTTGTAAAATATTACATCCGAGATGTTAGTTTCCCTTAAGTTTGGATATATATCGTTATAGAAGTATATAATGTCCAGATCGAGACGTGGGGACCGACAAGCCAGAATGTTGTAAAATATTAAGCCCGAGATGTTAGGTTGCCTTAGGCTAGGATATATAACGTTATAGACGTATATAATATTCCCACCGAGAAATAGGGTCCGACATGCCAGGAATGTTGTAAAATATTACATCCCAGATGTTAGGTTGCCTTAGGTTATGATATATAACGTTATAGACGTATATAATGTTCCCACCGAGAAATAGGGGCCGACGCGTCAGGAATGTTGTAAAATATTAAACCCGAGATGTTAGGTTGCCTTGGGCTAGGATATATAACGTTATAGACGTATATAATATTCCCACCGAGAAATAGGGGCCGACATGCCAGGAATGTTGTAAAATATTACATCCCAGATGTTAGGTTGCGTTAGGTTAGGATATACAATGTTATAGACGTATATAATGTCCCCATCGAGAAGCAGGCGACGACACGCCAGGAATGTTGTAAAATATTACATCCGAGATGTTATGTTGCCTTACGTTAGGATATGTAACGTTATAGACGTATATAATGTTCCCACCGAAAGGTAGGAGCCGAAGCGCCAGGAATGTTGTAAAATATTACATCCGAGATGTTAGTTTCCCTTAAGTTTGGATATATATCGTTATAGAAGTATATAATGTCCAGATCGAGACGTGGGGACCGACAAGCCAGAATGTTGTAAAATATTAAGCCCGAGATGTTAGGTTGCCTTAGGCTAGGATATATAACGTTATAGACGTATATAATATTCCCACCGAGAAATAGGGTCCGACATGCCAGGAATGTTGTAAAATATTACATCCCAGATGTTAGGTTGCGTTAGGTTAGGATATACAACGTTATAGACGTATATAATGTTCCCACCGAAAAGTAGGAGCCGAAGCGCCAGGAATGTTATAATATATTACATCCGAGATGTTAGTTTCCCTTAAGTTTGGATATATATCGTTATAGACGTATATAATGTCCAGATCGACACGTGGGGACCGACAAGCCAGAATGTTGTAAAATATTACATCCGAGATGTTAGGTTGCGTTAGGTTAGGATATACAACGTTATAGACATAATTAATGTCCCCATCGAGAAGCAGGCGACAACACGCCAGGAATGTTGTAAAATATTATATCCGAGATGTTATGTTGCCTTACGTTAGGATATATAACGTTATAGACGTATATAATGTTCGCACCGAGAAGTACGAGCCGACACGCCAGGAATGTTGTAAACTATTACGGTAGAGATTTTAGGTTGCCTTAGGTTGTGATATATAACGTTATAGACGTATATAATCTTCCCACCGAGAAATAGGGGCCCACGCGTCAGGAATGTTGTAAAATATTAAACCCGAGATGTTAGGTTGCCTTAGGCTAGGATATATAACGTTATAGACGTATATAATGTTCGCACCGAGAAATACGAGCCGACACGCCAGGATTGTTGTAAACTATTACGGTAGAGATTTTAGGTTGCCTTAGGTTATGATATACAACGTTATAGACGTATATAATGTTACCACCGAGAAATAGGGGCCGAAGCGCCAGGAATGTTGTAAAATATGATATCCGAGATGTTAGTTTCCCTTATGTTTGGATATATATTGTTATAGACGTATATAACGTTCCCACCGAGACGTAGGGACCGACATGCCAGGAATGTTGTAAAATATTTCATCCCAGATGTTAGGTTGCGTTAGGTTAGGATATACAACGTTATAGACGTATATAATGTCCCCATCGAGAAGCAGGCGACGACACGCCAGGAATGTTGTAAAATATTATATCCGAGATGTTATGTTGCCTTACGTTAGGATATATAACGTTATAGACGTATATAATGTTCGCACCGAGAAGTACGAGCCGACACGCCAGGAATGTTGTAAACTATTACGGTAGAGATTTTAGGTTGCCTTAGGTTATGATATATAACGTTATAGACGTATATAATGTTACCACCGAGAAATAGGGGCCGAAGCGCCAGGAATGTTGTAAAATATGACATCCGGGATGTTAGTTTCCCTTAAGTTTGGATATATATCGTTATAGACGTATATAACGTTCCCACCGAGACGTAGGGACCGACATGCCAGGAATGTTGGAAAATATTACATCCCAGATGTTAGATTGCGTTAGGTTAGGATATACAACGTTATAGACGTATATAATGTCCCCATCGAGAAGCAGGCGACGACACGCCAGGTATGTTGTAAAATATTACATCCGAGATGTTATGTTGCCTTACGTTAGGATATATAACGTTATAGACGTATATAATGTTCGCACCGAGAAGTACGAGCCGACAGGCCAGGAATGTTCTAAACTGTTACGGTAGAGATTTTAGGTTGCCTTAGGTTATGATATATAACGTTATAGACGTATATAATGTTTCCACCGAGAAATAGGGGCCGACGCGTCAGGAATGTTGTAAAATATTATATCCGAGATGTTATGTTGCCTTACGTTAGGATATATAACGTTATAGACGTATATAATGTTCGCACCGAGAAGTACGAGCCGACACGCCAGGAATGTTGTAAACTATTACGGTAGAGATTTTAGGTTGCCTTAGGTTATGATATATAACGTTATAGACGTATATAATGTTACCACCGAGAAATAGGGGCCGAAGCGCCAGGAATGTTGTAAAATATGACATCCGGGATGTTAGTTTCCCTTAAGTTTGGATATATATCGTTATAGACGTATATAACGTTCCCACCGAGACGTAGGGACCGACATGCCAGGAATGTTGGAAAATATTACATCCCAGATGTTAGATTGCGTTAGGTTAGGATATACAACGTTATAGACGTATATAATGTCCCCATCGAGAAGCAGGCGACGACACGCCAGGTATGTTGTAAAATATTACATCCGAGATGTTATGTTGCCTTACGTTAGGATATATAACGTTATAGACGTATATAATGTTCGCACCGAGAAGTACGAGCCGACACGCCAGGAATGTTCTAAACTGTTACGGTAGAGATTTTAGGTTGCCTTAGGTTATGATATATAACGTTATAGACGTATATAATGTTCCCACCGAGAAATAGGCGCCGACGCGTCAGGAATGTTGTAAAATATTAAACCCCAGATGTTAGGTTGCCTTAGGCTAGGATATATAACGTTATAGACGTATATAATATTCCCACCGAGAAATAGGGGCCGACATGCCGGGAATGTTGTAAAATATTACATCCCAGATGTTAGGTTGCGTTAGGTTAGGATATACAACGTTATAGACGTATATAATGTTCCCACCGAAAAGTAGGAGCCGAAGCGCCAGGAATGTTATAATATATTACATCCGAGATGATAGTTTCCCTTAAGTTTGGATAAATATCGTTATAGACGTATATAATGTCCAGATCGACACGTGGGGACCGACAAGCCAGAATGTTGTAAAATATTACATCCGAGATGTTATGTTGCCTTACGTTAGTATATGTAACGTTATAGACGTATATAATGTTCCCACCGAAAAGTAGGATCCGAATCGCCAGGAATGTTGTAAAATATTACATCCGAGATGTTAGTTTCCCTTAAGTTTGGATATATGTCGTTATAGACGTATATGACGTTCCCACCGAGACGTAGGGACCGACATGCCAGGAATGTTGTAAAATATTACACCCGAGATGTTAGGTTGCCTTAGGCAAGGATATATAACGTTATAGACGTATATAATGTTCCCATCGAGAAGCAGGCGACGACACGCCAGGAATGTTGTAAAATATTACATCCGAGATGTTAGATTGCTTAGGCTAGGATATACAACGTTGTAGACGTATATAATGTCCCCATCGAGAAGCAGGCGACGACACGCCAGGAATGTTGTAAAATATAACATCCGAGATGTTATGTTGCCTCACGTTAGGATATGTAACGTTATAGACGTATATAATTTTCCCACCGAAAAGTAGGAGCCGAAGCGCCAGGAATGTTGTAAAATATTACACCCGAGATGTTAGTTTCCCTTAAGTTTGGATATATGTCATTATAGACGTATATAACGTTCCCACCAAGGCGTAGGGACCGACATGCCAGGAATGTTGTAAAATATTACATCCCAGATGTTAGGTTGCGTTAGGTTAGGATATACAACGTTATAGACGTATATAATGTCCCCATCGAGATGAGGGCGACGACACGCCAGGAATGTTGTAAAATATTACATCCGAGATGTTAGATTGCTTAGGCTAGGATATACAACGTTGTAGACGTATATAATGTCCCAATCGAGAAGCAGGCGACGACACGCCAGGAATGTTGTAAAATATAACATCCGAGATGTTATGTTGCCTTACGTTAGGATATGTAACGTTATAGACGTATATAATGTTCCCACCGAAAAGTAGGAGCCGAAGCGCCAGGAATGTTGTAAACTATTACGGTAGAGATTTTAGGTTGCCTTAGGTTGTGATATATAACGTTATAGACGTATATAATCTTCCCACCGAGAAATAGGGGCCCACGCGTCAGGAATGTTGTAAAATATTAAACCCGAGATGTTAGGTTGCCTTAGGCTAGGATATATAACGTTATAGACGTATATAATGTTCCCACCGAGAAATAGGGGCCGACGCGTCAGGAATGTTGTAAAATATTAAACCTGAGATGTTAGGTTGCCTTAGGCTAGGATATATAACGTTATAGACGTATATAATGTTCCCATCGAGAAGCAGGCGACGACACGCCAGGAATGTTGTAAAATATTACATCCGAGATGTTAGATTGCTTAGGCTAGGATATACAACGTTGTAGACGTATATAATGTCCCCATCGAGAAGCAGGCGACGACACGCCAGGAATGTTGTAAAATATAACATCCGAGATGTTATGTTGCCTTACGTTAGGATATGTAACGTTATAGACGTATATAATTTTCCCACCGAAAAGTAGGAGCCGAAGCGCCAGGAATGTTGTAAAATATTACACCCGAGATGTTAGTTTCCCTTAAGTTTGGATATATGTCGTTATAGACGTATATAACGTTGCCACCGAGACGTAGGGACCGACATGCCAGGAATGTTGTAAAATATTACATCCCAGATGTTAGGTTGCGTTAGGTTAGGATATACAACGTTATAGACGTATATAATGTCCCCATCGAGAAGCAGGCGACGACACGCCAGGAATGTTGTAAAATATTATATCCGAGATGTTATGTCGCCTTACGTTAGGATATATAACCTTATAGACGTATATAATGTTCGCACCGAGAAGTACGAGCCGACACGCCAGGAATGTTGTAAACTATTACGGTAGAGATTTTAGGTTGCCTTAGGTTATGATATATAACGTTATAGACGTATATAATGTTACCACCGAGAAATAGGGGCCGACACGCCAGGAATGTTGTAAAATATTATATCCGAGATGTTATGTTGCCTTACGTTAGGATATATAACGTTATAGACGTATATAATGTTCGCACCGAGAAGTACGAGCCGACACGCCAGGAATGTTGTAAACTATTACGGTAGAGATTTTAGGTTGCCTTAGGTTATGATATATAACGTTATAGACGTATATAATGTTACCACCGAGAAATAGGGGCCGACGCGTCAGGAATGTTGTAAAATATTAAACCCGAGATGTTAGGTTGCCTTACGTTAGGATATATAACGTTATAGACGTATATAATGTTCGCACCGAGAAGTACGAGCCGACACGCCAGGAATGTTGTAAACTATTACGGTAGAGATTTTAGGTTGCCTTAGGTTATGATATATAACGTTATAGACGTATATAATGTTCCCATCGAGAAGTAGGCAACGAGACGCTCGGAATGTTGTAAAATATTACATTCGACATGTTAGGTTGCCTTAGGCCAGGATATCTAACGTTATAGACGTATATAATGTTCCCACCGAAAAATAGGGTCCGACGCGTCAGGAATGTTGTAAAATATTACACCCGAAATGTTAGGTTCCCTTAGGTTAGGATATACAACGTTATAGACGTATAGAATGATCCCACGGAGATGTAGGGACCGGCATGCCAGGAATGTTGTAAAATATTACATCCGAGATATTAGGTTGCTTTCGGTTAGGATATATATCGCTGTAGACGTATATGATGTTCCCACCGAGAAGTACGGGCTAACACGCCAGGAATGTTGTCAAATATTACATCCGAGGTGTGAGGTTGCCTTAGGCTAGGATATATAACGTTATAGACGTATATAATATTCCCACCGAGAAATAGGGGCCGACGCGTCAGGAATGTTGTAAAATAATACACCCGAGACGTTAGGTTCCCTTAGGTTACGATATATAACGTTATAGACGTATATAATGTCCCCATCCAGAAGTAGGTGACGACACGCCAGGAATATTACATCCCAGATGTTAGGTTGCGTTATGTTAGGATATACAACGTTATAGACGTATATAATGTCCTCATCCAGAAGCAGTCGACGACACGCCAGGAATGATGAAAAATATTACATTCGACATGTTAGGTCGCCTTAGGCTAGGATATATGACGTTATAGATGTATATAATGTTCCCAGCGAGAAGTACGGGCCCACACGCCAGAAATGTTGTCAACTATTACAACCGTGATGTTAGGTTGGCTCAGGTTAGGATATATATCGTTATAGACGTATATAATGTTCCCACCGATACGTTAGGACCGACATGCCAAAAATGTTGTAAAATATTACATCCCAGATGTTAGGTTCCCTTAGGTTAGGATATACAACGTTATAGATGTATTTAATGTCCCCATCGAGAAGTAGGCGACGACACGCCAGGAATGCTGTAAAATATTACATCCGAGATGTTAGTTTCCCTTAAGTTTGGATATATATCGTTATAGACGTATATAATGTCCAGATCGACACGTGGGGACCGACAAGCCAGAATGTTGTAAAATATTACATCCGAGATGTTAGGTTGCGTTAGGTTAGGATATACAACGTTATAGATGTAATTAATGTCCCCATCGAGTAGCAGGCGACGACACGCCAGGAATGTTGTAAAATATTATATCCGAGATGTTAGTTTCCCTTAAGTTTGGATATATGTCGTTATAGACGTATATAACGTTCCCACCGAGACGTAGGGACCGACATGCCAGGAATGTTGTAAACTATTACGGTAGAGATTTTAGGTTGCGTTAGGTTAGGATATACAACGTTATAGACGTATATAATGTTCCCACCGAAAAGTAGGAGCCGAAGCGCCAGGAATGTTATAATATATTACATCCGAGATGTTAGTTTCCCTTAAGTTTGGATATATATCGTTATAGACGTATATAATGTCCAGATCGACACGTGGGGACCGACAAGCCAGAATGTTGTAAAATATTATATCCGAGATGTTAGGTTGCGTTAGGTTAGGATATACAACGTTATAGACGTATATAATGTCCCCATCGAGAAGCAGGCGACGACACGCCAGGAATGTTGTAAAATATTATATCCGAGATGTTATGTTGCCTTACGTTAGGATATATAACGTTATAGACGTATATAATGTTCGCACCGAGAAGTACGAGCCGACACGCCAGGAATGTTGTAAACTATTACGGTAGAGATTTTAGGTTGCCTTAGGTTATGATATATAACGTTATAGACGTATATAATGTTCCCACCGAGAAATAGGGGCCGACGCGTCAGGAATGTTGTAAAATATTAAACCCGAGATGTTAGGTTGCCTTAGGCTAGGATATATAACGTTATAGACGTATATAATGTTCCCACCGAGAAATAGGGGCCGACGCGTCAGGAATGTTGTAAAATATTAAACCCGAGATGTTAGGTTGCCTTAGCCTAGGATATATAACGTTATAGACGTATATAATGTCCCCATCGAGAAGCAGACGACGACACGCCAGGAATGTTGTAAAATATAACATCCGAGATGTTGTGTTGCCTTACGTTAGGATATGTAACGTTATAGACGTATATAATTTTCCCACCGAAAAGTAGGAGCCGAAGCGCCAGGAATGTTGTAAAATATTACACCCGAGATGTTAGTTTCCCTTAAGTTTGGATATATGTCGTTATAGACGTATATAACGTTCCCACCAAGGCGTAGGGACCGACATGCCAGGAATGTTGTAAAATATTACATCCCAGATGTTAGGTTGCGTTAGGTTAGGATATACAACGTTATAGACGTATATAATGTCCCCATCGAAAAGCAGGCGACGACACGCCAGGAATGTTGTAAAATATTACATCCGAGATGTTAGTTTCCCTTAAGTTTGGATATATATCGTTATAGAAGTATATAATGTCCAGATCGAGACGTGGGGACCGACAAGCCAGAATGTTGTAAAATATTACATCCGAGATGTTAGGTTGCGTTAGGTTAGGATATACAACGTTATAGACGTAATTAATGTCCCCATCGAGTAGCAGGCGACGACACGCCAGGAATGTTGTAAAATATTATATCCGAGATGTTAGTTTCCCTTAAGTTTGGATATATGTCGTTATAGACGTATATAACGTTCCCACCGAGACGTAGGGACCGACATGCCAGGAATGTTGTAAACTATTACGGTAGAGATTTTAGGTTGCGTTAGGTTAGGATATACAACGTTATAGACGTATATAATGTTCCCACCGAAAAGTAGGAGCCGAAGCGCCAGGAATGTTATAATATATTACATCCGAGATGTTAGTTTCCCTTAAGTTTGGATATATATCGTTATAGACGTATATAATGTCCAGATCGACACGTGGGGACCGACAAGCCAGAATGTTGTAAAATATTATATCCGAGATGTTAGGTTGCGTTAGGTTAGGATATACAACGTTATAGACGTATATAATGTCCCCATCGAGAAGCAGGCGACGACACGCCAGGAATGTTGTAAAATATAACATCCGAGATGTTATGTTGCCTTACGTTAGGATATATAACGTTATAGACGTATATAATGTTCGCACCGAGAAGTACGAGCCGACACGCCAGGAATGTTGTAAACTATTACGGTAGAGATTTTAGGTTGCCTTAGGTTATGATATATAACGTTATAGACGTATATAATGTTCCCACCGAGAAATAGGGGCCGACGCGTCAGGAATGTTGTAAAATATTAAACCCGAGATGTTAGGTTGCCTTAGGCTAGGATATATAACGTTATAGACGTATATAATGTTCCCACCGAGAAATAGGGGCCGACGCGTCAGGAATGTTGTAAAATATTAAACCCGAGATGTTAGGTTGCCTTAGCCTAGGATATATAACGTTATAGACGTATATAATGTCCCCATCGAGAAGCAGACGACGACACGCCAGGAATGTTGTAAAATATAACATCCGAGATGTTGTGTTGCCTTACGTTAGGATATGTAACGTTATAGACGTATATAATTTTCCCACCGAAAAGTAGGAGCCGAAGCGCCAGGAATGTTGTAAAATATTACACCCGAGATGTTAGTTTCCCTTAAGTTTGGATATATGTCGTTATAGACGTATATAACGTTCCCACCAAGGCGTAGGGACCGACATGCCAGGAATGTTGTAAAATATTACATCCCAGATGTTAGGTTGCGTTAGGTTAGGATATACAACGTTATAGACGTATATAATGTCCCCATCGAAAAGCAGGCGACGACACGCCAGGAATGTTGTAAAATATTACATCCGAGATGTTAGTTTCCCTTAAGTTTGGATATATATCGTTATAGAAGTATATAATGTCCAGATCGAGACGTGGGGACCGACAAGCCAGAATGTTGTAAAATATTACATCCGAGATGTTAGGTTGCGTTAGGTTAGGATATACAACGTTATAGACGTATATAATGTCCCCATCGAGAAGCAGGCGACGACACGCCAGGAATGTTGTAAAATATTATATCCGAGATGTTATGTTGCCTTACGTTAGGATATATAACGTTATAGACGTATATAATGTTCGCACCGAGAAGTACGAGCCGACACGCCAGGAATGTTGTAAACTATTACGGTAGAGATTTTAGGTTGCGTTAGGTTAGGATATACAACGTTATAGACGTATATAATGTTCCCACCGAAAAGTAGGAGCCGAAGCGCCAGGAATGTTATAATATATTACATCCGAGATGTTAGTTTCCCTTAAGTTTGGATATATATCGTTATAGACGTATATAATGTCCAGATCGACACGTGGGGACCGACAAGCCAGAATGTTGTAAAATATTACATCCGAGATGTTAGGTTGCGTTAGGTTAGGATATACAACGTTATAGACGTATATAATGTCCCCATCGAGAAGCAGGCGACGACACGCCAGGAATGTTGTAAAATATTATATCCGAGATGTTATGTTGCCTTACGTTAGGATATATAACGTTATAGACGTATATAATGTTCGCACCGAGAAGTACGAGCCGACACGCCAGGAATGTTGTAAACTATTACGGTAGAGATTTTAGGTTGCCTTAGGTTATGATATATAACGTTATAGACGTATATAATGTTCCCACCGAGAAATAGGGGCCGACGCGTCAGGAATGTTGTAAAATATTAAACCCGAGATGTTAGGTTGCCTTGGGCTAGGATATATAACGTTATAGACGTATATAATATTCCCACCGAGAAATAGGGGCCGACATGCCAGGAATGTTGTAAAATATTACATCCCAGATGTTAGGTTGCGTTAGGTTAGGATATACAATGTTATAGACGTATATAATGTCCCCATCTAGAAGCAGGCGACGACACGCCAGGAATGTTGTAAAATATTACATCCGAGATGTTATGTTGCCTTACGTTAGGATATGTAACTTTATAGACGTATATAATGTTCCCACCGAAAAGTAGGAGCCGAAGCGCCAGGAATGTTGTAAAATATTACATCCGAGATGTTAGTTTCCCTTAAGTATGGATATATATCGTTATAGACGTATATAATGTCCAGATCGACACGTGGGGACCGACAAGCCAGAATGTTGTAAAATATTACATCCGAGATGTTAGGTTGCGTTAGGTTAGGATATACAACGTTATAGACGTAATTAATGTCCCCATCGAGAAGCAGGCGACGACACGCCAGGAATGTTGTAAAATATAACATCCGAGATGTTATGTTGCCTTACGTTAGGATATGTAACGTTATAGACGTATATAATGTTCCCACCGAAAAGTAGGAGCCGAAGCGCCAGGAATGTTGTAAACTATTACGGTAGAGATTTTAGGTTGCCTTAGGTTATGATATATAACGTTATAGACGTATATAATCTTCCCACCGAGAAATAGGGGCCCACGCGTCAGGAATGTTGTAAAATATTAAACCCGAGATGTTAGGTTGCCTTAGGCTAGGATATATAACGTTATAGACGTATATAATGTTCCCACCGAGAAATAGGGGCCGACGCGTCAGGAATGTTGTAAAATATTAAACCCGAGATGTTAGGTTGCCTTAGGCTAGGATATATAACGTTATAGACGTATATAATGTTCCCATCGAGAAGCAGGCGACGACACGCCAGGAATGTTGTAAAATATTATATCCGAGATGTTAGGTTGCGTTAGGTTAGGATATACAACGTTATAGACGTATATAATGTCCCCATCGAGAAGCAGGCGACGACACGCCAGGAATGTTGTAAAATATTATATCCGAGATGTTATGTTGCCTTACGTTAGGATATATAACGTTATAGACGTATATAATGTTCGCACCGAGAAGTACGAGCCGACACGCCAGGAATGTTGTAAACTATTACGGTAGAGATTTTAGGTTGCCTTAGGTTATGATATATAACGTTATAGACGTATATAATGTTCCCACCGAGAAATAGGGGCCGACGCGTCAGGAATGTTGTAAAATATTAAACCCGAGATGTTAGGTTGCCTTAGGCTAGGATATATAACGTTATAGACGTATATAATGTTCCCACCGAGAAATAGGGGCCGACGCGTCAGGAATGTTGTAAAATATTAAACCCGAGATGTTAGGTTGCCTTAGCCTAGGATATATAACGTTATAGACGTATATAATGTCCCCATCGAGAAGCAGACGACGACACGCCAGGAATGTTGTAAAATATAACATCCGAGATGTTGTGTTGCCTTACGTTAGGATATGTAACGTTATAGACGTATATAATTTTCCCACCGAAAAGTAGGAGCCGAAGCGCCAGGAATGTTGTAAAATATTACACCCGAGATGTTAGTTTCCCTTAAGTTTGGATATATGTCGTTATAGACGTATATAACGTTCCCACCAAGGCGTAGGGACCGACATGCCAGGAATGTTGTAAAATATTACATCCCAGATGTTAGGTTGCGTTAGGTTAGGATATACAACGTTATAGACGTATATAATGTCCCCATCGAAAAGCAGGCGACGACACGCCAGGAATGTTGTAAAATATTACATCCGAGATGTTAGTTTCCCTTAAGTTTGGATATATATCGTTATAGAAGTATATAATGTCCAGATCGAGACGTGGGGACCGACAAGCCAGAATGTTGTAAAATATTACATCCGAGATGTTAGGTTGCGTTAGGTTAGGATATACAACGTTATAGACGTAATTAATGTCCCCATCGAGTAGCAGGCGACGACACGCCAGGAATGTTGTAAAATATTATATCCGAGATGTTAGTTTCCCTTAAGTTTGGATATATGTCGTTATAGACGTATATAACGTTCCCACCGAGACGTAGGGACCGACATGCCAGGAATGTTGTAAACTATTACGGTAGAGATTTTAGGTTGCGTTAGGTTAGGATATACAACGTTATAGACGTATATAATGTTCCCACCGAAAAGTAGGAGCCGAAGCGCCAGGAATGTTATAATATATTACATCCGAGATGTTAGTTTCCCTTAAGTTTGGATATATATCGTTATAGACGTATATAATGTCCAGATCGACACGTGGGGACCGACAAGCCAGAATGTTGTAAAATATTATATCCGAGATGTTAGGTTGCGTTAGGTTAGGATATACAACGTTATAGACGTATATAATGTCCCCATCGAGAAGCAGGCGACGACACGCCAGGAATGTTGTAAAATATAACATCCGAGATGTTATGTTGCCTTACGTTAGGATATATAACGTTATAGACGTATATAATGTTCGCACCGAGAAGTACGAGCCGACACGCCAGGAATGTTGTAAACTATTACGGTAGAGATTTTAGGTTGCCTTAGGTTATGATATATAACGTTATAGACGTATATAATGTTCCCACCGAGAAATAGGGGCCGACGCGTCAGGAATGTTGTAAAATATTAAACCCGAGATGTTAGGTTGCCTTAGGCTAGGATATATAACGTTATAGACGTATATAATGTTCCCACCGAGAAATAGGGGCCGACGCGTCAGGAATGTTGTAAAATATTAAACCCGAGATGTTAGGTTGCCTTAGCCTAGGATATATAACGTTATAGACGTATATAATGTCCCCATCGAGAAGCAGACGACGACACGCCAGGAATGTTGTAAAATATAACATCCGAGATGTTGTGTTGCCTTACGTTAGGATATGTAACGTTATAGACGTATATAATTTTCCCACCGAAAAGTAGGAGCCGAAGCGCCAGGAATGTTGTAAAATATTACACCCGAGATGTTAGTTTCCCTTAAGTTTGGATATATGTCGTTATAGACGTATATAACGTTCCCACCAAGGCGTAGGGACCGACATGCCAGGAATGTTGTAAAATATTACATCCCAGATGTTAGGTTGCGTTAGGTTAGGATATACAACGTTATAGACGTATATAATGTCCCCATCGAAAAGCAGGCGACGACACGCCAGGAATGTTGTAAAATATTACATCCGAGATGTTAGTTTCCCTTAAGTTTGGATATATATCGTTATAGAAGTATATAATGTCCAGATCGAGACGTGGGGACCGACAAGCCAGAATGTTGTAAAATATTACATCCGAGATGTTAGGTTGCGTTAGGTTAGGATATACAACGTTATAGACGTATATAATGTCCCCATCGAGAAGCAGGCGACGACACGCCAGGAATGTTGTAAAATATTATATCCGAGATGTTATGTTGCCTTACGTTAGGATATATAACGTTATAGACGTATATAATGTTCGCACCGAGAAGTACGAGCCGACACGCCAGGAATGTTGTAAACTATTACGGTAGAGATTTTAGGTTGCGTTAGGTTAGGATATACAACGTTATAGACGTATATAATGTTCCCACCGAAAAGTAGGAGCCGAAGCGCCAGGAATGTTATAATATATTACATCCGAGATGTTAGTTTCCCTTAAGTTTGGATATATATCGTTATAGACGTATATAATGTCCAGATCGACACGTGGGGACCGACAAGCCAGAATGTTGTAAAATATTACATCCGAGATGTTAGGTTGCGTTAGGTTAGGATATACAACGTTATAGACGTATATAATGTCCCCATCGAGAAGCAGGCGACGACACGCCAGGAATGTTGTAAAATATTATATCCGAGATGTTATGTTGCCTTACGTTAGGATATATAACGTTATAGACGTATATAATGTTCGCACCGAGAAGTACGAGCCGACACGCCAGGAATGTTGTAAACTATTACGGTAGAGATTTTAGGTTGCCTTAGGTTATGATATATAACGTTATAGACGTATATAATGTTCCCACCGAGAAATAGGGGCCGACGCGTCAGGAATGTTGTAAAATATTAAACCCGAGATGTTAGGTTGCCTTGGGCTAGGATATATAACGTTATAGACGTATATAATATTCCCACCGAGAAATAGGGGCCGACATGCCAGGAATGTTGTAAAATATTACATCCCAGATGTTAGGTTGCGTTAGGTTAGGATATACAATGTTATAGACGTATATAATGTCCCCATCTAGAAGCAGGCGACGACACGCCAGGAATGTTGTAAAATATTACATCCGAGATGTTATGTTGCCTTACGTTAGGATATGTAACTTTATAGACGTATATAATGTTCCCACCGAAAAGTAGGAGCCGAAGCGCCAGGAATGTTGTAAAATATTACATCCGAGATGTTAGTTTCCCTTAAGTATGGATATATATCGTTATAGACGTATATAATGTCCAGATCGACACGTGGGGACCGACAAGCCAGAATGTTGTAAAATATTACATCCGAGATGTTAGGTTGCGTTAGGTTAGGATATACAACGTTATAGACGTAATTAATGTCCCCATCGAGAAGCAGGCGACGACACGCCAGGAATGTTGTAAAATATAACATCCGAGATGTTATGTTGCCTTACGTTAGGATATGTAACGTTATAGACGTATATAATGTTCCCACCGAAAAGTAGGAGCCGAAGCGCCAGGAATGTTGTAAACTATTACGGTAGAGATTTTAGGTTGCCTTAGGTTATGATATATAACGTTATAGACGTATATAATCTTCCCACCGAGAAATAGGGGCCCACGCGTCAGGAATGTTGTAAAATATTAAACCCGAGATGTTAGGTTGCCTTAGGCTAGGATATATAACGTTATAGACGTATATAATGTTCCCACCGAGAAATAGGGGCCGACGCGTCAGGAATGTTGTAAAATATTAAACCCGAGATGTTAGGTTGCCTTAGGCTAGGATATATAACGTTATAGACGTATATAATGTTCCCATCGAGAAGCAGGCGACGACACGCCAGGAATGTTGTACAATATTACATCCGAGATGTTAGATTGCTTAGGCTAGGATATACAACGTTGTAGACGTATATAATGTCCCCATCGAGAAGCAGGCGACGACACGCCAGGAATGTTGTAAAATATAACATCCGAGATGTTATGTTGCTTTACGTTAGGATATGTAACGTTATAGACGTATATAATTTTCCCACCGAAAAGTAGGAGCCGAAGCGCCAGGAATGTTGTAAAATATTACACCCGAGATGTTAGTTTCCCTTAAGTTTGGATATATGTCGTTATAGACGTATATAACGTTCCCACCAAGGCGTAGGGACCGACATGCCAGGAATGTTGTAAAATATTACATCCCAGATGTTAGGTTGCGTTAGGTTAGGATATACAACGTTATAGACGTATATAATGTCCCCATCGAGAAGCAGGCGACGACACGCCAGGAATGTTGTAAAATATTATATCCGAGATGTTATGTTGCCTTACGTTAGGATATATAACGTTATAGACGTATATAATGTTCGCACCGAGAAGTACGAGCCGACACGCCAGGAATGTTGTAAACTATTACGGTAGAGATTTTAGGTTGCCTTAGGTTATGATATATAACGTTATAGACGTATATAATGTTCCCACCGAGAAATAGGGGCCGACGCGTCAGGAATGTTGTAAAATATTAAACCCGAGATGTTAGGTTGCCTTGGGCTAGGATATATAACGTTATAGACGTATATAATATTCCCACCGAGAAATAGGGGCCGACATGCCAGGAATGTTGTAAAATATTACATCCCAGATGTTAGGTTGCGTTAGGTTAGGATATACAATGTTATAGACGTATATAATGTCCCCATCTAGAAGCAGGCGACGACACGCCAGGAATGTTGTAAAATATTACATCCGAGATGTTATGTTGCCTTACGTTAGGATATGTAACTTTATAGACGTATATAATGTTCCCACCGAAAAGTAGGAGCCGAAGCGCCAGGAATGTTGTAAAATATTACATCCGAGATGTTAGTTTCCCTTAAGTATGGATATATATCGTTATAGACGTATATAATGTCCAGATCGACACGTGGGGACCGACAAGCCAGAATGTTGTAAAATATTACATCCGAGATGTTAGGTTGCGTTAGGTTAGGATATACAACGTTATAGACGTAATTAATGTCCCCATCGAGAAGCAGGCGACGACACGCCAGGAATGTTGTAAAATATAACATCCGAGATGTTATGTTGCCTTACGTTAGGATATGTAACGTTATAGACGTATATAATGTTCCCACCGAAAAGTAGGAGCCGAAGCGCCAGGAATGTTGTAAACTATTACGGTAGAGATTTTAGGTTGCCTTAGGTTATGATATATAACGTTATAGACGTATATAATCTTCCCACCGAGAAATAGGGGCCCACGCGTCAGGAATGTTGTAAAATATTAAACCCGAGATGTTAGGTTGCCTTAGGCTAGGATATATAACGTTATAGACGTATATAATGTTCCCACCGAGAAATAGGGGCCGACGCGTCAGGAATGTTGTAAAATATTAAACCCGAGATGTTAGGTTGCCTTAGGCTAGGATATATAACGTTATAGACGTATATAATGTTCCCATCGAGAAGCAGGCGACGACACGCCAGGAATGTTGTACAATATTACATCCGAGATGTTAGATTGCTTAGGCTAGGATATACAACGTTGTAGACGTATATAATGTCCCCATCGAGAAGCAGGCGACGACACGCCAGGAATGTTGTAAAATATAACATCCGAGATGTTATGTTGCTTTACGTTAGGATATGTAACGTTATAGACGTATATAATTTTCCCACCGAAAAGTAGGAGCCGAAGCGCCAGGAATGTTGTAAAATATTACACCCGAGATGTTAGTTTCCCTTAAGTTTGGATATATGTCGTTATAGACGTATATAACGTTCCCACCAAGGCGTAGGGACCGACATGCCAGGAATGTTGTAAAATATTACATCCCAGATGTTAGGTTGCGTTAGGTTAGGATATACAACGTTATAGACGTATATAATGTCCCCATCGAGAAGCAGGCGACGACACGCCAGGAATGTTGTAAAATATTATATCCGAGATGTTATGTTGCCTTACGTTAGGATATATAACGTTATAGACGTATATAATGTTCGCACCGAGAAGTACGAGCCGACACGCCAGGAATGTTGTAAACTATTACGGTAGAGATTTTAGGTTGCCTTAGGTTATGATATATAACGTTATAGACGTATATAATGTTCCCATTGAGAAGTAGGCAACGAGACGCTCGGAATGTTGTAAAACATTACATTCGACATGTTAGGTTGCCTTAGGCCAGGATATCTAACGTTATAGACGTATATAATGTTCCCACCGAGAAATAGGGTCCGACGCGTCAGGAATGTTGTAAAATATTACACCCGAAATGTTAGGTTCCCTTAGGTTAGGATATACAACGTTATAGACGTATAGAATGATCCCACGGAGATGTAGGGACCGGCATGCCAGGAATGTTGTAAAATATTACATCCGAGATATTAGGTTGCTTTCGGTTAGGATATATATCGCTGTAGACGTATATGATGTTCCCACCGAGAAGTACGGGCTAACACGCCAGGAATGTTGTCAAATATTACATCCGAGGTGTGAGGTTGCCTTAGGCTAGGATATATAACGTTATAGACGTATATAATATTCCCACCGAGAAATAGGGGCCGACGCGTCAGGAATGTTGTAAAATAATACACCCGAGACGTTAGGTTCCCTTAGGTTACGATATATAACGTTATAGACGTATATAATGTCCCCATCCAGAAGTAGGTGACGACACGCCAGGAATATTACATCCCAGATGTTAGGTTGCGTTATGTTAGGATATACAACGTTATAGACGTATATAATGTCCTCATCCAGAAGCAGTCGACGACACGCCAGGAATGATGAAAAATATTACATTCGACACGTTAGGTCGCCTTAGGCTAGGATATATAACGTTATAGATGTATATAATGTTCCCAGCGAGAAGTACGGGCCCACACGCCAGAAATGTTGTCAACTATTACAACCGTGATGTTAGGTTGGCTCAGGTTAGGATATATATCGTTATAGACGTATATAATGTTCCCACCGATACGTTAGGACCGACATGCCAAAAATGTTGTAAAATATTACATCCCAGATGTTAGGTTCCCTTAGGTTAGGATATACAACGTTATAGATGTATTTAATGTCCCCATCGAGAAGTAGGCGACGACACGCCAGGAATGCTGTAAAATATTACATCCGAGATGTTAGTTTCCCTTAAGTTTGGATATATATCGTTATAGACGTATATAATGTCCAGATCGACACGTGGGGACCGACAAGCCAGAATGTTGTAAAATATTACATCCGAGATGTTAGGTTGCGTTAGGTTAGGATATACAACGTTATAGACGTAATTAATGTCCCCATCGAGTAGCAGGCGACGACACGCCAGGGATGTTGTAAAATATTATATCCGAGATGTTAGTTTCCCTTAAGTTTGGATATATGTCGTTATAGACGTATATAACGTTCCCACCGAGACGTAGGGACCGACATGCCAGGAATGTTGTAAACTATTACGGTAGAGATTTTAGGTTGCGTTAGGTTAGGATATACAACGTTATAGACGTATATAATGTTCCCACCGAAAAGTAGGAGCCGAAGCGCCAGGAATGTTATAATATATTACATCCGAGATGTTAGTTTCCCTTAAGTTTGGATATATATCGTTATAGACGTATATAATGTCCAGATCGACACGTGGGGACCGACAAGCCAGAATGTTGTAAAATATTATATCCGAGATGTTAGGTTGCGTTAGGTTAGGATATACAACGTTATAGACGTATATAATGTCCCCATCGAGAAGCAGGCGACGACACGCCAGGAATGTTGTAAAATATTATATCCGAGATGTTATGTTGCCTTACGTTAGGATATATAACGTTATAGACGTATATAATGTTCGCACCGAGAAGTACGAGCCGACACGCCAGGAATGTTGTAAACTATTACGGTAGAGATTTTAGGTTGCCTTAGGTTATGATATATAACGTTATAGACGTATATAATGTTCCCACCGAGAAATAGGGGCCGACGCGTCAGGAATGTTGTAAAATATTAAACCCGAGATGTTAGGTTGCCTTAGGCTAGGATATATAACGTTATAGACGTATATAATGTTCCCACCGAGAAATAGGGGCCGACGCGTCAGGAATGTTGTAAAATATTAAACCCGAGATGTTAGGTTGCCTTAGCCTAGGATATATAACGTTATAGACGTATATAATGTCCCCATCGAGAAGCAGACGACGACACGCCAGGAATGTTGTAAAATATAACATCCGAGATGTTGTGTTGCCTTACGTTAGGATATGTAACGTTATAGACGTATATAATTTTCCCACCGAAAAGTAGGAGCCGAAGCGCCAGGAATGTTGTAAAATATTACACCCGAGATGTTAGTTTCCCTTAAGTTTGGATATATGTCGTTATAGACGTATATAACGTTCCCACCAAGGCGTAGGGACCGACATGCCAGGAATGTTGTAAAATATTACATCCCAGATGTTAGGTTGCGTTAGGTTAGGATATACAACGTTATAGACGTATATAATGTCCCCATCGAAAAGCAGGCGACGACACGCCAGGAATGTTGTAAAATATTACATCCGAGATGTTAGTTTCCCTTAAGTTTGGATATATATCGTTATAGAAGTATATAATGTCCAGATCGAGACGTGGGGACCGACAAGCCAGAATGTTGTAAAATATTACATCCGAGATGTTAGGTTGCGTTAGGTTAGGATATACAACGTTATAGACGTATATAATGTCCCCATCGAGAAGCAGGCGACGACACGCCAGGAATGTTGTAAAATATTATATCCGAGATGTTATGTTGCCTTACGTTAGGATATATAACGTTATAGACGTATATAATGTTCGCACCGAGAAGTACGAGCCGACACGCCAGGAATGTTGTAAACTATTACGGTAGAGATTTTAGGTTGCGTTAGGTTAGGATATACAACGTTATAGACGTATATAATGTTCCCACCGAAAAGTAGGAGCCGAAGCGCCAGGAATGTTATAATATATTACATCCGAGATGTTAGTTTCCCTTAAGTTTGGATATATATCGTTATAGACGTATATAATGTCCAGATCGACACGTGGGGACCGACAAGCCAGAATGTTGTAAAATATTACATCCGAGATGTTAGGTTGCGTTAGGTTAGGATATACAACGTTATAGACGTATATAATGTCCCCATCGAGAAGCAGGCGACGACACGCCAGGAATGTTGTAAAATATTATATCCGAGATGTTATGTTGCCTTACGTTAGGATATATAACGTTATAGACGTATATAATGTTCGCACCGAGAAGTACGAGCCGACACGCCAGGAATGTTGTAAACTATTACGGTAGAGATTTTAGGTTGCCTTAGGTTATGATATATAACGTTATAGACGTATATAATGTTCCCACCGAGAAATAGGGGCCGACGCGTCAGGAATGTTGTAAAATATTAAACCCGAGATGTTAGGTTGCCTTGGGCTAGGATATATAACGTTATAGACGTATATAATATTCCCACCGAGAAATAGGGGCCGACATGCCAGGAATGTTGTAAAATATTACATCCCAGATGTTAGGTTGCGTTAGGTTAGGATATACAATGTTATAGACGTATATAATGTCCCCATCTAGAAGCAGGCGACGACACGCCAGGAATGTTGTAAAATATTACATCCGAGATGTTATGTTGCCTTACGTTAGGATATGTAACTTTATAGACGTATATAATGTTCCCACCGAAAAGTAGGAGCCGAAGCGCCAGGAATGTTGTAAAATATTACATCCGAGATGTTAGTTTCCCTTAAGTATGGATATATATCGTTATAGACGTATATAATGTCCAGATCGACACGTGGGGACCGACAAGCCAGAATGTTGTAAAATATTACATCCGAGATGTTAGGTTGCGTTAGGTTAGGATATACAACGTTATAGACGTAATTAATGTCCCCATCGAGAAGCAGGCGACAACACGCCAGGAATGTTGTAAAATATTATATCCGAGATGTTATGTTGCCTTACGTTAGGATATATAACGTTATAGACGTATATAATGTTCGCACCGAGAAGTACGAGCCGACACGCCAGGAATGTTGTAAACTATTACGGTAGAGATTTTAGGTTGCCTTAGGTTATGATATATAACGTTATAGACGTATATAATGTTCCCACCGAGAAATAGGGGCCGACGCGTCAGGAATGTTGTAAAATATTAAACCCGAGATGTTAGGCTGCCTTAGGCTAGGATATATAACGTTATAGACGTATATAATATTCCCACCGAGAAATAGGGGCCGACATGCCAGGAATGTTGTAAAATATTACATCCCAGATGTTAGGTTGCGTTAGGTTAGGATATACAACGTTATAGACGTATATAATGTCCCCATCGAGATGAGGGCGACGACACGCCAGGAATGTTGTAAAATATTACATCCGAGATGTTAGATTGCTTAGGCTAGGATATACAACGTTGTAGACGTATATAATGTCCCCATCGAGAAGCAGGCGACGACACGCCAGGAATGTTGTAAAATATAACATCCGAGATGTTATGTTGCCTTACGTTAGGATATGTAACGTTATAGACGTATATAATGTTCCCACCGAAAAGTAGGAGCCGAAGCGCCAGGAATGTTGTAAACTATTACGGTAGAGATTTTAGGTTGCCTTAGGTTATGATATATAACGTTATAGACGTATATAATCTTCCCACCGAGAAATAGGGGCCCACGCGTCAGGAATGTTGTAAAATATTAAACCCGAGATGTTAGGTTGCCTTAGGCTAGGATATATAACGTTATAGACGTATATAATGTTCCCACCGAGAAATAGGGGCCGACGCGTCAGGAATGTTGTAAAATATTAAACCCGAGATGTTAGGTTGCCTTAGGCTAGGATATATAACGTTATAGACGTATATAATGTTCCCATCGAGAAGCAGGCGACGACACGCCAGGAATGTTGTACAATATTACATCCGAGATGTTAGATTGCTTAGGCTAGGATATACAACGCTGTAGACGTATATAATGTCCCCATCGAGAAGCAGGCGACGACACGCCAGGAATGTTGTAAAATATAACATCCGAGATGTTATGTTGCTTTACGTTAGGATATGTAACGTTATAGACGTATATAATTTTCCCACCGAAAAGTAGGAGCCGAAGCGCCAGGAATGTTGTAAAATATTACACCCGAGATGTTAGTTTCCCTTAAGTTTGGATATATGTCGTTATAGACGTATATAACGTTCCCACCAAGGCGTAGGGACCGACATGCCAGGAATGTTGTAAAATATTACATCCCAGATGTTAGGTTGCGTTAGGTTAGGATATACAACGTTATAGACGTATATAATGTCCCCATCGAGAAGCAGGCGACGACACGCCAGGAATGTTGTAAAATATTATATCCGAGATGTTATGTTGCCTTACGTTAGGATATATAACGTTATAGACGTATATAATGTTCGCACCGAGAAGTACGAGCCGACACGCCAGGAATGTTGTAAACTATTACGGTAGAGATTTTAGGTTGCCTTAGGTTATGATATATAACGTTATAGACGTATATAATGTTCCCATCGAGAAGTAGGCAACGAGACGCTCGGAATGTTGTAAAATATTACATTCGACATGTTAGGTTGCCTTAGGCCAGGATATCTAACGTTATAGACGTATATAATGTTCCCACCGAAAAATAGGGTCCGACGCGTCAGGAATGTTGTAAAATATTACACCCGAAATGTTAGGTTCCCTTAGGTTAGGATATACAACGTTATAGACGTATAGAATGATCCCACGGAGATGTAGGGACCGGCATGCCAGGAATGTTGTAAAATATTACATCCGAGATATTAGGTTGCTTTCGGTTAGGATATATATCGCTGTAGACGTATATGATGTTCCCACCGAGAAGTACGGGCTAACACGCCAGGAATGTTGTCAAATATTACATCCGAGGTGTGAGGTTGCCTTAGGCTAGGATATATAACGTTATAGACGTATATAATATTCCCACCGAGAAATAGGGGCCGACGCGTCAGGAATGTTGTAAAATAATACACCCGAGACGTTAGGTTCCCTTAGGTTACGATATATAACGTTATAGACGTATATAATGTCCCCATCCAGAAGTAGGTGACGACACGCCAGGAATATTACATCCCAGATGTTAGGTTGCGTTATGTTAGGATATACAACGTTATAGACGTATATAATGTCCTCATACAGAAGCAGTCGACGACACGCCAGGAATGATGAAAAATATTACATTCGACACGTTAGGTCGCCTTAGGCTAGGATATATAACGTTATAGATGTATATAATGTTCCCAGCGAGAAGTACGGGCCCACACGCCAGAAATGTTGTCAACTATTACAACCGTGATGTTAGGTTGGCTCAGGTTAGGATATATATCGTTATAGACGTATATAATGTTCCCACCGATACGTTAGGACCGACATGCCAAAAATGTTGTAAAATATTACATCCCAGATGTTAGGTTCCCTTAGGTTAGGATATACAACGTTATAGATGTATTTAATGTCCCCATCGAGAAGTAGGCGACGACACGCCAGGAATGCTGTAAAATATTACATCCGAGATGTTAGTTTCCCTTAAGTTTGGATATATATCGTTATAGACGTATATAATGTCCAGATCGACACGTGGGGACCGACAAGCCAGAATGTTGTAAAATATTACATCCGAGATGTTAGGTTGCGTTAGGTTAGGATATACAACGTTATAGACGTAATTAATGTCCCCATCGAGTAGCAGGCGACGACACGCCAGGAATGTTGTAAAATATTATATCCGAGATGTTAGTTTCCCTTAAGTTTGGATATATGTCGTTATAGACGTATATAACGTTCCCACCGAGACGTAGGGACCGACATGCCAGGAATGTTGTAAACTATTACGGTAGAGATTTTAGGTTGCGTTAGGTTAGGATATACAACGTTATAGACGTATATAATGTTCCCACCGAAAAGTAGGAGCCGAAGCGCCAGGAATGTTATAATATATTACATCCGAGATGTTAGTTTCCCTTAAGTTTGGATATATATCGTTATAGACGTATATAATGTCCAGATCGACACGTGGGGACCGACAAGCCAGAATGTTGTAAAATATTATATCCGAGATGTTAGGTTGCGTTAGGTTAGGATATACAACGTTATAGACGTATATAATGTCCCCATCGAGAAGCAGGCGACGACACGCCAGGAATGTTGTAAAATATAACATCCGAGATGTTGTGTTGCCTTACGTTAGGATATGTAACGTTATAGACGTATATAATTTTCCCACCGAAAAGTAGGAGCCGAAGCGCCAGGAATGTTGTAAAATATTACACCCGAGATGTTAGTTTCCCTTAAGTTTGGATATATGTCGTTATAGACGTATATAACGTTCCCACCAAGGCGTAGGGACCGACATGCCAGGAATGTTGTAAAATATTACATCCCAAATGTTAGGTTGCGTTAGGTTAGGATATACAACGTTATAGACGTATATAATGTCCCCATCGAAAAGCAGGCGACGACACGCCAGGAATGTTGTAAAATATTACATCCGAGATGTTAGTTTCCCTTAAGTTTGGATATATATCGTTATAGAAGTATATAATGTCCAGATCGAGACGTGGGGACCGACAAGCCAGAATGTTGTAAAATATTACATCCGAGATGTTAGGTTGCGTTAGGTTAGGATATACAACGTTATAGACGTATATAATGTCCCCATCGAGAAGCAGGCGACGACACGCCAGGAATGTTGTAAAATATTATATCCGAGATGTTATGTTGCCTTACGTTAGGATATATAACGTTATAGACGTATATAATGTTCGCACCGAGAAGTACGAGCCGACACGCCAGGAATGTTGTAAACTATTACGGTAGAGATTTTAGGTTGCGTTAGGTTAGGATATACAACGTTATAGACGTATATAATGTTCCCACCGAAAAGTAGGAGCCGAAGCGCCAGGAATGTTATAATATATTACATCCGAGATGTTAGTTTCCCTTAAGTTTGGATATATATCGTTATAGACGTATATAATGTCCAGATCGACACGTGGGGACCGACAAGCCAGTATGTTGTAAAATATTATATCCGAGATGTTAGGTTGCGTTAGGTTAGGATATACAACGTTATAGACGTAATTAATGTCCCCATCGAGAAGCAGGCGACGACACGCCAGGAATGTTGTAAAATATTACATCCGAGATGTTAGGTTGCGTTAGGTTAGGATATACAACGTTATAGACGTATATAATGTCCCCATCGAGAAGCAGGCGACGACACGCCAGGAATGTTGTAAAATATTATATCCGAGATGTTATGTTGCCTTACGTTAGGATATATAACGTTATAGACGTATATAATGTTCGCACCGAGAAGTACGAGCCGACACGCCAGGAATGTTGTAAACTATTACGGTAGAGATTTTAGGTTGCCTTAGGTTATGATATATAACGTTATAGACGTATATAATGTTCCCACCGAGAAATAGGGGCCGACGCGTCAGGAATGTTGTAAAATATTAAACCCGAGATGTTAGGTTGCCTTAGGCTAGGATATATAACGTTATAGACGTATATAATATTCCCACCGAGAAATAGGGGCCGACATGCCAGGAATGTTGTAAAATATTACATCCCAGATGTTAGGTTGCGTTTGGTTAGGATATACAATGTTATAGACGTACATAATGTCGCCATCGAGAAGCTGGCGACGACACGCCTGGAATGTTGTAAAATATTACACCCGAGATGTTAGTTTCCCTTAAGTTTGGATATATGTCGTTATAGACGTATATAACGTTCCCACCGAGGCGTAGGGACCGACATGCCAGGAATGTTGTAAGATATTACATCCCAGATGTTAGGTTGCGTTAGGTTAGGATATACAACGTTATAGACGTATATAATGTCCCCATCGAGAAGCAGGCGACGACACGCCAGGAATGTTGTAAAATATTGCATCCGAGATGTTATGTTGCCTTACGTTAGGATATGTTACGTTATAGACGTATATAATGTTCCCAAAGAAAAGTAGGAGCCGAAGCGCCAGGAATGTAGTAAAATATTACATACGAGATGTTAGGTTGCCTTAGGTTAGGATATACAAGGTTATAGATGTATATAATGTTCCCATCGAGAAGTAGGCAACGAGACGCCCGGAATGTTGTAAAATATTACATTCGACATGTTAGGTTGCCTTAGGCCAGGATATCTAACGTTATAGACGTATATAATGTTCCCACCGAAAAATAGGGTCCGACGCGTCAGGAATGTTGTAAAATATTACACCCGAAATGTTAGGTTCCCTTAGGTTAGGATATACAACGTTATAGACGTATAGAATGATCCCACGGAGATGTAGGGACCGGCATGCCAGGAATGTTGTAAAATATTAAACCCGAGATGTTAGGTTGCCTTAGGCTAGGATATATAACGTTATAGACGTATATAATATTCCCACCGAGAAATAGGGGCCGACATGCCAGGAATGTTGTAAAATATTACATCCCAGATGTTAGGTTGCGTTAGGTTAGGATATACAACGTTATAGACGTATATAATGTTCCCACCGAAAAGTAGGAGCCGAAGCGCCAGGAATGTTATAATATATTACATCCGAGATGTTAGTTTCCCTTAAGTTTGGATATATATCGTTATAGACGTATATAATGTCCAGATCGAGACGTGGGGACCGACAAGCCAGAATGTTGTAAAATATTACATCCGAGATGTTAGGTTGCGTTAGGTTAGGATATACAACGTTATAGACGTATATAATGTCCCCATCGAGAAGCAGGCGACGACACGCCAGGAATGTTGTAAAATATTATATCCGAGATGTTATGTTGCCTTACGTTAGGATATATAACGTTATAGACGTATATAATGTTCGCACCGAGAAGTACGAGCCGACACGCCAGGAATGTTGTAAACTATTACGGTAGAGATTTTAGGTTGCCTTAGGTTATGATATATAACGTTATAGACGTATATAATGTTCCCACCGAGAAATAGGGGCCGACGCGTCAGGAATGTTGTAAAATATTAAACCCGAGATGTTAGGCTGCCTTAGGCTAGGATATATTACGTTATAGACGTATATAATATTCCCACCGAGAAATAGGGGCCGACATGCCAGGAATGTTGTAAAATATTACATCCCAGATGTTAGGTTGCGTTAGGTTAGGATATACAACGTTATAGACGTATATAATGTCCCCATCGAGATGAGGGCGACGACACGCCAGGAATGTTGTAAAATATTACATCCGAGATGTTAGATTGCTTAGGCTAGGATATACAACGTTGTAGACGTATATAATGTCCCCATCGAGAAGCAGGCGACGACACGCCAGGAATGTTGTAAAATATAACATCCGAGATGTTATGTTGCCTTACGTTAGGATATGTAACGTTATAGACGTATATAATGTTCCCACCGAAAAGTAGGAGCCGAAGCGCCAGGAATGTTGTAAACTATTACGGTAGAGATTTTAGGTTGCCTTAGGTTATGATATATAACGTTATAGACGTATATAATCTTCCCACCGAGAAATAGGGGCCCACGCGTCAGGAATGTTGTAAAATATTAAACCCGAGATGTTAGGTTGCCTTAGGCTAGGATATATAACGTTATAGACGTATATAATGTTCCCACCGAGAAATAGGGGCCGACGCGTCAGGAATGTTGTAAAATATTAAACCCGAGATGTTAGGTTACCTTAGGCTAGGATATATAACGTTATAGACGTATATAATGTTCCCATCGAGAAGCAGGCGACGACACGCCAGGAATGTTGTACAATATTACATCCGAGATGTTAGATTGCTTAGGCTAGGATATACAACGTTGTAGACGTATATAATGTCCCCATCGAGAAGCAGGCGACGACACGCCAGGAATGTTGTAAAATATAACATCCGAGATGTTATGTTGCTTTACGTTAGGATATGTAACGTTATAGACGTATATAATTTTCCCACCGAAAAGTAGGAGCCGAAGCGCCAGGAATGTTGTAAAATATTACACCCGAGATGTTAGTTTCCCTTAAGTTTGGATATATGTCGTTATAGACGTACATAACGTTCCCACCAAGGCGTAGGGACCGACATGCCAGGAATGTTGTAAAATATTACATCCCAGATGTTAGGTTGCGTTAGGTTAGGATATACAACGTTATAGACGTATATAATGTCCCCATCGAGAAGCAGGCGACGACACGCCAGGAATGTTGTAAAATATTATATCCGAGATGTTATGTTGCCTTACGTTAGGATATATAACGTTATAGACGTATATAATGTTCGCACCGAGAAGTACGAGCCGACACGCCAGGAATGTTGTAAACTATTACGGTAGAGATTTTAGGTTACCTTAGGTTATGATATATAACGTTATAGACGTATATAATGTTCCCATCGAGAAGTAGGCAACGAGACGCTCGGAATGTTGTAAAATATTACATTCGACATGTTAGGTTGCCTTAGGCCAGGATATCTAACGTTATAGACGTATATAATGTTCCCACCGAAAAATAGGGTCCGACGCGTCAGGAATGTTGTAAAATATTACACCCGAAATGTTAGGTTCCCTTAGGTTAGGATATACAACGTTATAGACGTATAGAATGATCCCACGGAGATGTAGGGACCGGCATGCCAGGAATGTTGTAAAATATTACATCCGAGATATTAGGTTGCTTTCGGTTAGGATATATATCGCTGTAGACGTATATGATGTTCCCACCGAGAAGTACGGGCTAACACGCCAGGAATGTTGTCAAATATTACATCCGAGGTGTGAGGTTGCCTTAGGCTAGGATATATAACGTTATAGACGTATATAATATTCCCACCGAGAAATAGGGGCCGACGCGTCAGGAATGTTGTAAAATAATACACCCGAGACGTTAGGTTCCCTTAGGTTACGATATATAACGTTATAGACGTATATAATGTCCCCATCCAGAAGTAGGTGACGACACGCCAGGAATATTACATCCCAGATGTTAGGTTGCGTTATGTTAGGATATACAACGTTATAGACGTATATAATGTCCTCATCCAGAAGCAGTCGACGACACGCCAGCAATGATGAAAAATATTACATTCGACATGTTAGGTCGCCTTAGGCTAGGATATATAACGTTATAGATGTATATAATGTTCCCAGCGAGAAGTACGGGCCCACACGCCAGAAATGTTGTCAACTATTACAACCGTGATGTTAGGTTGGCTCAGGTTAGGATATATATCGTTATAGACGTATATAATGTTCCCACCGATACGTTAGGACCGACATGCCAAAAATGTTGTAAAATATTACATCCCAGATGTTAGGTTCCCTTAGGTTAGGATATACAACGTTATAGATGTATTTAATGTCCCCATCGAGAAGTAGGCGACGACACGCCAGGAATGCTGTAAAATATTACATCCGAGATGTTAGTTTCCCTTAAGTTTGGATATATATCGTTATAGACGTATATAATGTCCAGATCGACACGTGGGGACCGACAAGCCAGAATGTTGTAAAATATTACATCCGAGATGTTAGGTTGCGTTAGGTTAGGATATACAACGTTATAGACGTAATTAATGTCCCCATCGAGTAGCAGGCGACGACACGCCAGGCATGTTGTAAAATATTATATCCGAGATGTTAGTTTCCCTTAAGTTTGGATATATGTCGTTATAGACGTATATAACGTTCCCACCGAGACGTAGGGACCGACATGCCATTAATGTTGTAAACTATTACGGTAGAGATTTTAGGTTGCGTTAGGTTAGGATATACAACGTTATAGACGTATATAATGTTCCCACCGAAAAGTAGGAGCCGAAGCGCCAGGAATGTTATAATATATTACATCCGAGATGTTAGTTTCCCTTAAGTTTGGATATATATCGTTATAGACGTATATAATGTCCAGATCGACACGTGGGGACCGACAAGCCAGAATGTTGTAAAATATTATATCCGAGATGTTAGGTTGCGTTAGGTTAGGATATACAACGTTATAGACGTATATAATGTCCCCATCGAGAAGCAGGCGACGACACGCCAGGAATGTTGTAAAATATAACATCCGAGATGTTGTGTTGCCTTACGTTAGGATATGTAACGTTATAGACGTATATAATTTTCCCACCGAAAAGTAGGAGCCGAAGCGCCAGGAATGTTGTAAAATATTACACCCGAGATGTTAGTTTCCCTTAAGTTTGGATATATGTCGTTATAGACGTATATAACGTTCCCACCAAGGCGTAGGGACCGACATGCCAGGAATGTTGTAAAATATTACATCCCAAATGTTAGGTTGCGTTAGGTTAGGATATACAACGTTATAGACGTATATAATGTCCCCATCGAAAAGCAGGCGACGACACGCCAGGAATGTTGTAAAATATTACATCCGAGATGTTAGTTTCCCTTAAGTTTGGATATATATCGTTATAGAAGTATATAATGTCCAGATCGAGACGTGGGGACCGACAAGCCAGAATGTTGTAAAATATTACATCCGAGATGTTAGGTTGCGTTAGGTTAGGATATACAACGTTATAGACGTATATAATGTCCCCATCGAGAAGCAGGCGACGACACGCCAGGAATGTTGTAAAATATTATATCCGAGATGTTATGTTGCCTTACGTTAGGATATATAACGTTATAGACGTATATAATGTTCGCACCGAGAGGTACGAGCCGACACGCCAGGAATGTTGTAAACTATTACGGTAGAGATTTTAGGTTGCGTTAGGTTAGGATATACAACGTTATAGACGTATATAATGTTCCCACCGAAAAGTAGGAGCCGAAGCGCCAGGAATGTTATAATATATTACATCCGAGATGTTAGTTTCCCTTAAGTTTGGATATATATCGTTATAGACGTATATAATGTCCAGATCGACACGTGGGGACCGACAAGCCAGAATGTTGTAAAATATTATATCCGAGATGTTAGGTTGCGTTAGGTTAGGATATACAACGTTATAGACGTAATTAATGTCCCCATCGAGAAGCAGGCGACGACACGCCAGGAATGTTGTAAAATATTACATCCGAGATGTTAGGTTGCGTTAGGTTAGGATATACAACGTTATAGACGTATATAATGTCCCCATCGAGAAGCAGGCGACGACACGCCAGGAATGTTGTAAAATATTATATCCGAGATGTTATGTTGCCTTACGTTAGGATATATAACGTTATAGACGTATATAATGTTCGCACCGAGAAGTACGAGCCGACACGCCAGGAATGTTGTAAACTATTACGGTAGAGATTTTAGGTTGCCTTAGGTTATGATATATAACGTTATAGACGTATATAATGTTCCCACCGAGAAATAGGGGCCGACGCGTCAGGAATGTTGTAAAATATTAAACCCGAGATGTTAGGTTGCCTTAGGCTAGGATATATAACGTTATAGACGTATATAATATTCCCACCGAGAAATAGGGGCCGACATGCCAGGAATGTTGTAAAATATTACATCCCAGATGTTAGGTTGCGTTTGGTTAGGATATACAATGTTATAGACGTACATAATGTCGCCATCGAGAAGCTGGCGACGACACGCCTGGAATGTTGTAAAATATTACACCCGAGATGTTAGTTTCCCTTAAGTTTGGATATATGTCGTTATAGACGTATATAACGTTCCCACCGAGGCGTAGGGGCCGACATGCCAGGAATGTTGTAAGATATTACATCCCAGATGTTAGGTTGCGTTAGGTTAGGATATACAACGTTATAGACGTATATAATGTCCCCATCGAGAAGCAGGCGACGACACGCCAGGAATGTTGTAGAATATTATATCCGAGATGTTATGTTGCCTTACGTTAGGATATATAACGTTATAGACGTATATAATGTTCGCACCGAGAAGTACAAGCCGACACGCCAGGAATGTTGTAAACTATTACGGTAGAGATTTTAGGTTGCCTTAGGTTATGATATATAACGTTATAGACGTATATAATCTTCCCACCGAGAAATAGGTGCCGACGCGTCAGGAATGTTGTAAAATATAAAACCCGAGATGTTAGGTTGCCTTAGGCTAGGATATATAACGTTATAGACGTATATAATATTCCCACCGAGAAATAGGGGCCGACGCGTCAGGAATGTTGTAAAATATTAAACCCGAGATGTTAGGTTGCCTTAGGCTAGGATATATAACGTTATAGACGTATATAATGTTCCCACCGAGAAATAGGGGCCGACGCGTCAGGAATGTTGTAAAATATTAAACCCGAGATGTTAGGTTGCGTTAGGTTAGGATATACAACGTTATAGACGTATATAATGTCCCCATCGAGAAGCAGGCGACGACACGCCAGGAATGTTGTAAAATATTGCATCCGAGATGTTATGTTGCCTTACGTTAGGATATGTTACGTTATAGACGTATATAATGTTCCCAAAGAAAAGTAGGAGCCGAAGCGCCAGGAATGTAGTAAAATATTACATACGAGATGTTAGGTTGCCTTAGGTTAGGATATACAAGGTTATAGATGTATATAATGTT
This sequence comes from Xylocopa violacea, assembly GCA_963969225.1. NCBI lineage: Eukaryota > Metazoa > Arthropoda > Insecta > Hymenoptera > Apidae > Xylocopa > Xylocopa violacea. Next base: position 396,668 of record CAXAJV010000614.1, on the reverse strand, counting down.
CCCATCGAGAAGTAGGCAACGAGACGCCCGGAATGTTGTAAAATATTACATTCGACATGTTAGGTTGCCTTAGGCCAGGATATCTAACGTTATAGACGTATATAATGTTCCCACCGAAAAATAGGGTCCGACGCGTCAGGAATGTTGTAAAATATTACACCCGAAATGTTAGGTTCCCTTAGGTTAGGATATACAACGTTATAGACGTATAGAATGATCCCACGGAGATGTAGGGACCGGCATGCCAGGAATGTTGTAAAATATTAAACCCGAGATGTTAGGTTGCCTTAGGCTAGGATATATAACGTTATAGACGTATATAATATTCCCACCGAGAAATAGGGGCCGACATGCCAGGAATGTTGTAAAATATTACATCCCAGATGTTAGGTTGCGTTAGGTTAGGATATACAACGTTATAGACGTATATAATGTTCCCACCGAAAAGTAGGAGCCGAAGCGCCAGGAATGTTATAATATATTACATCCGAGATGTTAGTTTCCCTTAAGTTTGGATATATATCGTTATAGACGTATATAATGTCCAGATCGAGACGTGGGGACCGACAAGCCAGAATGTTGTAAAATATTACATCCGAGATGTTAGGTTGCGTTAGGTTAGGATATACAACGTTATAGACGTATATAATGTCCCCATCGAGAAGCAGGCGACGACACGCCAGGAATGTTGTAAAATATTATATCCGAGATGTTATGTTGCCTTACGTTAGGATATATAACGTTATAGACGTATATAATGTTCGCACCGAGAAGTACGAGCCGACACGCCAGGAATGTTGTAAACTATTACGGTAGAGATTTTAGGTTGCCTTAGGTTATGATATATAACGTTATAGACGTATATAATGTTCCCACCGAGAAATAGGGGCCGACGCGTCAGGAATGTTGTAAAATATTAAACCCGAGATGTTAGGTTGCCTTGGGCTAGGATATATAACGTTATAGACGTATATAATATTCCCACCGAGAAATAGGGGCCGACATGCCAGGAATGTTGTAAAATATTACATCCCAGATGTTAGGTTGCGTTAGGTTAGGATATACAATGTTATAGACGTATATAATGTCCCCATCTAGAAGCAGGCGACGACACGCCAGGAATGTTGTAAAATATTACATCCGAGATGTTATGTTGCCTTACGTTAGGATATGTAACTTTATAGACGTATATAATGTTCCCACCGAAAAGTAGGAGCCGAAGCGCCAGGAATGTTGTAAAATATTACATCCGAGGTGTTAGTTTCCCTTAAGATTGGATATATATCGTTATAGACGTATATAATGTCCAGATCGACACGTGGGGACCGACAAGCCAGAATGTTGTAAAATATTACATCCGAGATGTTAGGTTGCGTTAGGTTAGGATATACAACGTTATAGACGTAATTAATGTCCCCATCGAGAAGCAGGCGACAACACGCCAGGAATGTTGTAAAATATTATATCCGAGATGTTATGTTGCCTTACGTTAGGATATATAACGTTATAGACGTATATAATGTTCGCACCGAGAAGTACGAGCCGACACGCCAGGAATGTTGTAAACTATTACGGTAGAGATTTTAGGTTGCCTTAGGTTATGATATATAACGTTATAGACGTATATAATGTTCCCACCGAGAAATAGGGGCCGACGCGTCAGGAATGTTGTAAAATATTAAACCCGAGATGTTAGGCTGCCTTAGGCTAGGATATATAACGTTATAGACGTATATAATATTCCCACCGAGAAATAGCGGCCGACATGCCAGGAATGTTGTAAAATATTACATCCCAGATGTTAGGTTGCGTTAGGTTAGGATATACAACGTTATAGACGTATATAATGTCCCCATCGAGATGAGGGCGACGACACGCCAGGAATGTTGTAAAATATAACATCCGAGATGTTATGTTGCCTTACGTTAGGATATGTAACGTTATAGACGTATATAATGTTCCCACCGAAAAGTAGGAGCCGAAGCGCCAGGAATGTTGTAAACTATTACGGTAGAGATTTTAGGTTGCCTTAGGTTATGATATATAACGTTATAGACGTATATAATCTTCCCACCGAGAAATAGGGGCCCACGCGTCAGGAATGTTGTAAAATATTAAACCCGAGATGTTAGGTTGCCTTAGGCTAGGATATATAACGTTATAGACGTATATAATGTTCCCACCGAGAAATAGGGGCCGACGCGTCAGGAATGTTGTAAAATATTAAACCCGAGATGTTAGGTTGCCTTAGGCTAGGATATATAACGTTATAGACGTATATAATGTTCCCATCGAGAAGCAGGCGACGACACGCCAGGAATGTTGTACAATATTACATCCGAGATGTTAGATTGCTTAGGCTAGGATATACAACGTTGTAGACGTATATAATGTCCCCATCGAGAAGCAGGCGACGACACGCCAGGAATGTTGTAAAATATAACATCCGAGATGTTATGTTGCTTTACGTTAGGATATGTAACGTTATAGACGTATATAATTTTCCCACCGAAAAGTAGGAGCCGAAGCGCCAGGAATGTTGTAAAATATTACACCCGAGATGTTAGTTTCCCTTAAGTTTGGATATATGTCGTTATAGACGTATATAACGTTCCCACCAAGGCGTAGGGACCGACATGCCAGGAATGTTGTAAAATATTACATCCCAGATGTTAGGTTGCGTTAGGTTAGGATATACAACGTTATAGACGTATATAATGTCCCCATCGAGAAGCAGGCGACGACACGCCAGGAATGTTGTAAAATATTATATCCGAGATGTTATGTTGCCTTACGTTAGGATATATAACGTTATAGACGTATATAATGTTCGCACCGAGAAGTACGAGCCGACACGCCAGGAATGTTGTAAACTATTACGGTAGAGATTTTAGGTTGCCTTAGGTTATGATATATAACGTTATAGACGTATATAATGTTCCCATCGAGAAGTAGGCAACGAGACGCTCGGAATGTTGTAAAATATTACATTCGACATGTTAGGTTGCCTTAGGCCAGGATATCTAACGTTATAGACGTATATAATGTTCCCACCGAAAAATAGGGTCCGACGCGTCAGGAATGTTGTAAAATATTACACCCGAAATGTTAGGTTCCCTTAGGTTAGGATATACAACGTTATAGACGTATAGAATGATCCCACGGAGATGTAGGGACCGGCATGCCAGGAATGTTGTAAAATATTACATCAAAGATATTAGGTTGCTTTCGGTTAGGATATATATCGCTGTAGACGTATATGATGTTCCCACCGAGAAGTACGGGCTAACACGCCAGGAATGTTGTCAAATATTACATCCGAGGTGTGAGGTTGCCTTAGGCTAGGATATATAACGTTATAGACATATATAATATTCCCACCGAGAAATAGGGGCCGACGCGTCAGGAATGTTGTAAAATAATACACCCGAGACGTTAGGTTCCCTTAGGTTACGATATATAACGTTATAGACGTATATAATGTCCCCATCCAGAAGTAGGTGACGACACGCCAGGAATATTACATCCCAGATGTTAGGTTGCGTTATGTTAGGATATACAACGTTATAGACGTATATAATGTCCTCATCCAGAAGCAGTCGACGACACGCCAGGAATGATGAAAAATATTACATTCGACATGTTAGGTCGCCTTAGGCTAGGATATATAACGTTATAGATGTATATAATGTTCCCAGCGAGAAGTACGGGCCCACACGCCAGAAATGTTGTCAACTATTACAACCGTGATGTTAGGTTGGCTCAGGTTAGGATATATATCGTTATAGACGTATATAATGTTCCCACCGATACGTTAGGACCGACATGCCAAAAATGTTGTAAAATATTACATCCCAGATGTTAGGTTCCCTTAGGTTAGGATATACAACGTTATAGATGTATTTAATGTCCCCATCGAGAAGTAGGCGACGACACGCCAGGAATGCTGTAAAATATTACATCCGAGATGTTAGTTTCCCTTAAGTTTGGATATATATCGTTATAGACGTATATAATGTCCAGATCGACACGTGGGGACCGACAAGCCAGAATGTTGTAAAATATTACATCCGAGATGTTAGGTTGCGTTAGGTTAGGATATACAACGTTATAGACGTAATTAATGTCCCCATCGAGTAGCAGGCGACGACACGCCAGGAATGTTGTAAAATATTATATCCGAGATGTTAGTTTCCCTTAAGTTTGGATATATGTCGTTATAGACGTATATAACGTTCCCACCGAGACGTAGGGACCGACATGCCAGGAATGTTGTAAACTATTACGGTAGAGATTTTAGGTTGCGTTAGGTTAGGATATACAACGTTATAGACGTATATATTGTTCCCACCGAAAAGTAGGAGCCGAAGCGCCAGGAATGTTATAATATATTACATCCGAGATGTTAGTTTCCCTTAAGTTTGGATATATATCGTTATAGACGTATATAATGTCCAGATCGACACGTGGGGACCGACAAGCCAGAATGTTGTAAAATATTATATCCGAGATGTTAGGTTGCGTTAGGTTAGGATATACAACGTTATAGACGTAATTAATGTCCCCATCGAGAAGCAGGCGACGACACGCCAGGAATGTTGTAAAATATTACATCCGAGATGTTAGGTTGCGTTAGGTTAGGATATACAACGTTATAGACGTATATAATGTCCCCATCGAGAAGCAGGCGACGACACGCCAGGAATGTTGTAAAATATTATATCCGAGATGTTATGTTGCCTTACGTTAGGATATATAACGTTATAGACGTATATAATGTTCGCACCGAGAAGTACGAGCCGACACGCCAGGAATGTTGTAAACTATTACGGTAGAGATTTTAGGTTGCCTTAGGTTATGATATATAACGTTATAGACGTATATAATGTTCCCACCGAGAAATAGGGGCCGACGCGTCAGGAATGTTGTAAAATATTAAACCCGAGATGTTAGGTTGCCTTAGGCTAGGATATATAACGTTATAGACGTATATAATGTTCCCACCGAGAAATAGGGGCCGACGCGTCAGGAATGTTGTAAAATATTAAACCCGAGATGTTAGGTTGCGTTAGGTTAGGATATACAACGTTATAGACGTATATAATGTCCCCATCGAGAAGCAGGCGACGACACGCCAGGAATGTTGTAAAATATTGCATCCGAGATGTTATGTTGCCTTACGTTAGGATATGTTACGTTATAGACGTATATAATGTTCCCAAAGAAAAGTAGGAGCCGAAGCGCCAGGAATGTAGTAAAATATTACATACGAGATGTTAGGTTGCCTTAGGTTAGGATATACAAGGTTATAGATGTATATAATGTTCCCATCGAGAAGTAGGCAACGAGACGCCCGGAATGTTGTAAAATATTACATTCGACATGTTAGGTTGCCTTAGGCCAGGATATCTAACGTTATAGACGTATATAATGTTCCCACCGAAAAATAGGGTCCGACGCGTCAGGAATGTTGTAAAATATTACACCCGAAATGTTAGGTTCCCTTAGGTTAGGATATACAACGTTATAGACGTATAGAATGATCCCACGGAGATGTAGGGACCGGCATGCCAGGAATGTTGTAAAATATTAAACCCGAGATGTTAGGTTGCCTTAGGCTAGGATATATAACGTTATAGACGTATATAATATTCCCACCGAGAAATAGGGGCCGACATGCCAGGAATGTTGTAAAATATTACATCCCAGATGTTAGGTTGCGTTAGGTTAGGATATACAACGTTATAGACGTATATAATGTTCCCACCGAAAAGTAGGAGCCGAAGCGCCAGGAATGTTATAATATATTACATCCGAGATGTTAGTTTCCCTTAAGTTTGGATATATATCGTTATAGATGTATATAATATCCAGATCGACACGTGGGGACCGACAAGCCAGAATGTTGTAAAATATTATATCCGAGATGTTAGGTTGCGTTAGGTTAGGATATACAACGTTATAGACGTAATTAATGTCCCCATCGAGTAGCAGGCGACGACACGCCAGGAATGTTGTAAAATATTATATCCGAGATGTTAGTTTCCCTTAAGTTTGGATATATGTCGTTATAGACGTATATAACGTTCCCACCGAGACGTAGGGACCGACATGCCAGGAATGTTGTAAACTATTACGGTAGAGATTTTAGGTTGCGTTAGGTTAGGATATACAACGTTATAGACGTATATAATGTTCGCACCGAGAAGTACGAGCCGACACGCCAGGAATGTTGTAAACTATTACGGTAGAGATTTTAGGTTGCCTTAGGTTATGATATATAACGTTATAGACGTATATAATGTTCCCACCGAGAAATAGGGGCCGACGCGTCAGAATGTTGTAAAATATTAAACCCGAGATGTTAGGTTGCCTTAGGCTAGGATATATAACGTTATAGACGTATATAATATTCCCACCGAGAAATAGGGGCCGACATGCCAGGAATGTTGTAAAATATTACATCCCAGATGTTAGGTTGCGTTAGGTTAGGATATACAATGTTATAGACGTATATAATGTCGCCATCGAGAAGCAGGCGACGACACGCCTGGAATGTTGTAAAATATTACACCCGAGATGTTAGTTTCCCTTAAGTTTGGATATATGTCGTTATAGACGTATATAACGTTCCCACCGAGGCGTAGGGACCGACATGCCAGGAATGTTGTAAGATATTACATCCCAGATGTTAGGTTGCGTTAGGTTAGGATATACAACGTTATAGACGTATATAATGTCCCCATCGAGAAGCAGGCGACGACACGCCAGGAATGTTGTAGAATATCATATCCGAGATGTTATGTTGCCTTACGTTAGGATATATAACGTTACAGACGTATATAATGTTCGCACCGAGAAGTACAAGCCGACACGCCAGGAATGTTGTAAACTATTACGGTAGAGATTTTAGGTTGCCTTAGGTTATGATATATAACGTTATAGACGTATATAATCTTCCCACCGAGAAATAGGTGCCGACGCGTCAGGAATGTTGTAAAATATAAAACCCGAGATGTTAGGTTGCCTTAGGCTAGGATATATAACGTTATAGACGTATATAATATTCCCACCGAGAAATAGGGGCCGACGCGTCAGGAATGTTGTAAAATATTAAACCCGAGATGTTAGGTTGCCTTAGGCTAGGATATATAACGTTATAGACGTATATAATGTTCCAACCGAGAAATAGGGGCCGACGCGTCAGGAATGTTGTAAAATATTAAACCCGAGATGTTAGGTTGCGTTAGGTTAGGATATACAACGTTATAGACGTATATAATGTCCCCATCGAGAAGCAGGCGACGACACGCCAGGAATGTTGTAAAATATTGCATCCGAGATGTTATGTTGCCTTACGTTAGGATATGTTACTTTATAGACGTATATAATGTTCCCAAAGAAAAGTAGGAGCCGAAGCGCCAGGAATGTAGTAAAATATTACATACGAGATGTTAGGTTGCCTTAGGTTAGGATATACAAGGTTATAGATGTATATAATGTTCCCATCGAGAAGTAGGCAACGAGACGCCCGGAATGTTGTAAAATATTACATTCGACATGTTAGGTTGCCTTAGGCCAGGATATCTAACGTTATAGACGTATATAATGTTCCCACCGAAAAATAGGGTCCGACGCGTCAGGAATGTTGTAAAATATTACACCCGAAATGTTAGGTTCCCTTAGGTTAGGATATACAACGTTATAGACGTATAGAATGATCCCACGGAGATGTAGGGACCGGCATGCCAGGAATGTTGTAAAATATTAAACCCGAGATGTTAGGTTGCCTTAGGCTAGGATATATAACGTTATAGACGTATATAATATTCCCACCGAGAAATAGGGGCCGACATGCCAGGAATGTTGTAAAATATTACATCCCAGATGTTAGGTTGCGTTAGGTTAGGATATACAACGTTATAGACGTATATAATGTTCCCACCGAAAAGTAGGAGCCGAAGCGCCAGGAATGTTATAATATATTACATCCGAGATGTTAGTTTCCCTTAAGTTTGGATATATATCGTTATAGACGTATATAATGTCCAGATCGACACGTGGGGACCGACAAGCCAGAATGTTGTAAAATATTATATCCGAGATGTTAGGTTGCGTTAGGTTAGGATATACAACGTTATAGACGTAATTAATGTCCCCATCGAGAAGCAGGCGACGACACGCCCGGAATGTTGTAAAATATTATATCCGAGATGTTATGTTGCCTTACGTTAGGATATGTAACGTTATAGACGTATATAATGTTCCCACCGAAAAGTAGGAGCCGAAGCGCCAGGAATGTTGTAAAATATTACATCCGAGATGTTAGTTTCCCTTAAGTTTGGATATATGTCGTTATAGACGTATATAACGTTCCCACCGAGACGTAGGGACCGACATGCCAGGAATGTTGTAAAATATTACATCCCAGATGTTAGGTTGCGTTAGGTTAGGATATACAACGTTATAGACGTATATAATGTTCCCACCGAAAAGTAGGAGCCGAAGCGCCAGGAATGTTATAATATATTACATCCGAGATGTTAGTTTCCCTTAAGTTTGGATATATATCGTTATAGACGTATATAATGTCCAGATCGACACGAGGGGACCGACAAGCCAGAATGTTGTAAAATATTATATCCGAGATGTTATGTTGCGTTAGGTTAGGATATACAACGTTATAGACGTAATTAATGTCCCCATCGAGAAGCAGGCGACGACACGCCAGGAATGTTGTAAAATATTACATCCGAGATGTTAGATTGCTTAGGCTAGGATATACAACGTTGTAGACGTATATAATGTCCCCATCGAGAAGCAGGCGACGACACGCCAGGAATGTTGTAAAATATAACATCCGAGATGTTGTGTTGCCTTGCGTTAGGATATGTAACGTTATAGACGTATATAATTTTCTCACCGAAAAGTAGGAGCCGAAGCGCCAGGAATGTTGTAAAATATTACACCCGAGATGTTAGTTTCCCTTAAGTTTGGATATATGTCGTTATAGACGTATATAACGTTCCCACCAAGGCGTAGGGACCGACATGCCAGGAATGTTGTAAAATATTACATCCCAGATGTTAGGTTGCGTTAGGTTAGGATATACAACGTTATAGACGTATATAATGTCCCCATCGAAAAGCAGGCGACGACAAGCCAGGAATGTTGTAAAATATTACATCCGAGATGTTAGTTTCCCTTAAGTTTGGATATATATCGTTATAGAAGTATATAATGTCCAGATCGAGACGTGGGGACCGACAAGCCAGAATGTTGTAAAATATTACATCCGAGATGTTAGGTTGCGTTAGGTTAGGATATACAACGTTATAGACGTATATAATGTCCCCATCGAGAAGCAGGCGACGACACGCCAGGAATGTTGTAAAATATTATATCCGAGATGTTATGTTGCCTTACGTTAGGATATATAACGTTATAGACGTATATAATGTTCGCACCGAGAAGTACGAGCCGACACGCCAGGAATGTTGTAAACTATTACGGTAGAGATTTTAGGTTGCCTTAGGTTATGATATATAACGTTATAGACGTATATAATGTTCCCACCGAGAAATAGGGGCCGACGCGTCAGGAATGTTGTAAAATATTAAACCCGAGATGTTAGGTTGCCTTAGGCTAGGATATATAACGTTATAGACGTATATAATGTTCTCACCGAGAAATAGGGGCCGACGCGTCAGGAATGTTGTAAAATATTAAACCCGAGATGTTAGGTTGCCTTAGGCTAGGATATATAACGTTATAGACGTATATAATGTTCCCATCGAGAAGCAGGCGACGACACGCCAGGAATGTTGTAAAATATTATATCCGAGATGTTATGTTGCCTTACGTTAGGATATATAACGTTATAGACGTATATAATGTTCGCACCGAGAAGTACAAGCCGACACGCCAGGAATGTTGTAAACTATTACGGTAGAGATTTTAGGTTGCCTTAGGTAATGATATATAACGTTATAGACGTATATAATCTTCCCACCGAGAAATAGGGGCCGACGCGTCAGGAATGTTGTAAAATATTAAACCCGAGATGTTAGGTTGCCTTAGGCAAGGATATATAACGTTATAGACGTATATAATGTTCCCACCGAGAAATAGGGGCCGACGCGTCAGGAATGTTGTAAAATATTAAACCCGAGATGTTAGGTTGCCTTAGGCTAGGATATATATCGTTATAGACGTATATAATTTTCCCACCGAGACGTAGGCACCGACATGCAAGGAATATTGTAAAATATTACATCCCAAATGTTAGGTTGCGTTAGGTTAGGATATACAACGTTATAGACGTATATAATCTCCCCATCGAGAAGCAGTCGACGACACGCCACAATGTTGTAAAATATTACATCCGAGATGTTAGGTTGCCTTAGGTTAGGATATACAATGTTATAGATGTATATAATGTCCCCATCGAGAAGTAGGCGACGACACGCCAGGAATGTTGTAAAATTTTACATTCGACATGTTAGGTTGCCTTAGGCTAGAATATATAACGTTATAGACGTATATAATGTTCCCACCGAAAAATAGGGGCCGACGCGTCAGAAATGTTGTAAAATATTACATTCGACATGTTAGGTGGCCTTAGGCTAGGATATATAACGTTATAGAGGTATATAATGTTCCCACCGAGAAGTACGGGCGGACACGCCAGGAATGTTGTCAACTATTACATCCGGGATGTTAGGTTGCCTTAGGTTAGGATATATTACGTTATAGACGCATATAATCTCCCCATCCAGATGTAGGCGACGACACGCCAGGAATATTACATCCCAGATGTTAGGTTGCGTTAGGTTAGGATACACAACGTTATAGACGTATATAATGTTCCCATCGAGAAGCAGGCGACGACACGCCAGGAATGATGTAAAATATTACATTCGACATGCTAGGTCGCCTTAGGCTAGGATATATAACGTTATAGACGTATACAATGTTCCCACAGAGAAGTACGGGCCTACACGCCAGGAATGTTGTCAACTATTACATCCGAGATGTTAGGTTCCCTTAGGTTAGGATATACAACGTTATATACGTATAGTATGTTCCCACCGAGATGTAGGGACCGACATGCCAGGAATGTTGTAAAATATTACATCCGAGATGTTAGGCTGCCTTAGGTTAGGATATACAAGGTTATAGATGTATATAATGTCCCCATCGAGAAGTAGGCGACGACACGCCAGGAATGTTGTAAAGTATTACATTCGACATATTAGGTTGCCTTAGACTAGGATATATAACGTTATAGACGTATATAATGCTCCCACCGAAAAATAGGGGCCGACGCGTCAGGACTGTTGTAAAATATTACATTCGACATGTTAGGTGGCCTTAGGCTAGGATATATAACGTTATAGACGTATACAATGTTCCCACAGAGAAGTACGGGCCTACACGCCAGGAATGTTGTCAACTATTACATCCGAGATGTTAGGTTCCCTTAGGTTAGGATATACAACGTTATGGACGTATAGTATGTTCCCACCGAGATGTAGGGACCGACATGCCAGGAATGTTGTAAATTATTACATCCGAGATGTTAGGCTGCCTTAGGTTAGGATATGCAAGGTTATAGATGTATATAATGTCCCCATCGAGGAGTAGGCGACGACACGCCAGGAATGTTGTAAAGTATTACATTCGACATGTTATGTGGCCTTAAGCTAGGATATATAACGTTATAGACGTATATAATGTTCCCACCGAGATGTACGGGCGGACACGCCAGGAATGTTGTCAACTATTACATCCGAGATGTTAGGTTGCCTTAGGTTGGGATAAATAACGTTATAGACGTATATAATCTCCCCATCCAGAAGTAGGTGACGACACGCCAGGAATATTACATACCAGATGTTAGGTTGCGTTAGGTTAGGATATACAAGGTTATAGATGTATATAATGTCCCCATCGAGAAGTAGGCGACGACGCGCCAGGAATGTTGTAAAATATTACATTCGACATGTTAGGAAGCCTTAGGCTAGGATATATAACGTTATAGACGTATACAATGTTCCCACCGAGAAGTACGGGCCTACACGCCAGGAATGTTGTCAACTATTACATCCGAGATGTTAGGTTGCCTTAGGTTAGGATATATACCGTTATAGACGTATACAATGTTTCCACCGAGAAGTAGGGACCGACATGCCAGGAATGTTGTAAAATATTACATCCCAGATGTTAGGTTGCGTTAGGTTAGGATATACAACGTTATAGACGTATATAATGTCCCCATCGAAAAGCAGGCGACGACAAGCCAGGAATGTTGTAAAATATTACATCCGAGATGTTAGTTTCCCTTAAGTTTGGATATATATCGTTATAGAAGTATATAATGTCCAGATCGAGACGTGGGGACCGACAAGCCAGAATGTTGTAAAATATTACATCCGAGATGTTAGGTTGCGTTAGGTTAGGATATACAACGTTATAGACGTATATAATGTCCCCATCGAGAAGCAGGCGACGACACGCCAGGAATGTTGTAAAATATTATATCCGAGATGTTATGTTGCCTTACGTTAGGATATATAACGTTATAGACGTATATAATGTTCGCACCGAGAAGTACGAGCCGACACGCCAGGAATGTTGTAAACTATTACGGTAGAGATTTTAGGTTGCCTTAGGTTATGATATATAACGTTATAGACGTATATAATGTTCCCACCGAGAAATAGGGGCCGACGCGTCAGGAATGTTGTAAAATATTAAACCCGAGATGTTAGGTTGCCTTAGGCTAGGATATATAACGTTATAGACGTATATAATGTTCTCACCGAGAAATAGGGGCCGACGCGTCAGGAATGTTGTAAAATATTAAACCCGAGATGTTAGGTTGCCTTAGGCTAGGATATATAACGTTATAGACGTATATAATCTTCCCACCGAGAAATAGGGGCCGACGCGTCAGGAATGTTGTAAAATATTAAACCCGAGATGTTAGGTTGCCTTAGGCAAGGATATATAACGTTATAGACGTATATAATGTTCCCACCGAGAAGTTCGGGCCTACACGCCAGGAATGTTGTCAACTATTACATCCGATATGTTAGGTTGCCTTAGGTTAGGATATACAATGTTATAGATGTATATAATGTCCCCATCGAGAAGTAGGCGACGACACGCCAGGAATGTTGTAAAATTTTACATTCGACATGTTAGGTTGCCTTAGGCTAGAATATATAACGTTATAGACGTATATAATGTTCCCACCGAAAAATAGGGGCCGACGCGTCAGAAATGTTGTAAAATATTACATTCGACATGTTAGGTGGCCTTAGGCTAGGATATATAACGTTATAGAGGTATATAATGTTCCCACCGAGAAGTACGGGCGGACACGCCAGGAATGTTGTCAACTATTACATCCGGGATGTTAGGTTGCCTTAGGTTAGGATATATAACGTTATAGACGCATATAATCTCCCCATCCAGAAGTAGGCGACGACACGCCAGGAATATTACATCCCAGATGTTAGGTTGCGTTAGGTTAGGATACACAACGTTATAGACGTATATAATGTTCCCATCGAGAAGCAGGCGACGACACGCCAGGAATGATGTAAAATATTACATTCGACATGCTAGGTCGCCTTAGGCTAGGATATATAACGTTATAGACGTATACAATGTTCCCACAGAGAAGTACGGGCCTACACGCCAGGAATGTTGTCAACTATTACATCCGAGATGTTAGGTTCCCTTAGGTTAGGATATACAACGTTATATACGTATAGTATGTTCCCACCGAGATGTAGGGACCGACATGCCAGGAATGTTGTAAAATATTACATCCGAGATGTTAGGCTGCCTTAGGTTAGGATATACAAGGTTATAGATGTATATAATGTCCCCATCGAGAAGTAGGCGACGACACGCCAGGAATGTTGTAAAGTATTACATTCGACATGTTAGGTTGCCTTAGACTAGGATATATAACGTTATAGACGTATATAATGCTCCCACCGAAAAATAGGGGCCGACGCGTCAGGACTGTTGTAAAATATTACATTCGACATGTTAGGTGGCCTTAGGCTAGGATATATAACGTTATAAACGTATACAATGTTCCCACAGAGAAGTACGGGCCTACACGCCAGGAATGTTGTCAACTATTACATCCGAGATGTTAGGTTCCCTTAGGTTAGGATATACAACGTTATGGACGTATAGTATGTTCCCACCGAGATGTAGGGACCGACATGCCAGGAATGTTGTAAATTATTACATCCGAGATGTTAGGCTGCCTTAGGTTAGGATATGCAAGGTTATAGATGTATATAATGTCCCCATCGAGGAGTAGGCGACGACACGCCAGGAATGTTGTAAAGTATTACATTCGACATGTTATGTGGCCTTAAGCTAGGATATATAACGTTATAGACGTATATAATGTTCCCACCGAGATGTACGGGCGGACACGCCAGGAATGTTGTCAACTATTACATCCGAGATGTTAGGTTGCCTTAGGTTGGGATAAATAACGTTATAGACGTATATAATCTCCCCATCCAGAAGTAGGTGACGACACGCCAGGAATATTACATACCAGATGTTAGGTTGCGTTAGGTTAGGATATACAAGGTTATAGATGTATATAATGTCCCCATCGAGAAGTAGGCGACGACGCGCCAGGAATGTTGTAAAATATTACATTCGACATGTTAGGAAGCCTTAGGCTAGGATATATAACGTTATAGACGTATACAATGTTCCCACCGAGAAGTACGGGCCTACACGCCAGGAATGTTGTCAACTATTACATCCGAGATGATAGGTTGCCTTAGGTTAGGATATACAACGTTATATACGTATAGTATGTTCCCACCGAGATGTAGGGACCGACATGCCAGGAATGTTGTAAAATATTACATCCGAGATGTTAGGCTGCCTTAGGTTAGGATATACAAAGGTTATAGATGTATATAATGTCCCCATCGAGAAGTAGGCGACGACGCGCCAGGAATGTTGTAAAGTATTACATTCGACATGTTAGGTTGCCTTAGACTAGGATACATAACGTTATAGACGTATATAATGTTCCCACCGAAAAATAGGGGCCGACGCGTCAGGACTGTTGTAAAATATTACATTCGACATGTTAGGTGGCCTTAGGCTAGTATATGTAACGTTATAGACGTATATAATGTTCCCACCGCGAAGTACGGGCGGATACGCCAGGAATGTTGTCAACTATTACATCCGAGATATTAGGTTGCCTTACGTTAGGATATATAATGTTATAGACGTACATAATATCCCCATCCAGAAGTAGGCGACGACACGCCGGGAATATTACGTCCCAGATGTTAGGTTGCGTTAGGTTAGGATACACAACGTTATAGACGTATATAATGTTCCCATCGAGAAGCAGGCGACGACACGCCAGGAATGATGTAAAATATTAAATTCGATATGTTAGGTCGCCTTAGGCTAGGATATATAACGTTATAGACATATACAATGTTCCCACCGAGAAGTTCGGGCCTACACGCCAGGAATGTTGTCAACTATTACATCCGATATGTTAGGTTGCCTTAGGTTAGGATATATATCGTTATAGACGTATATAATTTTCCCACCGAGACGTAGGCACCGACATGCAAGGAATATTGTAAAATATTACATCCCAAATGTTAGGTTGCGTTAGGTTAGGATATACAACGTTATAGACGTATATAATCTCCCCATCGAGAAGCAGGCGACGACACGCCAGGAATGTTGTAAAATATTATATCCGAGATGTTATGTTGCCTTACGTTAGGATATATAACGTTATAGACGTATATAATGTTCGCACCGAGAAGTACGAGCCGACACGCCAGGAATGTTGTAAACTATTACGGTAGAGATTTTAGGTTGCCTTAGGTTATGATATATAACGTTATAGACGTATATAATGTTCCCACCGAGAAATAGGGGCCGACGCGTCAGGAATGTTGTAAAATATTAAACCCGAGATGTTAGGTTGCCTTAGGCTAGGATATATAACGTTATAGACGTATATAATGTTCTCACCGAGAAATAGGGGCCGACGCGTCAGGAATGTTGTAAAATATTAAACCCGAGATGTTAGGTTGCCTTAGGCTAGGATATATAACGTTATAGACGTATATAATGTTCCCATCGAGAAGCAGGCGACGACACGCCAGGAATGTTGTAAAATATTATATCCGAGATGTTATGTTGCCTTACGTTAGGATATATAACGTTATAGACGTATATAATGTTCGCACCGAGAAGTACAAGCCGACACGCCAGGAATGTTGTAAACTATTACGGTAGAGATTTTAGGTTGCCTTAGGTAATGATATATAACGTTATAGACGTATATAATCTTCCCACCGAGAAATAGGGGCCGACGCGTCAGGAATGTTGTAAAATATTAAACCCGAGATGTTAGGTTGCCTTAGGCAAGGATATATAACGTTATAGACGTATATAATGTTCCCACCGAGAAGTTCGGGCCTACACGCCAGGAATGTTGTCAACTATTACATCCGATATGTTAGGTTGCCTTAGGTTAGGATATACAATGTTATAGATGTATATAATGTCCCCATCGAGAAGTAGGCGACGACACGCCAGGAATGTTGTAAAATTTTACATTCGACATGTTAGGTTGCCTTAGGCTAGAATATATAACGTTATAGACGTATATAATGTTCCCACCGAAAAATAGGGGCCGACGCGTCAGAAATGTTGTAAAATATTACATTCGACATGTTAGGTGGCCTTAGGCTAGGATATATAACGTTATAGAGGTATATAATGTTCCCACCGAGAAGTACGGGCGGACACGCCAGGAATGTTGTCAACTATTACATCCGGGATGTTAGGTTGCCTTAGGTTAGGATATATAACGTTATAGACGCATATAATCTCCCCATCCAGAAGTAGGCGACGACACGCCAGGAATATTACATCCCAGATGTTAGGTTGCGTTAGGTTAGGATACACAACGTTATAGACGTATATAATGTTCCCATCGAGAAGCAGGCGACGACACGCCAGGAATGATGTAAAATATTACATTCGACATGCTAGGTCGCCTTAGGCTAGGATATATAACGTTATAGACGTATACAATGTTCCCACAGAGAAGTACGGGCCTACACGCCAGGAATGTTGTCAACTATTACATCCGAGATGTTAGGTTCCCTTAGGTTAGGATATACAACGTTATGGACGTATAGTATGTTCCCACCGAGATGTAGGGACCGACATGCCAGGAATGTTGTAAATTATTACATCCGAGATGTTAGGCTGCCTTAGGTTAGGATATGCAAGGTTATAGATGTATATAATGTCCCCATCGAGGAGTAGGCGACGACACGCCAGGAATGTTGTAAAGTATTACATTCGACATGTTATGTGGCCTTAAGCTAGGATATATAACGTTATAGACGTATATAATGTTCCCACCGAGATGTACGGGCGGACACGCCAGGAATGTTGTCAACTATTACATCCGAGATGTTAGGTTGCCTTAGGTTGGGATAAATAACGTTATAGACGTATATAATCTCCCCATCCAGAAGTAGGTGACGACACGCCAGGAATATTACATACCAGATGTTAGGTTGCGTTAGGTTAGGATATACAAGGTTATAGATGTATATAATGTCCCCATCGAGAAGTAGGCGACGACGCGCCAGGAATGTTGTAAAATATTACATTCGACATGTTAGGAAGCCTTAGGCTAGGATATATAACGTTATAGACGTATACAATGTTCCCACCGAGAAGTACGGGCCTACACGCCAGGAATGTTGTCAACTATTACATCCGAGATGATAGGTTGCCTTAGGTTAGGATATACAACGTTATATACGTATAGTATGTTCCCACCGAGATGTAGGGACCGACATGCCAGGAATGTTGTAAAATATTACATCCGAGATGTTAGGCTGCCTTAGGTTAGGATATACAAAGGTTATAGATGTATATAATGTCCCCATCGAGAAGTAGGCGACGACGCGCCAGGAATGTTGTAAAGTATTACATTCGACATGTTAGGTTGCCTTAGACTAGGATACATAACGTTATAGACGTATATAATGTTCCCACCGAAAAATAGGGGCCGACGCGTCAGGACTGTTGTAAAATATTACATTCGACATGTTAGGTGGCCTTAGGCTAGTATATGTAACGTTATAGACGTATATAATGTTCCCACCGCGAAGTACGGGCGGATACGCCAGGAATGTTGTCAACTATTACATCCGAGATATTAGGTTGCCTTACGTTAGGATATATAATGTTATAGACGTACATAATATCCCCATCCAGAAGTAGGCGACGACACGCCGGGAATATTACGTCCCAGATGTTAGGTTGCGTTAGGTTAGGATACACAACGTTATAGACGTATATAATGTTCCCATCGAGAAGCAGGCGACGACACGCCAGGAATGATGTAAAATATTAAATTCGATATGTTAGGTCGCCTTAGGCTAGGATATATAACGTTATAGACATATACAATGTTCCCACCGAGAAGTTCGGGCCTACACGCCAGGAATGTTGTCAACTATTACATCCGATATGTTAGGTTGCCTTAGGTTAGGATATATATCGTTATAGACGTATATAATTTTCCCACCGAGACGTAGGCACCGACATGCAAGGAATATTGTAAAATATTACATCCCAAATGTTAGGTTGCGTTAGGTTAGGATATACAACGTTATAGACGTATATAATCTCCCCATCGAGAAGCAGTCGACGACACGCCACAATGTTGTAAAATATTACATCCGAGATGTTAGGTTGCCTTAGGTTAGGATATACAATGTTATAGATGTATATAATGTCCCCATCGAGAAGTAGGCGACGACACGCCAGGAATGTTGTAAAATTTTACATTCGACATGTTAGGTTGCCTTAGGCTAGAATATATAACGTTATAGACGTATATAATGTTCCCACCGAAAAATAGGGGCCGACGCGTCAGAAATGTTGTAAAATATTACATTCGACATGTTAGGTGGCCTTAGGCTAGGATATATAACGTTATAGAGGTATATAATGTTCCCACCGAGAAGTACGGGCGGACACGCCAGGAATGTTGTCAACTATTATATCCGGGATGTTAGGTTGCCTTAGGTTAGGATATATAACGTTATAGACGCATATAATCTCCCCATCCAGAAGTAGGCGACGACACGCCAGGAATATTACATCCCAGATGTTAGGTTGCGTTAGGTTAGGATACACAACGTTATAGACGTATATAATGTTCCCATCGAGAAGCAGGCGACGACACGCCAGGAATGATGTAAAATATTACATTCGACATGCTAGGTCGCCTTAGGCTAGGATATATAACGTTATAGACGTATACAATGTTCCCACAGAGAAGTACGGGCCTACACGCCAGGAATGTTGTCAACTATTACATCCGAGATGTTAGGTTCCCTTAGGTTAGGATATACAACGTTATATACGTATAGTATGTTCCCACCGAGATGTAGGGACCGACATGCCAGGAATGTTGTAAAATATTACATCCGAGATGTTAGGCTGCCTTAGGTTAGGATATACAAGGTTATAGATGTATATAATGTCCCCATCGAGAAGTAGGCGACGACACGCCAGGAACGTTGTAAAGTATTACATTCGACATGTTAGGTTGCCTTAGACTAGGATATATAACGTTATAGACGTATATAATGCTCCCACCGAAAAATAGGGGCCGACGCGTCAGGACTGTTGTAAAATATTACATTCGACATGTTAGGTGGCCTTAGGCTAGGATATATAACGTTATAGACGTATACAATGTTCCCACAGAGAAGTACGGGCCTACACGCCAGGAATGTTGTCAACTATTACATCCGAGATGTTAGGTTCCCTTAGGTTAGGATATACAACGTTATGGACGTATAGTATGTTCCCACCGAGATGTAGGGACCGACATGCGAGGAATGTTGTAAATTATTACATCCGAGATGTTAGGCTGCCTTAGGTTAGGATATGCAAGGTTATAGATGTATATAATGTCCCCATCGAGGAGTAGGCGACGACACGCCAGGAATGTTGTAAAGTATTACATTCGACATGTTATGTGGCCTTAAGCTAGGATATATAACGTTATAGACGTATATAATGTTCCCACCGAGATGTACGGGCGGACACGCCAGGAATGTTGTCAACTATTACATCCGAGATGTTAGGTTGCCTTAGGTTGGGATAAATAACGTTATAGACGTATATAATCTCCCCATCCAGAAGTAGGTGACGACACGCCAGGAATATTACATACCAGATGTTAGGTTGCGTTAGGTTAGGATATACAAGGTTATAGATGTATATAATGTCCCCATCGAGAAGTAGGCGACGACGCGCCAGGAATGTTGTAAAATATTACATTCGACATGTTAGGAAGCCTTAGGCTAGGATATATAACGTTATAGACGTATACAATGTTCCCACCGAGAAGTACGGGCCTACACGCCAGGAATGTTGTCAACTATTACATCCGAGATGTTAGGTTGCCTTAGGTTAGGATATATACCGTTATAGACGTATACAATGTTTCCACCGAGAAGTAGGGACCGACATGCCAGGAATGTTATAAGATATTACATCCGAGATGATAGGTTGCCTTAGGTTAGGATATACAATGTTATAGATGTATATAATGACCCTATCCAGAGGTAGGCGACGACACTCCAGGAGTGTTGTAAAATATTACATCCCAGATGTTAGGTTGCGTCAGGTAAGGATATACAACGTTATAGACGTATATTATGTCCCCATCGAGAAGCAGGCGACGACACGCCAGGAATGTTGTAAAATATTACATCCCAGATGTTAGGTTGCGTTATGTTAGGATATACAACGTTATAGACATATATAATGTTCCCATCGTGAAGCAGGCGACGACACGCCAGGAATGATGTAAAATATTACATTCGACATGCTAGGTCGCCTTAGGCTAGGATATATAACGTTATAGACGTATACAATGTTCCCACCGAGAAGTACGGGCCTACACACCAGGAATGTTGTCAACTATTACATCCGAGATGTTAGGTTCCCTTAGGTTAGGATATACAACGTTATAGACGTATAGTATGTTCCCACGGAGATGTAGGGGCCGACATGCCAGGAATGTTGTAAAATATTACATCCGAGATGTTAGGCTGCCTTAGGTTAGGATATGCAAGGTTATAGATGTATATAATGTCCCCATCGAGAAGTAGGCGACGACACGCCAGGAATGTTGTAAAGTTTTACATTCGACATGTTAGGTTGCCTTAGACTATGATATACAATGTTATAGATGTATATAATGTCCCCATCGAGAAGTAGGCGACGACACGCCAGGAATGTTGTAAAATTTTACATTCGACATGTTAGGTTGCCTTAGGCTAGAATATATAACGTTATAGACGTATATAATGTTCCCACCGAAAAATAGGGGCCGACGCGTCAGAAATGTTGTAAAATATTACATTCGACATGTTAGGTGGCCTTAGGCTAGGATATATAACGTTATAGAGGTATATAATGTTCCCACCGAGAAGTACGGGCGGACACGCCAGGAATGTTGTCAACTATTACATCCGGGATGTTAGGTTGCCTTAGGTTAGGATATATAACGTTATAGACGCATATAATCTCCCCATCCAGAAGTAGGCGACGACACGCCAGGAATATTACATCCCAGATGTTAGGTTGCGTTAGGTTAGGATACACAACGTTATAGACGTATATAATGTTCCCATCGAGAAGCAGGCGACAACACGCCAGGAACGATGTAAAATATTACATTCGACATGCTAGGTCGCCTTAGGCTAGGATATATAACGTTATAGACGTATACAATGTTCCCACAGAGAAGTACGGGCCTACACGCCAGGAATGTTGTCAACTATTACATCCGAGATGTTAGGTTCCCTTAGGTTAGGATATACAACGTTATATACGTATAGTATGTTCCCACCGAGATGTAGGGACCGACATGCCAGGAATGTTGTAAAATATTACATCCGAGATGTTAGGCTGCCTTAGGTTAGGATATACAAGGTTATAGATGTATATAATGTCCCCATCGAGAAGTAGGCGACGACACGCCAGGAATGTTGTAAAGTATTACATTCGACATGTTAGGTTGCCTTAGACTAGGATATATAACGTTATAGACGTATATAATGCTCCCACCGAAAAATAGGGGCCGACGCGTCAGGACTGTTGTAAAATATTACATTCGACATGTTAGGTGGCCTTAGGCTAGGATATATAACGTTATAGACGTATACAATGTTCCCACAGAGAAGTACGGGCCTACACGCCAGGAATGTTGTCAACTATTACATCCGAGATGTTAGGTTCCCTTAGGTTAGGATATACAACGTTATGGACGTATAGTATGTTCCCACCGAGATGTAGGGACCGACATGCCAGGAATGTTGTAAATTATTACATCCGAGATGTTAGGCTGCCTTAGGTTAGGATATGCAAGGTTATAGATGTATATAATGTCCCCATCGAGGAGTAGGCGACGACACGCCAGGAATGTTGTAAAGTATTACATTCGACATGTTATGTGGCCTTAAGCTAGGATATATAACGTTATAGACGTATATAATGTTCCCACCGAGATGTACGGGCGGACACGCCAGGAATGTTGTCAACTATTACATCCGAGATGTTAGGTTGCCTTAGGTTGGGATAAATAACGTTATAGACGTATATAATCTCCCCATCCAGAAGTAGGTGACGACACGCCAGGAATATTACATACCAGATGTTAGGTTGCGTTAGGTTAGGATATACAAGGTTATAGATGTATATAATGTCCCCATCGAGAAGTAGGCGACGACGCGCCAGGAATGTTGTAAAATATTACATTCGACATGTTAGGAAGCCTTAGGCTAGGATATATAACGTTATAGACGTATACAATGTTCCCACCGAGAAGTACGGGCCTACACGCCAGGAATGTTGTCAACTATTACATCCGAGATGTTAGGTTGCCTTAGGTTAGGATATATACCGTTATAGACGTATACAATGTTTCCACCGAGAAGTAGGGACCGACATGCCAGGAATGTTATAAGATATTACATCCGAGATGATAGGTTGCCTTAGGTTAGGATATACAATGTTATAGATGTATATAATGACCCTATCCAGAGGTAGGCGACGACACGCCAGGAGTGTTGTAAAATATTACATCCCAGATGTTAGGTTGCGTCAGGTAAGGATGTACAACGTTATAGACGTATATTATGTCCCCATCGAGAAGCAGGCGACGACACGCCAGGAATGTTGTAAAATATTACATCCCAGATGTTAGGTTGCGTTATGTTAGGATATACAACGTTATAGACATATATAATGTTCCCATCGTGAAGCAGGCGACGACACGCCAGGAATGATGTAAAATATTACATTCGACATGCTAGGTCGCCTTAGGCTAGGATATATAACGTTATAGACGTATACAATGTTCCCACCGAGAAGTACGGGCCTACACACCAGGAATGTTGTCAACTATTACATCCGAGATGTTAGGTTCCCTTAGGTTAGGATATACAACGTTATAGACGTATAGTATGTTCCCACGGAGATGTAGGGGCCGACATGCCAGGAATGTTGTAAAATATTACATCCGAGATGTTAGGCTGCCTTAGGTTAGGATATGCAAGGTTATAGATGTATATAATGTCCCCATCGAGAAGTAGGCGACGACACGCCAGGAATGTTGTAAAGTTTTACATTCGACATGTTAGGTTGCCTTAGACTATGATATACAATGTTATAGATGTATATGATGTCCCCATCGAGAAGTAGGCGACGACACGCCAGGAATGTTGTAAAATTTTACATTCGACATGTTAGGTTGCCTTAGGCTAGAATATATAACGTTATAGACGTATATAATGTTCCCACCGAAAAATAGGGGCCGACGCGTCAGGAATGTTGTAAAATATTACATCCGACATGTTAGGTGGCCTTAGGCTAGGATATATAACGTTATAGACGTATATAATGTTCCCACCGAGAAGTACGGGCGGACATGCCAGGAATGTTGTCAACTATTACATCCGAGATGTTAGGTTGCCTTAGGTTGGGATATATAACGTTAAAGACGTATGTAATCTCCCCATCCAGAAGTAGGCGACGACACGCCAGGAATATTACATCCCAGATGTTAGGTTGCGTTAGGTTAGGGTACACAAAGTTATAGACGTATATAATGTCCCCATCGAGAAGCAGGCGTCGACACGCCAGGAATGTTGTAAAATATTACATTCGACATGTTAGGTCGCCTTCGGCTAGGATATATAACGTTATAGACGTATATAATGTTCCCACCGAAAAATAGGTGCCGACGCGTCAGGAATATTGTAAAACATTACACCCGAGATGTTAGGTTCCCTTAGGTTAGGATATACAACGTTATAGTCGTATAGTATGTTCCCACCGAGATGTAGGGACCGACATGCCAGGAATGTTGTAAAATATTACATCCGAGATGTTAGGCTGCCTTAGGTTAGGATATACAAGGTTATAGATGTATATAATGTCCCCATCGAGAAGTAGGCGACGACACGCCAGGAATGTTGTAAAGTATTACATTCGACATGTTATGTGGCCTTAGGCTAGGATATATAACGTTATAGACGTATATAATGTTCCCACCGAGAAGTACGGGCGGACACGCCAGGAATGTTGTCAACTATTACATCCGCGATGTTAGGTTCCCTTATCGTTAGGATATACAACGTTATAGACGTATAGTATATTCCCACGGAGGTGTAGGGACCGACATGCCAGGAATGTTGTAAAATATTACATCCGAGATGTTAGACTGCCTTAGGTTAGGATATACAAGGTTATAGATGTATATAATGTCCCCATCGAGAAGTAGGCGACGACACGCCAGGAATGTTGTAAAGTATTACATTCGACATGTTATGTGGCCTTAGGCTAGGATATATAACGTTATAGACGTATATAATGTTCCCACCGAGAAGTACGGGCGGACACGCCAGGAATGTTGTCAACTATTACATTCGAGATGTTAGGTTGCCTTAGGATAGGATATATAACGTTATAGACGTATATAATATCCCCATCCAGAAGTAGGCGACGACACGCCGGGAATATTACATCCCAGATGTTAGGTTGCGTTAGGTTAGAATACACAAAGTTACAGACGTATATAATGTTCCCATCGAGAAGCAGGCGACGACACGCCAGGAATGATGTAATATATTAAATTCGATATGTTAGGTCGCCTTAGGCTAGGATATATAACGTTATAGACGTATACAATGTTCCCACCGAGAAGTTCGGGCCTACACGCCAGGAATGTTGTCAACTATTACATCCGATATGTTAGGTTGCCTTAAGTTAGGATATATATCGTTATAGACGTATATAATGTTCCCACCGAGACGTAGGCACCGACATGCAAGGAATGTTGTAAAATATTACATCCCAAATGTTAGGTTGCGTTAGGTTAGGATATACAACGTTATAGACGTATATAATCTCCCAATCGAGAAGTAGGCGACGACACGCCAGGAATGTTGTAAAGTATTACATTCGACATGTTATGTGGCCTTAGGCTAGGATATATAACGTTATAGACGTATATAATGTTCCCACCGAGAAGTACGGGCGGACATGCCAGGAATGTTGTCAACCATTACATCCGAGATGTTAGGTTGCCTTAGGTTGGGATATATAACGTTATAGACGTATACAATCTCCCCATCCAGAAGTAGGCGACGACACGCCAGGAATATTACATCCCAGATGTTAGGTTGCGTTAGGTTAGGATACACAACGTTATAGACGTATATAATGTTCCCATCGAGAAGTAGGCGACTACACGCCAGGAATGTTGTAAAATATTACATCCCAGATGTTAGGTTGCGTTAGGTTAGGATATACAACGTTATAGACGTATATTATGTCCCCATCGAGAAGCAGGCGACGACACGCCAGGAATGTTGTAAAATATTACATCCCAGATGTTAGGTTGCGTTAGGTTAGGATATACAACGTTATAGACGTATATTATGTCCCCATCGATAAGCAGGCGACGACACGCCAGGAATGTTGTAAAACATTACATCCGAGATGTTAGGCTGCCTTAGGTTAGGATATACAAGGTTATAGATGCATATAATGTCCCCATCGAGAAGTAGGCGACAACACGCCAGGAATGTTGTAAAGTATTACATTCGACATGTTATGTGGCCTTAGGCTAGGATATATAACGTTATAGACGTATATAATGTTCCCACCGAGAAGTACGGGCGGACACGCCAGGAATGTTGTCAACTATTACATCCGAGATGTTAGGTTGCCTTAGGTTGGGATATATAACGTTATAGACGTATATAATCTCCCCATCCAGAAGTAGGCGACGACACGCCAGGAATATTACATCCCAGATGTTAGGTTGCGTTAGGTTAGGATATACAAGGTTATAGATGTATATAATGTCCCCATCGAGAAGTAGGCGATGACACGCCAGGAATGTTGTAAAATATTACATCCCAGATGTTAGGTTGCGTTAGGTTAGGATATACAACGTTATAGACGTATATTATGTCCCCATCGAGAAGCAGGCGACGACACGCCAGGAATGTTGTAAAATATTACATCCGAGATGTTAGGTTCTCTTCGGTTTGGATATATATCGTTGTAGACGTATATAATGTTCCTACCGAGACTTGGGGACCGACATGCCAGGAATCTTGTATAATATTACATCCCAAATGTTAGGTTGCGTTAGGTTAGGATATACAACGTTATAGACGTATATAATCTCCCAATCGAGAAGTAGGCGACGACACGCCAGGAATGTTGTAAAGTATTACATTCGACATGTTATGTGGCCTTAGGCTAGGATATATAACGTTATAGACGTATATAATGTTCCCACCGAGAAGTACGGGCGGACACGCCAGGAATGTTGTCAACTATTACATCCGAGATGTTAGGTTGCCTTAGGTTGGGACATATAACGTTATAGACGTATATAATCTCCCCATCCAGAAGTAGGCGACGACACGCCAGGAATATTACATCCCAGATGTTAGGTTGCGTTAGGTTAGGATACACAACGTTATAGACGTATATAATGTTCCCATCGAGAAGTAGGCGACTACACGCCAGGAATGTTGTAAAATATTACATCCCAGATGTTAGGTTGCGTTAGGTTAGGATATACAACGTTATAGACGTATATTATGTCCCCATCGAGAAGCAGGCGACGACACGCCAGGAATGTTGTAAAATATTACATCCGAGATGTTAGGTTCTCTTCGGTTTGGATATATATCGTTATAGACGTATATAATGTTCCTACCGAGACTTGGGGACCGACATGCCAGGAATCTTGTATAATATTACATCCCAGATGTTAGGTTGCTTTAGGTTAGGATATACAACGATATAGACGTATATAATGTCCCCATCGAGAAGCAGGCGACGACACGCCAGGAATGTTGTAAAATATTACATTCGACATGTTAGGTCGCCTTTGGCTAGGATGTATAACGTTATAGACGTATATAATGTTCCCACCGAAAAATAGGGGCCGACGCGTCAGGAATGTTGTAAAATATTACACCCGAGATGTTAGGTTCCCTTAGGTTAGGATATACAACGTTATAGACGTATAGTATGTTCCCACCGAGATGTAGGGACCGACAAGCCAGGAATGTTGTAAAATATTACATCCGAGATGTTAGGCTGCCTTAGGTTAGGATATACAAGGTTATTGATGTATATAATGTCCCCATCGAGAAGTTGGCGACGACACGCCAGGAATATTACATCCCAGATATTAGGTTGCGTTAGGTTAGGATACACAACGTTATAGACGTATATAATATTCCCATCGAGAAGTAGGCGACGACACGCCAAGAATGTTGTAAAATATTACATCCCAGATGTTAGGTTGCGTTAGGTTAGGATATACAACGTTATAGACGTATATTATGTCCCCATCGAGAAGCAGGCGACGACACGCCAGGAATGTTGTAAAATATTACATTCGACATGTTAGGTTGCCTTAGACTAGGATATATAACGTTATAGACGTATATAATGTTCCCACCGAAAAATAGGGGCCGACGCGTCAGGATTGTTGTAAAATATTACATTCGACATGTTAGGTGGCCTTAGGCTAGGATATATAACGTTATAGACGTATACAATGTTCCCACCGAGATGTACGGGCATACACGCCAGGATTGTTGTCAACTATAACATCCGAGATGTTAGGTTGCCTTAGGTTAGGATATATACCGTTATAGACGTATACAATGTTTCCACCGAGAAGTAGGGACCGACATGCCAGGAATGTTATAAAATATTACATCCGAGATGATAGGTTGCCTTAGGTTAGGATATACAATGTTATAGATGTATATAATGACCCTATCCAGAAGTAGGCGACGACACTCCAGGAGTGTTGTAAAATATTACATCCCAGATGTTAGGTTGCGTTAGGTAAGGATATACAACGTTATAGACGTATATTATGTCCCCATCGAGAAGCAGGCGACGACACGCCAGGAATGTTGTAAAATATTACATCCCAGATGTTAGGTTGCGTTATGTTAGGATATACAACGTTATAGACGTATATAATGTCCCCATCGAGAAGTAGGCGACGACACGCCAGGAATGTTGTAAAGTATTACATTCGACATGTTAGGTTGCCTTAGACTAGGATATATAACGTTATAGACGTATATAATGTTCCCACCGAAAAATAGGGGCCGACGCGTCAGGAATGTTTAAAATATTACATTCTACATGTTAGGTGGCCTTAGGCTAGGATATATAACGTTATAGACGTATATAATGTTCCCACCGAGAAGTACGGGCGGACACGCCAGGAATGTTGTCAACTATTACATCCGAGATGTTAGGTTGCCTTAGGTTAGGATATATAACGTTATAGACGCATATAATCTCCCCATCCAGAAGTAGGCGACGACACGCCAGGAATATTACATCCCAGATGTTAGGTTGCGTTAGGTTAGGATACACAACGTTATAGACGTATATAATGTTCCCATCGAGAAGCAGGCGACGACACGCCAGGAATGTTATAAAATATTACATCCGAGATGATAGGTTGCCTTAGGTTAGGATATACAATGTTATAGATGTATATAATGACCCTATCCAGAAGTAGGCGACGACACTCCAGGAGTGTTGTAAAATATTACATCCCAGATGTTAGGTTGCTTTAGGTTAGGATATACAACGATATAGACGTATATAATGTCCCCATCGAGAAGCAGGCGACGACACGCCAGGAATGTTGTAAAATATTACATTCGACATGTTAGGTTGCCTTAGACTAGGATATATAACGTTATAGACGTATATAATGTTCCCACCGAAAAATAGGGGCCGACGCGTCAGGAATGTTTAAAATATTACATTCTACATGTTAGGTGGCCTTAGGCTAGGATATATAACGTTATAGACGTATATAATGTTCCCACCGAGAAGTACGGGCGGACACGCCAGGAATGTTGTCAACTATTACATCCGAGATGTTAGGTTGCCTTAGGTTAGGATATATAACGTTATAGACGCATATAATCTCCCCATCCAGAAGTAGGCGACGACACGCCAGGAATATTACATCCCAGATGTTAGGTTGCGTTAGGTTAGGATACACAACGTTATAGACGTATATAATGTTCCCATCGAGAAGCAGGCGACGACACGCCAGGAATGATGTAAAATATTACATTCGACATGCTAGGTCGCCTTAGGCTAGGACATATAACGTTATAGACGTATACAATGTTCCCACCGAGAAGTACGGGCCTACACGCCAGGAATGTTGTCAGCTATTACATCCGAGATGTTAGGTTCCCTTAGGTTAGGATATACAACGTTATATACGTATAGTATGTTCCCACCGAGATGTAGGGACCGACATGCCAGGAATGTTGTATAATATTACATCCCAGATGTTAGGTTGCTTTAGGTTAGGATATACAACGATATAGACGTATATAATGTCCCCATCGAGAAGCAGGCGACGACACGCCAGGAATGTTGTAAAATATTACATTCGACATGTTAGGTCGCCTTTGGCTAGGATATATAACGTTATAGACGTATATAATGTTCCCACCGAAAAATAGGGGCCGACGCGTCAGGAATGTTGTAAAATATTACACCCGAGATGTTAGGTTCCCTTAGGTTAGGATATACAACGTTATAGACGTATAGTATGTTCCCACCGAGATGTAGGGACCGACAAGCCAGGAATGTTGTAAAATATTACATCCGAGATGTTAGGCTGCCTTAGGTTAGGATATACAAGGTTATTGATGTATATAATGTCCCCATCGAGAAGTTGGCGACGACACGCCAGGAATATTACATCCCAGATATTAGGTTGCGTTAGGTTAGGATACACAACGTTATAGACGTATATAATATTCCCATCGAGAAGTAGGCGACGACACGCCAAGAATGTTGTAAAATATTACATCCCAGATGTTAGGTTGCGTTAGGTTAGGATATACAACGTTATAGACGTATATTATGTCCCCATCGAGAAGCAGGCGACGACACGCCAGGAATGTTGTAAAATATTACATTCGACATGCTAGGTTGCCTTAGACTAGGATATATAACGTTATAGACGTATATAATGTTCCCACCGAAAAATAGGGGCCGACGCGTCAGGATTGTTGTAAAATATTACATTCGACATGTTAGGTGGCCTTAGGCTAGGATATATAACGTTATAGACGTATACAATGTTCCCACCGAGATGTACGGGCATACACGCCAGGATTGTTGTCAACTATAACATCCGAGATGTTAGGTTGCCTTAGGTTAGGATATATACCGTTATAGACGTATACAATGTTTCCACCGAGAAGTAGGGACCGACATGCCAGGAATGTTATAAAATATTACATCCGAGATGATAGGTTGCCTTAGGTTAGGATATACAATGTTATAGATGTATATAATGACCCTATCCAGAAGTAGGCGACGACACTCCAGGAGTGTTGTAAAATATTACATCCCAGATGTTAGGTTGCGTTAGGTAAGGATATACAACGTTATAGACGTATATTATGTCCCCATCGAGAAGCAGGCGACGACACGCCAGGAATGTTGTAAAATATTACATCCCAGATGTTAGGTTGCGTTATGTTAGGATATACAACGTTATAGACGTATATAATGTCCCCATCGAGAAGTAGGCGACGACACGCCAGGAATGTTGTAAAGTATTACATTCGACATGTTAGGTTGCCTTAGACTAGGATATATAACGTTATAGACGTATATAATGTTCCCACCGAAAAATAGGGGCCGACGCGTCAGGAATGTTTAAAATATTACATTCTACATGTTAGGTGGCCTTAGGCTAGGATATATAACGTTATAGACGTATATAATGTTCCCACCGAGAAGTACGGGCGGACACGCCAGGAATGTTGTCAACTATTACATCCGAGATGTTAGGTTGCCTTAGGTTAGGATATATAACGTTATAGACGCATATAATCTCCCCATCCAGAAGTAGGCGACGACACGCCAGGAATATTACATCCCAGATGTTAGGTTGCGTTAGGTTAGGATACACAACGTTATAGACGTATATAATGTTCCCATCGAGAAGCAGGCGACGACACGCCAGGAATGTTATAAAATATTACATCCGAGATGATAGGTTGCCTTAGGTTAGGATATACAATGTTATAGATGTATATAATGACCCTATCCAGAAGTAGGCGACGACACTCCAGGAGTGTTGTAAAATATTACATCCCAGATGTTAGGTTGCTTTAGGTTAGGATATACAACGATATAGACGTATATAATGTCCCCATCGAGAAGCAGGCGACGACACGCCAGGAATGTTGTAAAATATTACATTCGACATGTTAGGTTGCCTTAGACTAGGATATATAACGTTATAGACGTATATAATGTTCCCACCGAAAAATAGGGGCCGACGCGTCAGGAATGTTTAAAATATTACATTCTACATGTTAGGTGGCCTTAGGCTAGGATATATAACGTTATAGACGTATATAATGTTCCCACCGAGAAGTACGGGCGGACACGCCAGGAATGTTGTCAACTATTACATCCGAGATGTTAGGTTGCCTTAGGTTAGGATATATAACGTTATAGACGCATATAATCTCCCCATCCAGAAGTAGGCGACGACACGCCAGGAATATTACATCCCAGATGTTAGGTTGCGTTAGGTTAGGATACACAACGTTATAGACGTATATAATGTTCCCATCGAGAAGCAGGCGACGACACGCCAGGAATGATGTAAAATATTACATTCGACATGCTAGGTCGCCTTAGGCTAGGACATATAACGTTATAGACGTATACAATGTTCCCACCGAGAAGTACGGGCCTACACGCCAGGAATGTTGTCAGCTATTACATCCGAGATGTTAGGTTCCCTTAGGTTAGGATATACAACGTTATATACGTATAGTATGTTCCCACCGAGATGTAGGGACCGACATGCCAGGAATGTTGTATAATATTACATCCCAGATGTTAGGTTGCTTTAGGTTAGGATATACAACGATATAGACGTATATAATGTCCCCATCGAGAAGCAGGCGACGACACGCCAGGAATGTTGTAAAATATTACATTCGACATGTTAGGTCGCCTTTGGCTAGGATATATAACGTTATAGACGTATATAATGTTCCCACCGAAAAATAGGGGCCGACGCGTCAGGAATGTTGTAAAATATTACACCCGAGATGTTAGGTTCCCTTAGGTTAGGATATACAACGTTATAGACGTATAGTATGTTCCCACCGAGATGTAGGGACCGACAAGCCAGGAATGTTGTAAAATATTACATCCGAGATGTTAGGCTGCCTTAGGTTAGGATATACAAGGTTATTGATGTATATAATGTCCCCATCGAGAAGTTGGCGACGACACGCCAGGAATATTACATCCCAGATATTAGGTTGCGTTAGGTTAGGATACACAACGTTATAGACGTATATAATATTCCCATCGAGAAGTAGGCGACGACACGCCAAGAATGTTGTAAAATATTACATCCCAGATGTTAGGTTGCGTTAGGTTAGGATATACAACGTTATAGACGTATATTATGTCCCCATCGAGAAGCAGGCGACGACACGCCAGGAATGTTGTAAAATATTACATTCGACATGTTAGGTTGCCTTAGACTAGGATATATAACGTTATAGACGTATATAATGTTCCCACCGAAAAATAGGGGCCGACGCGTCAGGATTGTTGTAAAATATTACATTCGACATGTTAGGTGGCCTTAGGCTAGGATATATAACGTTATAGACGTATACAATGTTCCCACCGAGATGTACGGGCATACACGCCAGGATTGTTGTCAACTATAACATCCGAGATGTTAGGTTGCCTTAGGTTAGGATATATACCGTTATAGACGTATACAATGTTTCCACCGAGAAGTAGGGACCGACATGCCAGGAATGTTATAAAATATTACATCCGAGATGATAGGTTGCCTTAGGTTAGGATATACAATGTTATAGATGTATATAATGACCCTATCCAGAAGTAGGCGACGACACTCCAGGAGTGTTGTAAAATATTACATCCCAGATGTTAGGTTGCGTTAGGTAAGGATATACAACGTTATAGACGTATATTATGTCCCCATCGAGAAGCAGGCGACGACACGCCAGGAATGTTGTAAAATATTACATCCCAGATGTTAGGTTGCGTTATGTTAGGATATACAACGTTATAGACATATATAATGTCCCCATCGAGAAGTAGGCGACGACACGCCAGGAATGTTGTAAAGTATTACATTCGACATGTTAGGTTGCCTTAGACTAGGATATATAACGTTATAGACGTATATAATGTTCCCACCGAAAAATAGGGGCCGACGCGTCAGGAATGTTTAAAATATTACATTCTACATGTTAGGTGGCCTTAGGCTAGGATATATAACGTTATAGACGTATATAATGTTCCCACCGAGAAGTACGGGCGGACACGCCAGGAATGTTGTCAACTATTACATCCGAGATGTTAGGTTGCCTTAGGTTAGGATATATAACGTTATAGACGCATATAATCTCCCCATCCAGAAGTAGGCGACGACACGCCAGGAATATTACATCCCAGATGTTAGGCTGCGTTAGGTTAGGATACACAACGTTATAGACGTATATAATGTTCCCATCGAGAAGCAGGCGACGACACGCCAGGAATGATGTAAAATATTACATTCGACATGCTAGGTCGCCTTAGGCTAGGATATATAACGTTATAGACGTATATAATGTTCCCACCGAAAAATAGGGGCCGACGCGTCAGGATTGTTGTAAAATATTACATTCGACATGTTAGGTGGCCTTAGGCTAGGATATATAACGTTATAGACGTATACAATGTTCCCACCGAGATGTACGGGCATACACGCCAGGATTGTTGTCAACTATAACATCCGAGATGTTAGGTTGCCTTAGGTTAGGATATATACCGTTATAGACGTATACAATGTTTCCACCGAGAAGTAGGGACCGACATGCCAGGAATGTTATAAAATATTACATCCGAGATGATAGGTTGCCTTAGGTTAGGATATACAATGTTATAGATGTATATAATGACCCTATCCAGAAGTAGGCGACGACACTCCAGGAGTGTTGTAAAATATTACATCCCAGATGTTAGGTTGCGTTAGGTAAGGATATACAACGTTATAGACGTATATTATGTCCCCATCGAGAAGCAGGCGACGACACGCCAGGAATGTTGTAAAATATTACATCCGAGATGTTAGGTTCTCTTCGGTTTGGATATATATCGTTATAGACGTATATAATGTTCCTACCGAGACTTGGGGACCGACATGCCAGGAATCTTGTATAATATTACATCCCAGATGTTAGGTTGCTTTAGGTTAGGATATACAACGATATAGACGTATATAATGTCCCCATCGAGAAGCAGGCGACGACACGCCAGGAATGTTGTAATATATTACATTCGACATGTTAGGTTGCCTTAGACTAGGATATATAACGTTATAGACGTATATAATGTTCCCACCGAAAAATAGGGGCCGACGCGTCAGGAATGTTTAAAATATTACATTCTACATGTTAGGTGGCCTTAGGCTAGGATATATAACGTTATAGACGTATATAATGTTCCCACCGAGAAGTACGGGCGGACACGCCAGGAATGTTGTCAACTATTACATCCGAGATGTTAGGTTGCCTTAGGTTAGGATATATAACGTTATAGACGCATATAATCTCCCCATCCAGAAGTAGGCGACGACACGCCAGGAATATTACATCCCAGATGTTAGGTTGCGTTAGGTTAGGATACACAACGTTATAGACGTATATAATGTTCCCATCGAGAAGCAGGCGACGACACGCCAGGTGTCACGTCACGGTCGGGAAAATTTCCGGAGTCGCATTTGTGTCCACACGTATTCCGACGATCTGTCGCGAAGACAAATACGGCGTCGGATGGCGGGTTCGAAGACTCGATTACGGCAAACGGGACGCTCGGAGCTCGATTTCGCGCCGGAGGAAAGGACACCGCACCTACCTTTCAGATGAATTGATACAGTTCTCGTTTCGGGTATCGCTGTTTGCGAGGATCTGTCTCCGGAATCGATGCGGCAAATCTGCGAAGGGGAACTTCCGTCAGCGGGATCAGCTTCCACTGCGGTCGAAGCGGTTGAGAGGGCGGCGGTGCTGGAATTGCGGAAGCCTCGAGGATCTCTGTCCTGATGCTGGATCTCGATACAGCGAACGATGCGTCGTCGTGGACTGCAGTAAGCTGGACGGCGTATACAGGAATCGGAACACAAGCTGCACCGATATATTCGCGCACAAGTCGACGAAGATACGTTTTCCTTCCCGCGCGTCGAGTACGTCGCCTGACTGCGGGATCTTTCATCAAGAAGCAACCCTCGATCGTTCCAGATATTCGGATAGGCTAAGCGGCGGTCCTCTCTAACCTTCCGAAGCACCAGTCAAGATCGAAGGAGCACTGCGTTCAATATTGCAATCGTAGAGCGCAGATCGGTTAAGCGGCGGTCCTCTCTAACCGTCTACGCCGTTCGGATATGAATAAAGAACGAGTTGAACGTTGCGATGCCTGAGTCGTATACGTACTAGCGAAAACGTATGATAAACGAATGGACTTTGAATAATGGAACTCGATAAATAAAAGATTTGACGTTAGGTAGAACTAAGTATATTCTTGTAACTTCCCTAATACAAATTAGAATCTAAGATAGAGTTAACTTACTACTAGACTTGAACAAAATAGAAAATAGAAAATAAACTAAGACTCCTGTGCAAAGGAGTTGCGACGGCCCTAAGGATTCGAGAGCTAAGTGCTCTGATCGGACTCCGTATCGGCGGAGAGAGGAGAACTGTGCTCCTCACCGGAGTGATTAGAACTGGCGTCCAGGTCGCGTGTCCTCGACCTCCCTTGGTCGCGTGGCGCGCGAGTCGCGGGCCCGCGTGGTGGGGCGGCGCGCGGAGTGGGGACCGCGCGTGGTGGGGCGGCGCGCGGAGTGGGGACCGCGCGTGGTGGGGTGAACGCGTTACGCGTGAGCCGGGAGCGTCGGGCCCCCGTTCGGGCGCTTAGCTGACGCGTCTTAGACTACGCGCGTTATCTTATACTATATCTTAAAATTATGAATCTACATCGAAATGACTTAGAATTAGGTGTTTGTTGTTTGTGTGTACAGAATCGTGTCGTGTACTTAAAGACTAGAAATTCGCTTATGATCGCATGTATGAATATAAGAAGTATGGATGCGTGGTTGCTGGCGACTGGACGGGCTCGTACCTCTGCTCGTACTCGTACTCGTGCTTCTGCTCCTACCTCTGCTCGTACTTGTACATCGGCGGCGAACAAGCGCGTGAGCGCGAATTTACGGTCGAACCCCTGGTCGGTGGATGGCGGTCGGCTGCCTGGGCGCGGCTGTATATTCGGTTGCCTGCTTCTGTGGGCTTCAACCCTGGGTACGGTGGGGCCTCGAGCATGGTGCTGAGCGTCTCCGGAGGCTGCGTGGGGCGGTTGAGGGTGGCAGGCGGCACGCCTGACGTCACACCTCCCCCCTTACGAAAAGAATTTCGGCCATGCCGAAATCTCTTGACTGGCCAAGTTTGCTGGTTGGCCGTTGTGGATCTGCCGGTTGGCTGCCGTTTCCGCTGTGGCTGTCCCCTCTGTGGGTAACAGCGACCTCGCTTTTCTCGATCGGGGTAACTCTGGTACTCTGTATCTTTGGCTTTCTGGATGCTGAGGACACTTTTATCACTGGCACTTACTGTGTCCGAATGTGTCGCTTTATTAGCGTCTTTTTCAGTTATATGGGAATCGTTCTCTGCACTCGCGCTTGTAGTGTCCGTCGCACTTTGATTCATACCACAGTTTCGTACTTCCATACTGTTCATGCGCTTACACATCTTAATTTTATTCGTGTGCACGATTTTGTGCCGTTTTTTGATAACTAACTTTACGTTGTTGTTACTCAAAACCTCGACAATCTTATATGGGCCAACGTATTGTGCTTCGAATTTATGTTTAATCGGTTCTTTTAACAAATATACCCATTGTCCGACTTCGAAGGTTTGAGTATTGGTTTTCCTGTCATAATAATATTTTGTGCGCTGTTTTGCATTGTCTAGATTATTTTTCGCTATTTCCTGTGACCTTACAATTTTTTCGGTTTGGCAACTTTTGCAGCGATTAACGTATTCCTGTATCTGTGCCTTCATATTAGGCCAAAAGAATTTCTCCCGAATTCTAGCATAAGTTTTATTTATGCCTTTGTGTCCTCCCACCGGGGAGTCGTGGTTTTCTTTAATAATTCTCAGCCTATCTCTTTCCGGTGGAGTGCGAATTAACCCTTGACAGACTGTAATCTGGACCGTCGTTTTGTAAAATATGTCTTGCAATAATTTCTGAATTTGTGACCATGTTATGTGGTCGAGAAAGGTTTGTGCGATACTGAATGATGCGAGTTGTAATTCGGTGACTACGTCGTATAATGAGCGGAGACATTCTACAAGAATTTGGAAATCTATCGTTCGACTTTCGTGTTCGATTACTGGCAATTGTATTTGGTACGTTTCGTCCTGCTTTGTTACCCTGGCCCTCGCGAGGTTTATATCGTCCGTTCTCAAGAAAAATTTTCCGGTTTTTTCCAATTGTTTTGCCCCGATGTCGTACGGGTAACCTGATTTTGAGATAAAAACGACTATGTTATCGCGTCTCGTCGTGATTGCGTCGCGTGTGGATTTGAATAATGGTTCCGATCTTTGAAATTTTCCAGGCGCTGGTGTGTAGATATCTACGTTATCGGCGGCTGTGCGAGGTGTCGATAAACTATCGTTGGACATCGCTGGCGTTGGAGGTGGCGGAGAAGGAGCGGGTTTATGTCGTTTTGGAACTATGTCGGAAATATCTTCGTCTGAACTGGATGGAAGGAATAAAGGACATACCTGTACTGGGTTTCGCGATAGCGCGTCCGCATTCAGGTTCGTCTTGCCACTCTTGTAAATCATTTCATAATCGAATTCGGCCAGTTTTAGTCTCCAGCGTACCAATCGGCTCGATGGATCCTTTACGGAATTCATCCATATAAGAGGTCGGTGGTCGGTGACAAGTTTAAACTGATTTCCGTAAATATATGGTCTAAAGTGATGCACGGCATAGATTATGGCTAGGCATTCTTTCTCTATTGTCGCGTAGTTCCTTTCCGCAGGATTTAATAAGCGCGAGGTGTAAGCGATCGGAAGGTCGCGACCTATCGGTCCTTGGCTCAATACTGCGCCTATGGCGTCCGCTGACGCGTCTGTTGTAATCACGAAGGGTAATTTGAAATTAGGGTATTGTAAAATAGGCGCTTCGCAGAGCGCATCGCGGAGTTTCGTGAACGCGTTCTCTTGTTCGTTATGCCAGACAAATGTTGTTTCTTTCTTTAATAGATTTGTTAATGGTTTCGCGGTGTTCGAGAAGTTTTGTATGAATCGGCGGTAATAACCGGCAAGGCCCAAGAACTGCTTTACCTGCTTTGGGTTCTTTGGGCGGGGAAAATCTTTAACTGCACTGACCTTTGCTGGGTCAGGCTTGACGCCATTCTCACTGATAATATGTCCTAAGTAGCTGACCTCGCGACGCAAAAATTCACATTTGTCAGGCTGTAGTACAAGATTCGCTTCTTTTAATCTATCGCCGAGTTTCTTAAATTTATTTTCGTGTTCCTGAAGGGAACTCACGTAGATGACAATATCATCCAGGTAAACGAACATTTCGTTTCCTTGTAAACCTGTCAGGACGTTGTCCATTATTCGCTGAAATGTCGCAGGCGCGTTTCTTAATCCAAATGGCATACGTGTAAATTCGTAATGGCCATGCGGCGTCGAGAATGCGGTTTTATGCGCGTCAGCCGGTTCCATCGGGATTTGATGAAACCCGCTGGCGAGATCAAATGTGCTGAAGTACTTTGCACTGCCGAGTTGATCAAGGATCTCGGTAATGCATGGAAGCGGGTACGCGTCTGCGACAGATTTCTCGTTAAGAGCTCGGTAGTCTATTACGACTCGCCATCTTTTATTACCCTGTGAGTCGGCCTTTTTGGGTACGACCCAAAGGGGTGAATTATAAGGTGATTTCGAATGACGAATCACGTCGTTTTCTAATAAGTTTTCGATTTGGCGGCGAATCTCCTCCTTGTGTGTTGGTGGGAAGCGATATTGTTTTACGTTCACTGGACGGTCGTCGGCCGTCGGAATTTTATGTGTACCGGCGGTAGTGTAGCCTAATTTGTCGCCTTCTATGTAGAACGATTCTTGAGAGTTTTCTATCAATTTAATTACGTGTGCCCGTTCCTCGGCGTTGAGATGATCGAGGCGCAGTAAATCGATTATTTTGCTGACTCTGGATTTCGATGGAACCGGCGCTAGTGGTGACTCGTTGGTCGGGGTCCGCTTTACATTTGATTTTGCGACTTGTGCATAAGAAGGAGTTTCGCTACCTAGGTTGCGTATTGCTTGTGAATTCGAATTTGGAAGACCCTTATTATGGGACGAGCCGTTCTGTGCGGCTGTAATGGAATTTGCAATCGCGGAATTTAGACTTCCTATTGAATTTGGAATAGAATTTGACTCCGAGAATATTGAGTGTAACGCAGGTATGCTTTCATCGCGGAGCGGTGCCGCGGTTTCTACCTGCTCGAGCTTAACCCTTGGCAGCGCGATTTCGATCGTCCGTTCAGTGGAGTTTATTATTCTAGTGATCGCGCTGCTGTTTTTGACTTTGACCAGGGCGTCTCCGAAATACACCCCGGGTGCGATATTAGAACGCGGAATTATGCCTTCGGTTACTTGAGAGTTAATTACCCTTACTTTAACGCCGGCGTTCGTCCGCGGTGGAATCGAAATTTTTTCCTTGGTTTCGGAAACGCGTTTCTTAGGAACCGGCTTCGATTCTTCGAATTTTTCGATGTCGCGTTTGAATTGAATGCATTTCCCGTTCCAGCGGACGCAGTTTTTCAAGAATGAAATTTCGGCGTCAGCACAAAATCCAGATCCTAGAATTCCGGATGGTTTTAACGGGAAGTCGTCGCGTACGACGTTAAATGGGACTACGCGGTTAAAAATGACTAAGTTGACGGTGCCGAGGGTCGCGGTTTTCCCTTCCGTTACACCGGTGATTACCACGGTTTCGTTTGCGTCGATGCGCACGGACGGTGCTAAAGCCGAATGTTTAATCACATTTATTTCGGCCCCTGTGTCGACCATAAATTCCGTTGGTTGAATTAACTGTTCGGATTCAAGGACGACACTCGGCGTGCTCGCCTTACCGGTTAAATTTATCGCGGCATTTCGTCGTGCGTTTCCGTGGTCGTATCTTCGATTGCGAGATTGCGGACTCTCTGTGCGGCCTCGCGACCTGTCTCGCGGCAGTGTAGGAGGCCGTATCCGTTTCCCGAGTTCCTACCTTGGTTATTGAAATACTGTCGCTTCCTACACTCGTCTATTTCGTGTCCCGGAATCTTGCAATACCTGCAGAATTTGTCTGATCTAGACGGTACTTGGCGCGGTTGATCGTACGTTTGTCTATTCGCTGTGACGGGCGCGTCCCTGGGACTCGGCGCGTGCAGGTAGTCGCTGCGGTAATTAGTACGCGGCGGAACTGACCTGAGCTGGCAATCGCGGGCGTAATGACCGGTATTGTTACACCTAGAGCACACTATTTCTACACGTTTTTCACGCGACTCGGGACGCGCGCGGTTTCCCTTCAACCGTTCGCAATCGAGTTCGTACCGCTTAAATAAATCACGGGCTCGAGAAAATGCTTCTTCTGGGGACTCGAAAGCGTTTAAGGGCATCTCGACTCGGATTTCGGGTATCAGTCCGTTACGAAAGCATTGTAGCGTTAAGTCTTCTACGCCAGTCATACCTCCTTGAGAACCGTAATGCGATAACCGTTCGCAGTCAATTATCGCGGACCTGAGGTCCTTAACGCGGCTTATATATTCGAGGATGTGTTCGTTGGGTTTCATGTAAATATTTGTAAGTTCGGCGCGATAATGGTCGGCCGATCGGATGGGACCGAAGGAACTACGGAGAATGTCAGTTAGCTCGAGTATCGTATGACACGGTTGATCCTCTAACGCTAGATACGCGCGCCCCTTGAGTTTACTCTTAATTAAGCGGGCGAACGTACGTTCGCACCCGTTGGGTATCAATTCGTACGCCCTTTTACACGCGCGAGTAAATTGAAGTACGGGCATATTTTGCCCGTCATAATGCGGCACGGCTTCCAACGCCTGTTTTAACGAAAGCTCATCGTGTTGGCGCGGCGGTATACCTGAGGTTGACGAATACTCGATTTCGGCGTGTCGAAAATCTAATGGGGCTGTGTCGCTGTGCGTTAGGTCTCGGACTCGGCGGAGCGATTCAAGTTCGCGGCGCATTTCCTCGATTTGCTGAAGCAACGCTAAAGAAGTCGGTTCGACACCGCTTGCCGTTTTCGCGGTGTTTGGTTCTGCGGCGGCAGTTCTAGGAATCGAATCGTCTTGAAATTCGAGCGGGCGGTTCGGGCGTTTATCGCGCGGCTCGTCGGCACCTGCGGCGGCGGCACCCCTTTGTAAGCGGGTTTTCGGCGGAGTCCTCGTTGCCATTTTCGTCGCGCACTTTTACGGCAGAATTTCCGAAAATTACGCGGCGTATCCCACCGCTGTCACCAAAAAGGTGTGTCACGTCACGGTCGGGAAAATTTCCGGAGTCGCATTTGTGTCCACACGTATTCCGACGATCTGTCGCGAAGACAAATACGGCGTCGGATGGCGGGTTCGAAGACTCGATTACGGCAAACGGGACGCTCGGAGCTCGATTTCGCGCCGGAGGAAAGGACACCGCACCTACCTTTCAGATGAATTGATACAGTTCTCGTTTCGGGTATCGCTGTTTGCGAGGATCTGTCTCCGGAATCGATGCGGCAAATCTGCGAAGGGGAACTTCCGTCAGCGGGATCAGCTTCCACTGCGGTCGAAGCGGTTGAGAGGGCGGCGGTGCTGGAATTGCGGAAGCCTCGAGGATCTCTGTCCTGATGCTGGATCTCGATACAGCGAACGATGCGTCGTCGTGGACTGCAGTAAGCTGGACGGCGTATACAGGAATCGGAACACAAGCTGCACCGATATATTCGCGCACAAGTCGACGAAGATACGTTTTCCTTCCCGCGCGTCGAGTACGTCGCCTGACTGCGGGATCTTTCATCAAGAAGCAACCCTCGATCGTTCCAGATATTCGGATAGGCTAAGCGGCGGTCCTCTCTAACCTTCCGAAGCACCAGTCAAGATCGAAGGAGCACTGCGTTCAATATTGCAATCGTAGAGCGCAGATCGGTTAAGCGGCGGTCCTCTCTAACCGTCTACGCCGTTCGGATATGAATAAAGAACGAGTTGAACGTTGCGATGCCTGAGTCGTATACGTACTAGCGAAAACGTATGATAAACGAATGGACTTTGAATAATGGAACTCGATAAATAAAAGATTTGACGTTAGGTAGAACTAAGTATATTCTTGTAACTTCCCTAATACAAATTAGAATCTAAGATAGAGTTAACTTACTACTAGACTTGAACAAAATAGAAAATAGAAAATAAACTAAGACTCCTGTGCAAAGGAGTTGCGACGGCCCTAAGGATTCGAGAGCTAAGTGCTCTGATCGGACTCCGTATCGGCGGAGAGAGGAGAACTGTGCTCCTCACCGGAGTGATTAGAACTGGCGTCCAGGTCGCGTGTCCTCGACCTCCCTTGGTCGCGTGGCGCGCGAGTCGCGGGCCCGCGTGGTGGGGCGGCGCGCGGAGTGGGGACCGCGCGTGGTGGGGCGGCGCGCGGACTGGGGACCGCGCGTGGTGGGGTGAACGCGTTACGCGTGAGCCGGGAGCGTCGGGCCCCCGTTCGGGCGCTTAGCTGACGCGTCTTAGACTACGCGCGTTATCTTATACTATATCTTAAAATTATGAATCTACATCGAAATGACTTAGAATTAGGTGTTTGTTGTTTGTGTGTACAGAATCGTGTCGTGTACTTAAAGACTAGAAATTCGCTTATGATCGCATGTATGAATATAAGAAGTATGGATGCGTGGTTGCTGGCGACTGGACGGGCTCGTACCTCTGCTCGTACTCGTACTCGTGCTTCTGCTCCTACCTCTGCTCGTACTTGTACATCGGCGGCGAACAAGCGCGTGAGCGCGAATTTACGGTCGAACCCCTGGTCGGTGGATGGCGGTCGGCTGCCTGGGCGCGGCTGTATATTCGGTTGCCTGCTTCTGTGGGCTTCAACCCTGGGTACGGTGGGGCCTCGAGCATGGTGCTGAGCGTCTCCGGAGGCTGCGTGGGGCGGTTGAGGGTGGCAGGCGGCACGCCTGACGTCACACAGGAATGATGTAAAATATTACATTCGACATGCTAGGTCGCCTTAGGCTAGGACATATAACGTTATAGACGTATACAATGTTCCCACCGAGAAGTACGGGCCTACACGCCAGGAATGTTGTCAGCTATTACATCCGAGATGTTAGGTTCCCTTAGGTTAGGATATACAACGTTATATACGTATAGTATGTTCCCACCGAGATGTAGGGACCGACATGCCAGGAATGTTGTAAAATATTACATCCGAGATGTTAGGCTGCCTTAGGTTAGGATATACAAGGTTATAGATGTATATAATGTCCCCATCGAGAAGTAGGCGACGACACGCCAAGAATGTTGTAAAATATTACATCCCAGATGTTAGGTTGCGTTAGGTTAGGATATACAACGTTATAGACGAATATTGTGTCCCCATCGAGAAGCAGGCGACGACACGCCAGGAATGTTGTAAAATATTACATCCGAGATGTTAGGTTCTCTTCGGTTTGGATATATATCGTTGTAGACGTATATAATGTTCCTACCGAGACTTGGGGACCGACATGCCAGGAATCTTGTATAATATTACATCCCAAATGTTAGGTTGCGTTAGGTTAGGATATACAACGTTATAGACGTATATAATCTCCCAATCGAGAAGTAGGCGACGACACGCCAGGAATGTCGTAAAGTATTACATTCGACATGTTATGTGGCCTTAGGCTAGGATATATAACGTTATAGACGTATATAATGTT
Organism: Xylocopa violacea; assembly: GCA_963969225.1. Lineage (NCBI taxonomy): Eukaryota > Metazoa > Arthropoda > Insecta > Hymenoptera > Apidae > Xylocopa > Xylocopa violacea. Next base: position 351,899 of record CAXAJV010000614.1, on the reverse strand, counting down.
CCCACCGAGAAGTACGGGCGGACACGCCAGGAATGTTGTCAACTATTACATCCGAGATGTTAGGTTGCCTTAGGTTGGGACATATAACGATATAGACGTATATAATCTCCCCATCCAGAAGTAGGCGACGACACGCCAGGAATATTACATCCCAGATGTTAGGTTGCGTTAGGTTAGGATACACAACGTTATAGACGTATATAATGTTCCCATCGAGAAGTAGGCGACGACACGCCAGGAATGTTGTAAAATATTACATCCCAGATGTTAGGTTGCGTTAGGTTAGGATATACAACGTTATAGACGTATATTATGTCCCCATCGAGAAGCAGGCGACGACACGCCAGGAATGTTGTAAAATATTACATCCGAGATGTTAGGTTCTCTTCGGTTTGGATATATATCGTTATAGACGTATATAATGTTCCTACCGAGACTTGGGGACCGACATGCCAGGAATCTTGTATAATATTACATCCCAGATGTTAGGTTGCTTTAGGTTAGGATATACAACGATATAGACGTATATAATGTCCCCATCGAGAAGCAGGCGACGACACGCCAGGAATGTTGTAAAATATTACATTCGACATGTTAGGTCGCCTTTGGCTAGGATATATAACGTTATAGACGTATATAATGTTCCCACCGAAAAATAGGGGCCGACGCGTCAGGAATGTTGTAAAATATTACATCCGAGATGTTAGGTTCCCTTAGGTTAGGATATACAACGTTATAGACGTATAGTATGTTCCCACCGACATGTAGGGACCGACATGCCAGGAATGTTGTAAAATATTACATCCGAGATGTTAGGCTGCCTTAGGTTAGGATATACAAGGTTATAGATGTATATAATGTCCCCATCGAGAAGTAGGCGACGACACGCCAGGAATGTTGTAAAGTATTACATTCGACATGTTATGTGGCCTTAGGCTAGGATATATAACGTTATAGACGTATATAATGTTCCCACCGAGAAGTACGGGCGGACACGCCAGGAATGTTGTCCACTATTACATCCGAGATGTTAGGTTGCCTTAGGTTGGGATATATAACGTTATAGACGTATATAATCTCGCCATCCAGAAGTAGGCGACGACACGCCAGGAATATTACATCCCAGATGTTAGGTTGCGTTAGGTTAGGATATATAACGTTATAGACGTATATAATGTTCCCACCGAAAAATAGGGGCCGACGCGTCAGGATTGTTGTAAAATATTACATTCGACATGTTAGGTGGCCTTAGGCTAGGATATATAACGTTATAGACGTATACAATGTTCCCACCGAGATGTACGGGCATACACGCCAGGATTGTTGTCAACTATAACATCCGAGATGTTAGGTTGCCTTAGGTTAGGATATATAACGTTATAGACGCATATAATCTCCCCATCCAGAAGTAGGCGACGACACGCCAGGAATATTACATCCCAGATGTTAGGTTGCGTTAGGTTAGGATACACAACGTTATAGACGTATATAATGTTCCCATCGAGAAGCAGGCGACGACACGCCAGGAATGATGTAAAATATTACATTCGACATGCTAGGTCGCCTTAGGCTAGGACATATAACGTTATAGACGTATACAATGTTCCCACCGAGAAGTACGGGCCTACACGCCAGGAATGTTGTCAGCTATTACATCCGAGATGTTAGGTTCCCTTAGGTTAGGATATACAACGTTATATACGTATAGTATGTTCCCACCGAGATGTAGGGACCGACATGCCAGGAATGTTGTATAATATTACATCCCAGATGTTAGGTTGCTTTAGGTTAGGATATACAACGATATAGACGTATATAATGTCCCCATCGAGAAGCAGGCGACGACACGCCAGGAATGTTGTAAAATATTACATTCGACATGTTAGGTCGCCTTTGGCTAGGATATATAACGTTATAGACGTATATAATGTTCCCACCGAAAAATAGGGGCCGACGCGTCAGGAATGTTGTAAAATATTACACCCGAGATGTTAGGTTCCCTTAGGTTAGGATATACAACGTTATAGACGTATAGTATGTTCCCACCGAGATGTAGGGACCGACAAGCCAGGAATGTTGTAAAATATTACATCCGAGATGTTAGGCTGCCTTAGGTTAGGATATACAAGGTTATTGATGTATATAATGTCCCCATCGAGAAGTTGGCGACGACACGCCAGGAATATTACATCCCAGATATTAGGTTGCGTTAGGTTAGGATACACAACGTTATAGACGTATATAATATTCCCATCGAGAAGTAGGCGACGACACGCCAAGAATGTTGTAAAATATTACATCCCAGATGTTAGGTTGCGTTAGGTTAGGATATACAACGTTATAGACGTATATTATGTCCCCATCGAGAAGCAGGCGACGACACGCCAGGAATGTTGTAAAATATTACATTCGACATGTTAGGTTGCCTTAGACTAGGATATATAACGTTATAGACGTATATAATGTTCCCACCGAAAAATAGGGGCCGACGCGTCAGGATTGTTGTAAAATATTACATTCGACATGTTAGGTGGCCTTAGGCTAGGATATATAACGTTATAGACGTATACAATGTTCCCACCGAGATGTACGGGCATACACGCCAGGATTGTTGTCAACTATAACATCCGAGATGTTAGGTTGCCTTAGGTTAGGATATATACCGTTATAGACGTATACAATGTTTCCACCGAGAAGTAGGGACCGACATGCCAGGAATGTTATAAAATATTACATCCGAGATGATAGGTTGCCTTAGGTTAGGATATACAATGTTATAGATGTATATAATGACCCTATCCAGAAGTAGGCGACGACACTCCAGGAGTGTTGTAAAATATTACATCCCAGATGTTAGGTTGCGTTAGGTAAGGATATACAACGTTATAGACGTATATTATGTCCCCATCGAGAAGCAGGCGGCGACACGCCAGGAATGTTGTAAAATATTACATCCCAGATGTTAGGTTGCGTTATGTTAGGATATACAACGTTATAGACATATATAATGTCCCCATCGAGAAGTAGGCGACGACACGCCAGGAATGTTGTAAAGTATTACATTCGACATGTTAGGTTGCCTTAGACTAGGATATATAACGTTATAGACGTATATAATGTTCCCACCGAAAAATAGGGGCCGACGCGTCAGGAATGTTTAAAATATTACATTCTACATGTTAGGTGGCCTTAGGCTAGGATATATAACGTTATAGACGTATATAATGTTCCCACCGAGAAGTACGGGCGGACACGCCAGGAATGTTGTCAACTATTACATCCGAGATGTTAGGTTGCCTTAGGTTAGGATATATAACGTTATAGACGCATATAATCTCCCCATCCAGAAGTAGGCGACGACACGCCAGGAATATTACATCCCAGATGTTAGGTTGCGTTAGGTTAGGATACACAACGTTATAGACGTATATAATGTTCCCATCGAGAAGCAGGCGACGACACGCCAGGAATGATGTAAAATATTACATTCGACATGCTAGGTCGCCTTAGGCTAGGACATATAACGTTATAGACGTATACAATGTTCCCACCGAGAAGTACGGGCCTACACGCCAGGAATGTTGTCAGCTATTACATCCGAGATGTTAGGTTCCCTTAGGTTAGGATATACAACGTTATATACGTATAGTATGTTCCCACCGAGATGTAGGGACCGACATGCCAGGAATGTTGTAAAATATTACATCCGAGATGTTAGGCTGCCTTAGGTTAGGATATACAAGGTTATAGATGTATATAATGTCCCCATCGAGAAGTAGGCGACGACACGCCAAGAATGTTGTAAAATATTACATCCCAGATGTTAGGTTGCGTTAGGTTAGGATATACAACGTTATAGACGAATATTGTGTCCCCATCGAGAAGCAGGCGACGACACGCCAGGAATGTTGTAAAATATTACATCCGAGATGTTAGGTTCTCTTCGGTTTGGATATATATCGTTGTAGACGTATATAATGTTCCTACCGAGACTTGGGGACCGACATGCCAGGAATCTTGTATAATATTACATCCCATATGTTAGGTTGCGTTAGGTTAGGATATACAACGTTATAGACGTATATAATCTCCCAATCGAGAAGTAGGCGACGACACGCCAGGAATGTCGTAAAGTATTACATTCGACATGTTATGTGGCCTTAGGCTAGGATATATAACGTTATAGACGTATATAATGTTCCCACCGAGAAGTACGGGCGGACACGCCAGGAATGTTGTCAACTATTACATCCGAGATGTTAGGTTGCCTTAGGTTGGGACATATAACGATATAGACGTATATAATCTCCCCATCCAGAAGTAGGCGACGACACGCCAGGAATATTACATCCCAGATGTTAGGTTGCGTTAGGTTAGGATACACAACGTTATAGACGTATATAATGTTCCCATCGAGAAGTAGGCGACGACACGCCAGGAATGTTGTAAAATATTACATCCCAGATGTTAGGTTGCGTTAGGTTAGGATATACAACGTTATAGACGTATATTATGTCCCCATCGAGAAGCAGGCGACGACACGCCAGGAATGTTGTAAAATATTACATCCGAGATGTTAGGTTCTCTTCGGTTTGGATATATATCGTTATAGACGTATATAATGTTCCTACCGAGACTTGGGGACCGACATGCCAGGAATCTTGTATAATATTACATCCCAGATGTTAGGTTGCTTTAGGTTAGGATATACAACGATATAGACGTATATAATGTCCCCATCGAGAAGCAGGCGACGACACGCCAGGAATGTTGTAAAATATTACATTCGACATGTTAGGTCGCCTTTGGCTAGGATATATAACGTTATAGACGTATATAATGTTCCCACCGAAAAATAGGGGCCGACGCGTCAGGAATGTTGTAAAATATTACATCCGAGATGTTAGGTTCCCTTAGGTTAGGATATACAACGTTATAAACGTATAGTATGTTCCCACCGACATGTAGGGACCGACATGCCAGGAATGTTGTAAAATATTACATCCGAGATGTTAGGCTGCCTTAGGTTAGGATATACAAGGTTATAGATGTATATAATGTCCCCATCGAGAAGTAGGCGACGACACGCCAGGAGTGTTGTAAAGTATTACATTCGACATGTTATGTGGCCTTAGGCTAGGATATATAACGTTATAGACGTATATAATGTTCCCACCGAGAAGTACGGGCGGACACGCCAGGAATGTTGTCCACTATTACATCCGAGATGTTAGGTTGCCTTAGGTTGGGATATATAACGTTATAGACGTATATAATCTCGCCATCCAGAAGTAGGCGACGACACGCCAGGAATATTACAGCCCAGATGTTAGGTTGCGTTAGGTTAGGATATATAACGTTATAGACGTATATAATGTTCCCACCGAAAAATAGGGGCCGACGCGTCAGGATTGTTGTAAAATATTACATTCGACATGTTAGGTGGCCTTAGGCTAGGATATATAACGTTATAGACGTATACAATGTTCCCACCGAGATGTACGGGCATACACGCCAGGATTGTTGTCAACTATAACATCCGAGATGTTAGGTTGCCTTAGGTTAGGATATATACCGTTATAGACGTATACAATGTTTCCACCGAGAAGTAGGGACCGACATGCCAGGAATGTTATAAAATATTACATCCGAGATGATAGGTTGCCTTAGGTTAGGATATACAATGTTATAGATGTATATAATGACCCTATCCAGAAGTAGGCGACGACACTCCAGGAGTGTTGTAAAATATTACATCCCAGATGTTAGGTTGCGTTAGGTAAGGATATACAACGTTATAGACGTATATTATGTCCCCATCGAGAAGCAGGCGACGACACGCCAGGAATGTTGTAAAATATTACATCCCAGATGTTAGGTTGCGTTATGTTAGGATATACAACGTTATAGACATATATAATGTCCCCATCGAGAAGTAGGCGACGACACGCCAGGAATGTTGTAAAGTATTACATTCGACATGTTAGGTTGCCTTAGACTAGGATATATAACGTTATAGACGTATATAATGTTCCCACCGAAAAATAGGGGCCGACGCGTCAGGAATGTTTAAAATATTACATTCTACATGTTAGGTGGCCTTAGGCTAGGATATATAACGTTATAGACGTATATAATGTTCCCACCGAGAAGTACGGGCGGACACGCCAGGAATGTTGTCAACTATTACATCCGAGATGTTAGGTTGCCTTAGGTTAGGATATATAACGTTATAGACGCATATAATCTCCCCATCCAGAAGTAGGCGACGACACGCCAGGAATATTACATCCCAGATGTTAGGTTGCGTTAGGTTAGGATACACAACGTTATAGACGTATATAATGTTCCCATCGAGAAGCAGGCGACGACACGCCAGGAATGTTATAAAATATTACATCCGAGATGATAGGTTGCCTTAGGTTAGGATATACAATGTTATAGATGTATATAATGACCCTATCCAGAAGTAGGCGACGACACTCCAGGAGTGTTGTAAAATATTACATCCCAGATGTTAGGTTGCTTTAGGTTAGGATATACAACGATATAGACGTATATAATGTCCCCATCGAGAAGCAGGCGACGACACGCCAGGAATGTTGTAAAATATTACATTCGACATGTTAGGTTGCCTTAGACTAGGATATATAACGTTATAGACGTATATAATGTTCCCACCGAAAAATAGGGGCCGACGCGTCAGGAATGTTTAAAATATTACATTCTACATGTTAGGTGGCCTTAGGCTAGGATATATAACGTTATAGACGTATATAATGTTCCCACCGAGAAGTACGGGCGGACACGCCAGGAATGTTGTCAACTATTACAACCGAGATGTTAGGTTGCCTTAGGTTAGGATATATAACGTTATAGACGCATATAATCTCCCCATCCAGAAGTAGGCGACGACACGCCAGGAATATTACATCCCAGATGTTAGGTTGCGTTAGGTTAGGATACACAACGTTATAGACGTATATAATGTTCCCATCGAGAAGCAGGCGACGACACGCCAGGAATGATGTAAAATATTACATTCGACATGCTAGGTCGCCTTAGGCTAGGACATATAACGTTATAGACGTATACAATGTTCCCACCGAGAAGTACGGGCCTACACGCCAGGAATGTTGTCAGCTATTACATCCGAGATGTTAGGTTCCCTTAGGTTAGGATATACAACGTTATATACGTATAGTATGTTCCCACCGAGATGTAGGGACCGACATGCCAGGAATGTTGTATAATATTACATCCCAGATGTTAGGTTGCTTTAGGTTAGGATATACAACGATATAGACGTATATAATGTCCCCATCGAGAAGCAGGCGACGACACGCCAGGAATGTTGTAAAATATTACATTCGACATGTTAGGTCGCCTTTGGCTAGGATATATAACGTTATAGACGTATATAATGTTCCCACCGAAAAATAGGGGCCGACGCGTCAGGATTGTTGTAAAATATTACATCCGAGATGTTAGGTTCCCTTAGGTTAGGATATACAACGTTATAGACGTATAGTATGTTCCCACCGACATGTAGGGACCGACATGCCAGGAATGTTGTAAAATATTACATCCGAGATGTTAGGCTGCCTTAGGTTAGGATATACAAGGTTATAGATGTATATAATGTCCCCATCGAGAAGTAGGCGACGACACGCCAGGAATGTTGTAAAGTATTACATTCGACATGTTATGTGGCCTTAGGCTAGGATATATAACGTTATAGACGTATATAATGTTCCCACCGAGAAGTACGGGCGGACACGCCAGGAATGTTGTCCACTATTACATCCGAGATGTTAGGTTGCCTTAGGTTGGGATATATAACGTTATAGACGTATATAATCTCGCCATCCAGAAGTAGGCGACGACACGCCAGGAATATTACATCCCAGATGTTAGGTTGCGTTAGGTTAGGATATATAACGTTATAGACGTATATAATGTTCCCACCGAAAAATAGGGGCCGACGCGTCAGGATTGTTGTAAAATATTACATTCGACATGTTAGGTGGCCTTAGGCTAGGATATATAACGTTATAGACGTATACAATGTTCCCACCGAGATGTACGGGCATACACGCCAGGATTGTTGTCAACTATAACATCCGAGATGTTAGGTTGCCTTAGGTTAGGATATATAACGTTATAGACGCATATAATCTCCCCATCCAGAAGTAGGCGACGACACGCCAGGAATATTACATCCCAGATGTTAGGTTGCGTTAGGTTAGGATACACAACGTTATAGACGTATATAATGTTCCCATCGAGAAGCAGGCGACGACACGCCAGGAATGATGTAAAATATTACATTCGACATGCTAGGTCGCCTTAGGCTAGGACATATAACGTTATAGACGTATACAATGTTCCCACCGAGAAGTACGGGCCTACACGCCAGGAATGTTGTCAGCTATTACATCCGAGATGTTAGGTTCCCTTAGGTTAGGATATACAACGTTATATACGTATAGTATGTTCCCACCGAGATGTAGGGACCGACATGCCAGGAATGTTGTATAATATTACATCCCAGATGTTAGGTTGCTTTAGGTTAGGATATACAACGATATAGACGTATATAATGTCCCCATCGAGAAGCAGGCGACGACACGCCAGGAATGTTGTAAAATATTACATTCGACATGTTAGGTCGCCTTTGGCTAGGATATATAACGTTATAGACGTATATAATGTTCCCACCGAAAAATAGGGGCCGACGCGTCAGGAATGTTGTAAAATATTACACCCGAGATGTTAGGTTCCCTTAGGTTAGGATATACAACGTTATAGACGTATAGTATGTTCCCACCGAGATGTAGGGACCGACAAGCCAGGAATGTTGTAAAATATTACATCCGAGATGTTAGGCTGCCTTAGGTTAGGATATACAAGGTTATTGATGTATATAATGTCCCCATCGAGAAGTTGGCGACGACACGCCAGGAATATTACATCCCAGATATTAGGTTGCGTTAGGTTAGGATACACAACGTTATAGACGTATATAATATTCCCATCGAGAAGTAGGCGACGACACGCCAAGAATGTTGTAAAATATTACATCCCAGATGTTAGGTTGCGTTAGGTTAGGATATACAACGTTATAGACGTATATTATGTCCCCATCGAGAAGCAGGCGACGACACGCCAGGAATGTTGTAAAATATTACATTCGACATGTTAGGTTGCCTTAGACTAGGATATATAACGTTATAGACGTATATAATGTTCCCACCGAAAAATAGGGGCCGACGCGTCAGGATTGTTGTAAAATATTACATTCGACATGTTAGGTGGCCTTAGGCTAGGATATATAACGTTATAGACGTATACAATGTTCCCACCGAGATGTACGGGCATACACGCCAGGATTGTTGTCAACTATAACATCCGAGATGTTAGGTTGCCTTAGGTTAGGATATATACCGTTATAGACGTATACAATGTTTCCACCGAGAAGTAGGGACCGACATGCCAGGAATGTTATAAAATATTACATCCGAGATGATAGGTTGCCTTAGGTTAGGATATACAATGTTATAGATGTATATAATGACCCTATCCAGAAGTAGGCGACGACACTCCAGGAGTGTTGTAAAATATTACATCCCAGATGTTAGGTTGCGTTAGGTAAGGATATACAACGTTATAGACGTATATTATGTCCCCATCGAGAAGCAGGCGACGACACGCCAGGAATGTTGTAAAATATTACATCCCAGATGTTAGGTTGCGTTATGTTAGGATATACAACGTTATAGACATATATAATGTCCCCATCGAGAAGTAGGCGACGACACGCCAGGAATGTTGTAAAGTATTACATTCGACATGTTAGGTTGCCTTAGACTAGGATATATAACGTTATAGACGTATATAATGTTCCCACCGAAAAATAGGGGCCGACGCGTCAGGAATGTTTAAAATATTACATTCTACATGCTAGGTGGCCTTAGGCTAGGATATATAACGTTATAGACGTATATAATGTTCCCACCGAGAAGTACGGGCGGACACGCCAGGAATGTTGTCAACTATTACATCCGAGATGTTAGGTTGCCTTAGGTTAGGATATATAACGTTATAGACGCATATAATCTCCCCATCCAGAAGTAGGCGACGACACGCCAGGAATATTACATCCCAGATGTTAGGTTGCGTTAGGTTAGGATACACAACGTTATAGACGTATATAATGTTCCCATCGAGAAGCAGGCGACGACACGCCAGGAATGATGTAAAATATTACATTCGACATGCTAGGTCGCCTTAGGCTAGGACATATAACGTTATAGACGTATACAATGTTCCCACCGAGAAGTACGGGCCTACACGCCAGGAATGTTGTCAGCTATTACATCCGAGATGTTAGGTTCCCTTAGGTTAGGATATACAACGTTATATACGTATAGTATGTTCCCACCGAGATGTAGGGACCGACATGCCAGGAATGTTGTAAAATATTACATCCGAGATGTTAGGCTGCCTTAGGTTAGGATATACAAGGTTATAGATGTATATAATGTCCCCATCGAGAAGTAGGCGACGACACGCCAAGAATGTTGTAAAATATTACATCCCAGATGTTAGGTTGCGTTAGGTTAGGATATACAACGTTATAGACGAATATTGTGTCCCCATCGAGAAGCAGGCGACGACACGCCAGGAATGTTGTAAAATATTACATCCGAGATGTTAGGTTCTCTTCGGTTTGGATATATATCGTTGTAGACGTATATAATGTTCCTACCGAGACTTGGGGACCGACATGCCAGGAATCTTGTATAATATTACATCCCATATGTTAGGTTGCGTTAGGTTAGGATATACAACGTTATAGACGTATATAATCTCCCAATCGAGAAGTAGGCGACGACACGCCAGGAATGTCGTAAAGTATTACATTCGACATGTTATGTGGCCTTAGGCTAGGATATATAACGTTATAGACGTATATAATGTTCCCACCGAGAAGTACGGGCGGACACGCCAGGAATGTTGTCAACTATTACATCCGAGATGTTAGGTTGCCTTAGGTTGGGACATATAACGATATAGACGTATATAATCTCCCCATCCAGAAGTAGGCGACGACACGCCAGGAATATTACATCCCAGATGTTAGGTTGCGTTAGGTTAGGATACACAACGTTATAGACGTATATAATGTTCCCATCGAGAAGTAGGCGACGACACGCCAGGAATGTTGTAAAATATTACATCCCAGATGTTAGGTTGCGTTAGGTTAGGATATACAACGTTATAGACGTATATTATGTCCCCATCGAGAAGCAGGCGACGACACGCCAGGAATGTTGTAAAATATTACATCCGAGATGTTAGGTTCTCTTCGGTTTGGATATATATCGTTATAGACGTATATAATGTTCCTACCGAGACTTGGGGACCGACATGCCAGGAATCTTGTATAATATTACATCCCAGATGTTAGGTTGCTTTAGGTTAGGATATACAACGATATAGACGTATATAATGTCCCCATCGAGAAGCAGGCGACGACACGCCAGGAATGTTGTAAAATATTACATTCGACATGTTAGGTCGCCTTTGGCTAGGATATATAACGTTATAGACGTATATAATGTTCCCACCGAAAAATAGGGGCCGACGCGTCAGGAATGTTGTAAAATATTACATCCGAGATGTTAGGTTCCCTTAGGTTAGGATATACAACGTTATAAACGTATAGTATGTTCCCACCGACATGTAGGGACCGACATGCCAGGAATGTTGTAAAATATTACATCCGAGATGTTAGGCTGCCTTAGGTTAGGATATACAAGGTTATAGATGTATATAATGTCCCCATCGAGAAGTAGGCGACGACACGCCAGGAGTGTTGTAAAGTATTACATTCGACATGTTATGTGGCCTTAGGCTAGGATATATAACGTTATAGACGTATATAATGTTCCCACCGAGAAGTACGGGCGGACACGCCAGGAATGTTGTCCACTATTACATCCGAGATGTTAGGTTGCCTTAGGTTGGGATATATAACGTTATAGACGTATATAATCTCGCCATCCAGAAGTAGGCGACGACACGCCAGGAATATTACAGCCCAGATGTTAGGTTGCGTTAGGTTAGGATATATAACGTTATAGACGTATATAATGTTCCCACCGAAAAATAGGGGCCGACGCGTCAGGATTGTTGTAAAATATTACATTCGACATGTTAGGTGGCCTTAGGCTAGGATATATAACGTTATAGACGTATACAATGTTCCCACCGAGATGTACGGGCATACACGCCAGGATTGTTGTCAACTATAACATCCGAGATGTTAGGTTGCCTTAGGTTAGGATATATACCGTTATAGACGTATACAATGTTTCCACCGAGAAGTAGGGACCGACATGCCAGGAATGTTATAAAATATTACATCCGAGATGATAGGTTGCCTTAGGTTAGGATATACAATGTTATAGATGTATATAATGACCCTATCCAGAAGTAGGCGACGACACTCCAGGAGTGTTGTAAAATATTACATCCCAGATGTTAGGTTGCGTTAGGTAAGGATATACAACGTTATAGACGTATATTATGTCCCCATCGAGAAGCAGGCGACGACACGCCAGGAATGTTGTAAAATATTACATCCCAGATGTTAGGTTGCGTTATGTTAGGATATACAACGTTATAGACATATATAATGTCCCCATCGAGAAGTAGGCGACGACACGCCAGGAATGTTGTAAAGTATTACATTCGACATGTTAGGTTGCCTTAGACTAGGATATATAACGTTATAGACGTATATAATGTTCCCACCGAAAAATAGGGGCCGACGCGTCAGGAATGTTTAAAATATTACATTCTACATGTTAGGTGGCCTTAGGCTAGGATATATAACGTTATAGACGTATATAATGTTCCCACCGAGAAGTACGGGCGGACACGCCAGGAATGTTGTCAACTATTACATCCGAGATGTTAGGTTGCCTTAGGTTAGGATATATAACGTTATAGACGCATATAATCTCCCCATCCAGAAGTAGGCGACGACACGCCAGGAATATTACATCCCAGATGTTAGGTTGCGTTAGGTTAGGATACACAACGTTATAGACGTATATAATGTTCCCATCGAGAAGCAGGCGACGACACGCCAGGAATGTTATAAAATATTACATCCGAGATGATAGGTTGCCTTAGGTTAGGATATACAATGTTATAGATGTATATAATGACCCTATCCAGAAGTAGGCGACGACACTCCAGGAGTGTTGTAAAATATTACATCCCAGATGTTAGGTTGCTTTAGGTTAGGATATACAACGATATAGACGTATATAATGTCCCCATCGAGAAGCAGGCGACGACACGCCAGGAATGTTGTAAAATATTACATTCGACATGTTAGGTTGCCTTAGACTAGGATATATAACGTTATAGACGTATATAATGTTCCCACCGAAAAATAGGGGCCGACGCGTCAGGAATGTTTAAAATATTACATTCTACATGTTAGGTGGCCTTAGGCTAGGATATATAACGTTATAGACGTATATAATGTTCCCACCGAGAAGTACGGGCGGACACGCCAGGAATGTTGTCAACTATTACATCCGAGATGTTAGGTTGCCTTAGGTTAGGATATATAACGTTATAGACGCATATAATCTCCCCATCCAGAAGTAGGCGACGACACGCCAGGAATATTACATCCCAGATGTTAGGTTGCGTTAGGTTAGGATACACAACGTTATAGACGTATATAATGTTCCCATCGAGAAGCAGGCGACGACACGCCAGGAATGATGTAAAATATTACATTCGACATGCTAGGTCGCCTTAGGCTAGGACATATAACGTTATAGACGTATACAATGTTCCCACCGAGAAGTACGGGCCTACACGCCAGGAATGTTGTCAGCTATTACATCCGAGATGTTAGGTTCCCTTAGGTTAGGATATACAACGTTATATACGTATAGTATGTTCCCACCGAGATGTAGGGACCGACATGCCAGGAATGTTGTATAATATTACATCCCAGATGTTAGGTTGCTTTAGGTTAGGATATACAACGATATAGACGTATATAATGTCCCCATCGAGAAGCAGGCGACGACACGCCAGGAATGTTGTAAAATATTACATTCGACATGTTAGGTCGCCTTTGGCTAGGATATATAACGTTATAGACGTATATAATGTTCCCACCGAAAAATAGGGGCCGACGCGTCAGGAATGTTGTAAAATATTACACCCGAGATGTTAGGTTCCCTTAGGTTAGGATATACAACGTTATAGACGTATAGTATGTTCCCACCGAGATGTAGGGACCGACAAGCCAGGAATGTTGTAAAATATTACATCCGAGATGTTAGGCTGCCTTAGGTTAGGATATACAAGGTTATTGATGTATATAATGTCCCCATCGAGAAGTTGGCGACGACACGCCAGGAATATTACATCCCAGATATTAGGTTGCGTTAGGTTAGGATACACAACGTTATAGACGTATATAATATTCCCATCGAGAAGTAGGCGACGACACGCCAAGAATGTTGTAAAATATTACATCCCAGATGTTAGGTTGCGTTAGGTTAGGATACACAACGTTATAGACGTATATAATGTTCCCATCGAGAAGCAGGCGACGACACGCCAGGAATGATGTAAAATATTACATTCGACATGCTAGGTCGCCTTAGGCTAGGATATATAACGTTATAGACGTATATAATGTTCCCACCGAAAAATAGGGGCCGACGCGTCAGGATTGTTGTAAAATATTACATCCGAGATGTTAGGTTCCCTTAGGTTAGGATATACAACGTTATAGACGTATAGTATGTTCCCACCGACATGTAGGGACCGACATGCCAGGAATGTTGTAAAATATTACATCCGAGATGTTAGGCTGCCTTAGGTTAGGATATACAAGGTTATAGATGTATATAATGTCCCCATCGAGAAGTAGGCGACGACACGCCAGGAATGTTGTAAAGTATTACATTCGACATGTTATGTGGCCTTAGGCTAGGATATATAACGTTATAGACGTATATAATGTTCCCACCGAGAAGTACGGGCGGACACGCCAGGAATGTTGTCCACTATTACATCCGAGATGTTAGGTTGCCTTAGGTTGGGATATATAACGTTATAGACGTATATAATCTCGCCATCCAGAAGTAGGCGACGACACGCCAGGAATATTACATCCCAGATGTTAGGTTGCGTTAGGTTAGGATATATAACGTTATAGACGTATATAATGTTCCCACCGAAAAATAGGGGCCGACGCGTCAGGATTGTTGTAAAATATTACATTCGACATGTTAGGTGGCCTTAGGCTAGGATATATAACGTTATAGACGTATACAATGTTCCCACCGAGATGTACGGGCATACACGCCAGGATTGTTGTCAACTATAACATCCGAGATGTTAGGTTGCCTTAGGTTAGGATATATAACGTTATAGACGCATATAATCTCCCCATCCAGAAGTAGGCGACGACACGCCAGGAATATTACATCCCAGATGTTAGGTTGCGTTAGGTTAGGATACACAACGTTATAGACGTATATAATGTTCCCATCGAGAAGCAGGCGACGACACGCCAGGAATGATGTAAAATATTACATTCGACATGCTAGGTCGCCTTAGGCTAGGACATATAACGTTATAGACGTATACAATGTTCCCACCGAGAAGTACGGGCCTACACGCCAGGAATGTTGTCAGCTATTACATCCGAGATGTTAGGTTCCCTTAGGTTAGGATATACAACGTTATATACGTATAGTATGTTCCCACCGAGATGTAGGGACCGACATGCCAGGAATGTTGTATAATATTACATCCCAGATGTTAGGTTGCTTTAGGTTAGGATATACAACGATATAGACGTATATAATGTCCCCATCGAGAAGCAGGCGACGACACGCCAGGAATGTTGTAAAATATTACATTCGACATGTTAGGTCGCCTTTGGCTAGGATATATAACGTTATAGACGTATATAATGTTCCCACCGAAAAATAGGGGCCGACGCGTCAGGAATGTTGTAAAATATTACACCCGAGATGTTAGGTTCCCTTAGGTTAGGATATACAACGTTATAGACGTATAGTATGTTCCCACCGAGATGTAGGGACCGACAAGCCAGGAATGTTGTAAAATATTACATCCGAGATGTTAGGCTGCCTTAGGTTAGGATATACAAGGTTATTGATGTATATAATGTCCCCATCGAGAAGTTGGCGACGACACGCCAGGAATATTACATCCCAGATATTAGGTTGCGTTAGGTTAGGATACACAACGTTATAGACGTATATAATATTCCCATCGAGAAGTAGGCGACGACACGCCAAGAATGTTGTAAAATATTACATCCCAGATGTTAGGTTGCGTTAGGTTAGGATATACAACGTTATAGACGTATATTATGTCCCCATCGAGAAGCAGGCGACGACACGCCAGGAATGTTGTAAAATATTACATTCGACATGTTAGGTTGCCTTAGACTAGGATATATAACGTTATAGACGTATATAATGTTCCCACCGAAAAATAGGGGCCGACGCGTCAGGATTGTTGTAAAATATTACATTCGACATGTTAGGTGGCCTTAGGCTAGGATATATAACGTTATAGACGTATACAATGTTCCCACCGAGATGTACGGGCATACACGCCAGGATTGTTGTCAACTATAACATCCGAGATGTTAGGTTGCCTTAGGTTAGGATATATACCGTTATAGACGTATACAATGTTTCCACCGAGAAGTAGGGACCGACATGCCAGGAATGTTATAAAATATTACATCCGAGATGATAGGTTGCCTTAGGTTAGGATATACAATGTTATAGATGTATATAATGACCCTATCCAGAAGTAGGCGACGACACTCCAGGAGTGTTGTAAAATATTACATCCCAGATGTTAGGTTGCGTTAGGTAAGGATATACAACGTTATAGACGTATATTATGTCCCCATCGAGAAGCAGGCGACGACACGCCAGGAATGTTGTAAAATATTACATCCCAGATGTTAGGTTGCGTTATGTTAGGATATACAACGTTATAGACATATATAATGTCCCCATCGAGAAGTAGGCGACGACACGCCAGGAATGTTGTAAAGTATTACATTCGACATGTTAGGTTGCCTTAGACTAGGATATATAACGTTATAGACGTATATAATGTTCCCACCGAAAAATAGGGGCCGACGCGTCAGGAATGTTTAAAATATTACATTCTACATGTTAGGTGGCCTTAGGCTAGGATATATAACGTTATAGACGTATATAATGTTCCCACCGAGAAGTACGGGCGGACACGCCAGGAATGTTGTCAACTATTACATCCGAGATGTTAGGTTGCCTTAGGTTAGGATATATAACGTTATAGACGCATATAATCTCCCCATCCAGAAGTAGGCGACGACACGCCAGGAATATTACATCCCAGATGTTAGGTTGCGTTAGGTTAGGATACACAACGTTATAGACGTATATAATGTTCCCATCGAGAAGCAGGCGACGACACGCCAGGAATGATGTAAAATATTACATTCGACATGCTAGGTCGCCTTAGGCTAGGACATATAACGTTATAGACGTATACAATGTTCCCACCGAGAAGTACGGGCCTACACGCCAGGAATGTTGTCAGCTATTACATCCGAGATGTTAGGTTCCCTTAGGTTAGGATATACAACGTTATATACGTATAGTATGTTCCCACCGAGATGTAGGGACCGACATGCCAGGAATGTTGTAAAATATTACATCCGAGATGTTAGGCTGCCTTAGGTTAGGATATACAAGGTTATAGATGTATATAATGTCCCCATCGAGAAGTAGGCGACGACACGCCAAGAATGTTGTAAAATATTACATCCCAGATGTTAGGTTGCGTTAGGTTAGGATATACAACGTTATAGACGAATATTGTGTCCCCATCGAGAAGCAGGCGACGACACGCCAGGAATGTTGTAAAATATTACATCCGAGATGTTAGGTTCTCTTCGGTTTGGATATATATCGTTGTAGACGTATATAATGTTCCTACCGAGACTTGGGGACCGACATGCCAGGAATCTTGTATAATATTACATCCCATATGTTAGGTTGCGTTAGGTTAGGATATACAACGTTATAGACGTATATAATCTCCCAATCGAGAAGTAGGCGACGACACGCCAGGAATGTCGTAAAGTATTACATTCGACATGTTATGTGGCCTTAGGCTAGGATATATAACGTTATAGACGTATATAATGTTCCCACCGAGAAGTACGGGCGGACACGCCAGGAATGTTGTCAACTATTACATCCGAGATGTTAGGTTGCCTTAGGTTGGGACATATAACGATATAGACGTATATAATCTCCCCATCCAGAAGTAGGCGACGACACGCCAGGAATATTACATCCCAGATGTTAGGTTGCGTTAGGTTAGGATACACAACGTTATAGACGTATATAATGTTCCCATCGAGAAGTAGGCGACGACACGCCAGGAATGTTGTAAAATATTACATTCGACATGTTAGGTCGCCTTTGGCTAGGATATATAACGTTATAGACGTATATAATGTTCCCACCGAAAAATAGGGGCCGACGCGTCAGGAATGTTGTAAAATATTACATCCGAGATGTTAGGTTCCCTTAGGTTAGGATATACAACGTTATAAACGTATAGTATGTTCCCACCGACATGTAGGGACCGACATGCCAGGAATGTTGTAAAATATTACATCCGAGATGTTAGGCTGCCTTAGGTTAGGATATACAAGGTTATAGATGTATATAATGTCCCCATCGAGAAGTAGGCGACGACACGCCAGGAGTGTTGTAAAGTATTACATTCGACATGTTATGTGGCCTTAGGCTAGGATATATAACGTTATAGACGTATATAATGTTCCCACCGAGAAGTACGGGCGGACACGCCAGGAATGTTGTCCACTATTACATCCGAGATGTTAGGTTGCCTTAGGTTGGGATATATAACGTTATAGACGTATATAATCTCGCCATCCAGAAGTAGGCGACGACACGCCAGGAATATTACAGCCCAGATGTTAGGTTGCGTTAGGTTAGGATATATAACGTTATAGACGTATATAATGTTCCCACCGAAAAATAGGGGCCGACGCGTCAGGATTGTTGTAAAATATTACATTCGACATGTTAGGTGGCCTTAGGCTAGGATATATAACGTTATAGACGTATACAATGTTCCCACCGAGATGTACGGGCATACACGCCAGGATTGTTGTCAACTATAACATCCGAGATGTTAGGTTGCCTTAGGTTAGGATATATACCGTTATAGACGTATACAATGTTTCCACCGAGAAGTAGGGACCGACATGCCAGGAATGTTATAAAATATTACATCCGAGATGATAGGTTGCCTTAGGTTAGGATATACAATGTTATAGATGTATATAATGACCCTATCCAGAAGTAGGCGACGACACTCCAGGAGTGTTGTAAAATATTACATCCCAGATGTTAGGTTGCTTTAGGTTAGGATATACAACGATATAGACGTATATAATGTCCCCATCGAGAAGCAGGCGACGACACGCCAGGAATGTTGTAAAATATTACATTCGACATGTTAGGTTGCCTTAGACTAGGATATATAACGTTATAGACGTATATAATGTTCCCACCGAAAAATAGGGGCCGACGCGTCAGGAATGTTTAAAATATTACATTCTACATGTTAGGTGGCCTTAGGCTAGGATATATAACGTTATAGACGTATATAATGTTCCCACCGAGAAGTACGGGCGGACACGCCAGGAATGTTGTCAACTATTACATCCGAGATGTTAGGTTGCCTTAGGTTAGGATATATAACGTTATAGACGCATATAATCTCCCCATCCAGAAGTAGGCGACGACACGCCAGGAATATTACATCCCAGATGTTAGGTTGCGTTAGGTTAGGATACACAACGTTATAGACGTATATAATGTTCCCATCGAGAAGCAGGCGACGACACGCCAGGAATGATGTAAAATATTACATTCGACATGCTAGGTCGCCTTAGGCTAGGACATATAACGTTATAGACGTATACAATGTTCCCACCGAGAAGTACGGGCCTACACGCCAGGAATGTTGTCAGCTATTACATCCGAGATGTTAGGTTCCCTTAGGTTAGGATATACAACGTTATATACGTATAGTATGTTCCCACCGAGATGTAGGGACCGACATGCCAGGAATGTTGTATAATATTACATCCCAGATGTTAGGTTGCTTTAGGTTAGGATATACAACGATATAGACGTATATAATGTCCCCATCGAGAAGCAGGCGACGACACGCCAGGAATGTTGTAAAATATTACATTCGACATGTTAGGTCGCCTTTGGCTAGGATATATAACGTTATAGACGTATATAATGTTCCCACCGAAAAATAGGGGCCGACGCGTCAGGAATGTTGTAAAATATTACACCCGAGATGTTAGGTTCCCTTAGGTTAGGATATACAACGTTATAGACGTATAGTATGTTCCCACCGAGATGTAGGGACCGACAAGCCAGGAATGTTGTAAAATATTACATCCGAGATGTTAGGCTGCCTTAGGTTAGGATATACAAGGTTATTGATGTATATAATGTCCCCATCGAGAAGTTGGCGACGACACGCCAGGAATATTACATCCCAGATATTAGGTTGCGTTAGGTTAGGATACACAACGTTATAGACGTATATAATATTCCCATCGAGAAGTAGGCGACGACACGCCAAGAATGTTGTAAAATATTACATCCCAGATGTTAGGTTGCGTTAGGTTAGGATACACAACGTTATAGACGTATATAATGTTCCCATCGAGAAGCAGGCGACGACACGCCAGGAATGATGTAAAATATTACATTCGACATGCTAGGTCGCCTTAGGCTAGGATATATAACGTTATAGACGTATATAATGTTCCCACCGAAAAATAGGGGCCGACGCGTCAGGATTGTTGTAAAATATTACATTCGACATGTTAGGTGGCCTTAGGCTAGGATATATAACGTTATAGACGTATACAATGTTCCCACCGAGATGTACGGGCATACACGCCAGGATTGTTGTCAACTATAACATCCGAGATGTTAGGTTGCCTTAGGTTAGGATATATACCGTTATAGACGTATACAATGTTTCCACCGAGAAGTAGGGACCGACATGCCAGGAATGTTATAAAATATTACATCCGAGATGATAGGTTGCCTTAGGTTAGGATATACAATGTTATAGATGTATATAATGACCCTATCCAGAAGTAGGCGACGACACTCCAGGAGTGTTGTAAAATATTACATCCCAGATGTTAGGTTGCGTTAGGTAAGGATATACAACGTTATAGACGTATATTATGTCCCCATCGAGAAGCAGGCGACGACACGCCAGGAATGTTGTAAAATATTACATCCCAGATGTTAGGTTGCGTTATGTTAGGATATACAACGTTATAGACGTATATAATGTTCCCATCGAGAAGCAGGCGACGACACGCCAGGAATGATGTAAAATATTACATTCGACATGCTAGGTCGCCTTAGGCTAGGATATATAACGTTATAGACGTATATAATGTTCCCACCGAAAAATAGGGGCCGACGCGTCAGGATTGTTGTAAAATATTACATTCGACATGTTAGGTGGCCTTAGGCTAGGATATATAACGTTATAGACGTATACAATGTTCCCACCGAGATGTACGGGCATACACGCCAGGATTGTTGTCAACTATAACATCCGAGATGTTAGGTTGCCTTAGGTTAGGATATATACCGTTATAGACGTATACAATGTTTCCACCGAGAAGTAGGGACCGACATGCCAGGAATGTTATAAAATATTACATCCGAGATGATAGGTTGCCTTAGGTTAGGATATACAATGTTATAGATGTATATAATGACCCTATCCAGAAGTAGGCGACGACACTCCAGGAGTGTTGTAAAATATTACATCCCAGATGTTAGGTTGCGTTAGGTAAGGATATACAACGTTATAGACGTATATTATGTCCCCATCGAGAAGCAGGCGACGACACGCCAGGAATGTTGTAAAATATTACATCCGAGATGTTAGGTTCTCTTCGGTTTGGATATATATCGTTATAGACGTATATAATGTTCCTACCGAGACTTGGGGACCGACATGCCAGGAATCTTGTATAATATTACATCCCAGATGTTAGGTTGCTTTAGGTTAGGATATACAACGATATAGACGTATATAATGTCCCCATTGAGAAGCAGGCGACGACACGCCAGGAATGTTGTAATATATTACATTCGACATGTTAGGTTGCCTTAGACTAGGATATATAACGTTATAGACGTATATAATGTTCCCACCGAAAAATAGGGGCCGACGCGTCAGGAATGTTTAAAATATTACATTCTACATGTTAGGTGGCCTTAGGCTAGGATATATAACGTTATAGACGTATATAATGTTCCCACCGAGAAGTACGGGCGGACACGCCAGGAATGTTGTCAACTATTACATCCGAGATGTTAGGTTGCCTTAGGTTAGGATATATAACGTTATAGACGCATATAATCTCCCCATCCAGAAGTAGGCGACGACACGCCAGGAATATTACATCCCAGATGTTAGGTTGCGTTAGGTTAGGATACACAACGTTATAGACGTATATAATGTTCCCATCGAGAAGCAGGCGACGACACGCCAGGAATGATGTAAAATATTACATTCGACATGCTAGGTCGCCTTAGGCTAGGACATATAACGTTATAGACGTATACAATGTTCCCACCGAGAAGTACGGGCCTACACGCCAGGAATGTTGTCAGCTATTACATCCGAGATGTTAGGTTCCCTTAGGTTAGGATATACAACGTTATATACGTATAGTATGTTCCCACCGAGATGTAGGGACCGACATGCCAGGAATGTTGTAAAATATTACATCCGAGATGTTAGGCTGCCTTAGGTTAGGATATACAAGGTTATAGATGTATATAATGTCCCCATCGAGAAGTAGGCGACGACACGCCAAGAATGTTGTAAAATATTACATCCCAGATGTTAGGTTGCGTTAGGTTAGGATATACAACGTTATAGACGAATATTGTGTCCCCATCGAGAAGCAGGCGACGACACGCCAGGAATGTTGTAAAATATTACATCCGAGATGTTAGGTTCTCTTCGGTTTGGATATATATCGTTGTAGACGTATATAATGTTCCTACCGAGACTTGGGGACCGACATGCCAGGAATCTTGTATAATATTACATCCCAAATGTTAGGTTGCGTTAGGTTAGGATATACAACGTTATAGACGTATATAATCTCCCAATCGAGAAGTAGGCGACGACACGCCAGGAATGTCGTAAAGTATTACATTCGACATGTTATGTGGCCTTAGGCTAGGATATATAACGTTATAGACGTATATAATGTTCCCACCGAGAAGTACGGGCGGACACGCCAGGAATGTTGTCAACTATTACATCCGAGATGTTAGGTTGCCTTAGGTTGGGACATATAACGATATAGACGTATATAATCTCCCCATCCAGAAGTAGGCGACGACACGCCAGGAATATTACATCCCAGATGTTAGGTTGCGTTAGGTTAGGATACACAACGTTATAGACGTATATAATGTTCCCATCGAGAAGTAGGCGACGACACGCCAGGAATGTTGTAAAATATTACATCCCAGATGTTAGGTTGCGTTAGGTTAGGATATACAACGTTATAGACGTATATTATGTCCCCATCGAGAAGCAGGCGACGACACGCCAGGAATGTTGTAAAATATTACATCCGAGATGTTAGGTTCTCTTCGGTTTGGATATATATCGTTATAGACGTATATAATGTTCCTACCGAGACTTGGGGACCGACATGCCAGGAATCTTGTATAATATTACATCCCAGATGTTAGGTTGCTTTAGGTTAGGATATACAACGATATAGACGTATATAATGTCCCCATCGAGAAGCAGGCGACGACACGCCAGGAATGTTGTAAAATATTACATTCGACATGTTAGGTCGCCTTTGGCTAGGATATATAACGTTATAGACGTATATAATGTTCCCACCGAAAAATAGGGGCCGACGCGTCAGGAATGTTGTAAAATATTACATCCGAGATGTTAGGTTCCCTTAGGTTAGGATATACAACGTTATAGACGTATAGTATGTTCCCACCGACATGTAGGGACCGACATGCCAGGAATGTTGTAAAATATTACATCCGAGATGTTAGGCTGCCTTAGGTTAGGATATACAAGGTTATAGATGTATATAATGTCCCCATCGAGAAGTAGGCGACGACACGCCAGGAATGTTGTAAAGTATTACATTCGACATGTTATGTGGCCTTAGGCTAGGATATATAACGTTATAGACGTATATAATGTTCCCACCGAGAAGTACGGGCGGACACGCCAGGAATGTTGTCCACTATTACATCCGAGATGTTAGGTTGCCTTAGGTTGGGATATATAACGTTATAGACGTATATAATCTCGCCATCCAGAAGTAGGCGACGACACGCCAGGAATATTACATCCCAGATGTTAGGTTGCGTTAGGTTAGGATATATAACGTTATAGACGTATATAATGTTCCCACCGAAAAATAGGGGCCGACGCGTCAGGATTGTTGTAAAATATTACATTCGACATGTTAGGTGGCCTTAGGCTAGGATATATAACGTTATAGACGTATACAATGTTCCCACCGAGATGTACGGGCATACACGCCAGGATTGTTGTCAACTATAACATCCGAGATGTTAGGTTGCCTTAGGTTAGGATATATACCGTTATAGACGTATACAATGTTTCCACCGAGAAGTAGGGACCGACATGCCAGGAATGTTATAAAATATTACATCCGAGATGATAGGTTGCCTTAGGTTAGGATATACAATGTTATAGATGTATATAATGACCCTATCCAGAAGTAGGCGACGACACTCCAGGAGTGTTGTAAAATATTACATCCCAGATGTTAGGTTGCGTTAGGTAAGGATATACAACGTTATAGACGTATATTATGTCCCCATCGAGAAGCAGGCGACGACACGCCAGGAATGTTGTAAAATATTACATCCCAGATGTTAGGTTGCGTTATGTTAGGATATACAACGTTATAGACATATATAATGTCCCCATCGAGAAGTAGGCGACGACACGCCAGGAATGTTGTAAAGTATTACATTCGACATGTTAGGTTGCCTTAGACTAGGATATATAACGTTATAGACGTATATAATGTTCCCACCGAAAAATAGGGGCCGACGCGTCAGGAATGTTTAAAATATTACATTCTACATGTTAGGTGGCCTTAGGCTAGGATATATAACGTTATAGACGTATATAATGTTCCCACCGAGAAGTACGGGCGGACACGCCAGGAATGTTGTCAACTATTACATCCGAGATGTTAGGTTGCCTTAGGTTAGGATATATAACGTTATAGACGCATATAATCTCCCCATCCAGAAGTAGGCGACGACACGCCAGGAATATTACATCCCAGATGTTAGGTTGCGTTAGGTTAGGATACACAACGTTATAGACGTATATAATGTTCCCATCGAGAAGCAGGCGACGACACGCCAGGAATGATGTAAAATATTACATTCGACATGCTAGGTCGCCTTAGGCTAGGACATATAACGTTATAGACGTATACAATGTTCCCACCGAGAAGTACGGGCCTACACGCCAGGAATGTTGTCAGCTATTACATCCGAGATGTTAGGTTCCCTTAGGTTAGGATATACAACGTTATATACGTATAGTATGTTCCCACCGAGATGTAGGGACCGACATGCCAGGAATGTTGTATAATATTACATCCCAGATGTTAGGTTGCTTTAGGTTAGGATATACAACGATATAGACGTATATAATGTCCCCATCGAGAAGCAGGCGACGACACGCCAGGAATGTTGTAAAATATTACATTCGACATGTTAGGTCGCCTTTGGCTAGGATATATAACGTTATAGACGTATATAATGTTCCCACCGAAAAATAGGGGCCGACGCGTCAGGAATGTTGTAAAATATTACACCCGAGATGTTAGGTTCCCTTAGGTTAGGATATACAACGTTATAGACGTATAGTATGTTCCCACCGAGATGTAGGGACCGACAAGCCAGGAATGTTGTAAAATATTACATCCGAGATGTTAGGCTGCCTTAGGTTAGGATATACAAGGTTATTGATGTATATAATGTCCCCATCGAGAAGTTGGCGACGACACGCCAGGAATATTACATCCCAGATATTAGGTTGCGTTAGGTTAGGATACACAACGTTATAGACGTATATAATATTCCCATCGAGAAGTAGGCGACGACACGCCAAGAATGTTGTAAAATATTACATCCCAGATGTTAGGTTGCGTTAGGTTAGGATACACAACGTTATAGACGTATATAATGTTCCCATCGAGAAGCAGGCGACGACACGCCAGGAATGATGTAAAATATTACATTCGACATGCTAGGTCGCCTTAGGCTAGGATATATAACGTTATAGACGTATATAATGTTCCCACCGAAAAATAGGGGCCGACGCGTCAGGATTGTTGTAAAATATTACATTCGACATGTTAGGTGGCCTTAGGCTAGGATATATAACGTTATAGACGTATACAATGTTCCCACCGAGATGTACGGGCATACACGCCAGGATTGTTGTCAACTATAACATCCGAGATGTTAGGTTGCCTTAGGTTAGGATATATACCGTTATAGACGTATACAATGTTTCCACCGAGAAGTAGGGACCGACATGCCAGGAATGTTATAAAATATTACATCCGAGATGATAGGTTGCCTTAGGTTAGGATATACAATGTTATAGATGTATATAATGACCCTATCCAGAAGTAGGCGACGACACTCCAGGAGTGTTGTAAAATATTACATCCCAGATGTTAGGTTGCGTTAGGTAAGGATATACAACGTTATAGACGTATATTATGTCCCCATCGAGAAGCAGGCGACGACACGCCAGGAATGTTGTAAAATATTACATCCCAGATGTTAGGTTGCGTTATGTTAGGATATACAACGTTATAGACGTATATAATGTTCCCATCGAGAAGCAGGCGACGACACGCCAGGAATGATGTAAAATATTACATTCGACATGCTAGGTCGCCTTAGGCTAGGATATATAACGTTATAGACGTATATAATGTTCCCACCGAAAAATAGGGGCCGACGCGTCAGGATTGTTGTAAAATATTACATTCGACATGTTAGGTGGCCTTAGGCTAGGATATATAACGTTATAGACGTATACAATGTTCCCACCGAGATGTACGGGCATACACGCCAGGATTGTTGTCAACTATAACATCCGAGATGTTAGGTTGCCTTAGGTTAGGATATATACCGTTATAGACGTATACAATGTTTCCACCGAGAAGTAGGGACCGACATGCCAGGAATGTTATAAAATATTACATCCGAGATGATAGGTTGCCTTAGGTTAGGATATACAATGTTATAGATGTATATAATGACCCTATCCAGAAGTAGGCGACGACACTCCAGGAGTGTTGTAAAATATTACATCCCAGATGTTAGGTTGCGTTAGGTAAGGATATACAACGTTATAGACGTATATTATGTCCCCATCGAGAAGCAGGCGACGACACGCCAGGAATGTTGTAAAATATTACATCCGAGATGTTAGGTTCTCTTCGGTTTGGATATATATCGTTATAGACGTATATAATGTTCCTACCGAGACTTGGGGACCGACATGCCAGGAATCTTGTATAATATTACATCCCAGATGTTAGGTTGCTTTAGGTTAGGATATACAACGATATAGACGTATATAATGTCCCCATTGAGAAGCAGGCGACGACACGCCAGGAATGTTGTAATATATTACATTCGACATGTTAGGTTGCCTTAGACTAGGATATATAACGTTATAGACGTATATAATGTTCCCACCGAAAAATAGGGGCCGACGCGTCAGGAATGTTTAAAATATTACATTCTACATGTTAGGTGGCCTTAGGCTAGGATATATAACGTTATAGACGTATATAATGTTCCCACCGAGAAGTACGGGCGGACACGCCAGGAATGTTGTCAACTATTACATCCGAGATGTTAGGTTGCCTTAGGTTAGGATATATAACGTTATAGACGCATATAATCTCCCCATCCAGAAGTAGGCGACGACACGCCAGGAATATTACATCCCAGATGTTAGGTTGCGTTAGGTTAGGATACACAACGTTATAGACGTATATAATGTTCCCATCGAGAAGCAGGCGACGACACGCCAGGAATGATGTAAAATATTACATTCGACATGCTAGGTCGCCTTAGGCTAGGACATATAACGTTATAGACGTATACAATGTTCCCACCGAGAAGTACGGGCCTACACGCCAGGAATGTTGTCAGCTATTACATCCGAGATGTTAGGTTCCCTTAGGTTAGGATATACAACGTTATATACGTATAGTATGTTCCCACCGAGATGTAGGGACCGACATGCCAGGAATGTTGTAAAATATTACATCCGAGATGTTAGGCTGCCTTAGGTTAGGATATACAAGGTTATAGATGTATATAATGTCCCCATCGAGAAGTAGGCGACGACACGCCAAGAATGTTGTAAAATATTACATCCCAGATGTTAGGTTGCGTTAGGTTAGGATATACAACGTTATAGACGAATATTGTGTCCCCATCGAGAAGCAGGCGACGACACGCCAGGAATGTTGTAAAATATTACATCCGAGATGTTAGGTTCTCTTCGGTTTGGATATATATCGTTGTAGACGTATATAATGTTCCTACCGAGACTTGGGGACCGACATGCCAGGAATCTTGTATAATATTACATCCCAAATGTTAGGTTGCGTTAGGTTAGGATATACAACGTTATAGACGTATATAATCTCCCAATCGAGAAGTAGGCGACGACACGCCAGGAATGTCGTAAAGTATTACATTCGACATGTTATGTGGCCTTAGGCTAGGATATATAACGTTATAGACGTATATAATGTTCCCACCGAGAAGTACGGGCGGACACGCCAGGAATGTTGTCAACTATTACATCCGAGATGTTAGGTTGCCTTAGGTTGGGACATATAACGATATAGACGTATATAATCTCCCCATCCAGAAGTAGGCGACGACACGCCAGGAATATTACATCCCAGATGTTAGGTTGCGTTAGGTTAGGATACACAACGTTATAGACGTATATAATGTTCCCATCGAGAAGTAGGCGACGACACGCCAGGAATGTTGTAAAATATTACATCCCAGATGTTAGGTTGCGTTAGGTTAGGATATACAACGTTATAGACGTATATTATGTCCCCATCGAGAAGCAGGCGACGACACGCCAGGAATGTTGTAAAATATTACATCCGAGATGTTAGGTTCTCTTCGGTTTGGATATATATCGTTATAGACGTATATAATGTTCCTACCGAGACTTGGGGACCGACATGCCAGGAATCTTGTATAATATTACATCCCAGATGTTAGGTTGCTTTAGGTTAGGATATACAACGATATAGACGTATATAATGTCCCCATCGAGAAGCAGGCGACGACACGCCAGGAATGTTGTAAAATATTACATTCGACATGTTAGGTCGCCTTTGGCTAGGATATATAACGTTATAGACGTATATAATGTTCCCACCGAAAAATAGGGGCCGACGCGTCAGGAATGTTGTAAAATATTACATCCGAGATGTTAGGTTCCCTTAGGTTAGGATATACAACGTTATAGACGTATAGTATGTTCCCACCGACATGTAGGGACCGACATGCCAGGAATGTTGTAAAATATTACATCCGAGATGTTAGGCTGCCTTAGGTTAGGATATACAAGGTTATAGATGTATATAATGTCCCCATCAAGAAGTAGGCGACGACACGCCAGGAATGTTGTAAAGTATTACATTCGACATGTTATGTGGCCTTAGGCTAGGATATATAACGTTATAGACGTATATAATGTTCCCACCGAGAAGTACGGGCGGACACGCCAGGAATGTTGTCCACTATTACATCCGAGATGTTAGGTTGCCTTAGGTTGGGATATATAACGTTATAGACGTATATAATCTCGCCATCCAGAAGTAGGCGACGACACGCCAGGAATATTACATCCCAGATGTTAGGTTGCGTTAGGTTAGGATATATAACGTTATAGACGTATATAATGTTCCCACCGAAAAATAGGGGCCGACGCGTCAGGATTGTTGTAAAATATTACATTCGACATGTTAGGTGGCCTTAGGCTAGGATATATAACGTTATAGACGTATACAATGTTCCCACCGAGATGTACGGGCATACACGCCAGGATTGTTGTCAACTATAACATCCGAGATGTTAGGTTGCCTTAGGTTAGGATATATACCGTTATAGACGTATACAATGTTTCCACCGAGAAGTAGGGACCGACATGCCAGGAATGTTATAAAATATTACATCCGAGATGATAGGTTGCCTTAGGTTAGGATATACAATGTTATAGATGTATATAATGACCCTATCCAGAAGTAGGCGACGACACTCCAGGAGTGTTGTAAAATATTACATCCCAGATGTTAGGTTGCGTTAGGTAAGGATATACAACGTTATAGACGTATATTATGTCCCCATCGAGAAGCAGGCGACGACACGCCAGGAATGTTGTAAAATATTACATCCCAGATGTTAGGTTGCGTTATGTTAGGATATACAACGTTATAGACATATATAATGTCCCCATCGAGAAGTAGGCGACGACACGCCAGGAATGTTGTAAAGTATTACATTCGACATGTTAGGTTGCCTTAGACTAGGATATATAACGTTATAGACGTATATAATGTTCCCACCGAAAAATAGGGGCCGACGCGTCAGGAATGTTTAAAATATTACATTCTACATGTTAGGTGGCCTTAGGCTAGGATATATAACGTTATAGACGTATATAATGTTCCCACCGAGAAGTACGGGCGGACACGCCAGGAATGTTGTCAACTATTACATCCGAGATGTTAGGTTGCCTTAGGTTAGGATATATAACGTTATAGACGCATATAATCTCCCCATCCAGAAGTAGGCGACGACACGCCAGGAATATTACATCCCAGATGTTAGGTTGCGTTAGGTTAGGATACACAACGTTATAGACGTATATAATGTTCCCATCGAGAAGCAGGCGACGACACGCCAGGAATGATGTAAAATATTACATTCGACATGCTAGGTCGCCTTAGGCTAGGATATATAACGTTATAGACGTATACAATGTTCCCACCGAGAAGTACGGGCCTACACGCCAGGAATGTTGTCAGCTATTACATCCGAGATGTTAGGTTCCCTTAGGTTAGGATATACAACGTTATATACGTATAGTATGTTCCCACCGAGATGTAGGGACCGACATGCCAGGAATGTTGTAAAATATTACATCCGAGATGTTAGGCTGCCTTAGGTTAGGATATACAAGGTTATAGATGTATATAATGTCCCCATCGAGAAGTAGGCGACGACACGCCAAGAATGTTGTAAAATATTACATCCCAGATGTTAGGTTGCGTTAGGTTAGGATATACAACGTTATAGACGTATATTGTGTCCCCATCGAGAAGCAGGCGACGACACGCCAGGAATGTTGTAAAATATTACATCCGAGATGTTAGGTTCTCTTCGGTTTGGATATATATCGTTGTAGACGTATATAATGTTCCTACCGAGACTTGGGGACCGACATGCCAGGAATCTTGTATAATATTACATCCCAAATGTTAGGTTGCGTTAGGTTAGGATATACAACGTTATAGTCGTATATAATCTCCCAATCGAGAAGTAGGCGACGACACGCCAGGAATGTCGTAAAGTATTACATTCGACATGTTATGTGGCCTTAGGCTAGGATATATAACGTTATAGACGTATATAATGTTCCCACCGAGAAGTACGGGCGGACACGCCAGGAATGTTGTCAACTATTACATCCGAGATGTTAGGTTGCCTTAGGTTGGGACATATAACGTTATAGACGTATATAATCTCCCCATCCAGAAGTAGGCGACGACACGCCAGGAATATTACATCCCAGATGTTAGGTTGCGTTAGGTTAGGATACACAACGTTATAGACGTATATAATGTTCCCATCGAGAAGTAGGCGACGACACGCCAGGAATGTTGTAAAATATTACATCCCAGATGTTAGGTTGCGTTAGGTTAGGATATACAACGTTATAGACGTATATTATGTCCCCATCGAGAAGCAGGCGACGACACGCCAGGAATGTTGTAAAATATTACATCCGAGATGTTAGGTTCTCTTCGGTTTGGATATATATCGTTATAGACGTATATAATGTTCCTACCGAGACTTGGGGACCGACATGCCAGGAATCTTGTATAATATTACATCCCAGATGTTATGTTGCTTTAGGTTAGGATATACAACGATATAGACGTATATAATGTCCCCATCGAGAAGCAGGCGACGACACGCCAGGAATGTTGTAAAATATTACATTCGACATGTTAGGTCGCCTTTGGCTAGGATATATAACGTTATAGACGTATATAATGTTCCCACCGTAAAATAGGGGCCGACGCGTCAGGAATGTTGTAAAATATTACATCCGAGATGTTAGGTTCCCTTAGGTTAGGATATACAACGTTATAGACGTATAGTATGTTCCCACCGACATGTAGGGACCGACATGCCAGGAATGTTGTAAAATATTACATCCGAGATGTTAGGCTGCCTTAGGTTAGGATATACAAGGTTATAGATGTATATAATGTCCCCATCGAGAAGTAGGCGACGACACGCCAGGAATGTTGTAAAGTATTACATTCGACATGTTATGTGGCCTTAGGCTAGGATATATAACGTTATAGACGTATATAATGTTCCCACCGAGAAGTACGGGCGGACACGCCAGGAATGTTGTCCACTATTACATCCGAGATGTTAGGTTGCCTTAGGTTGGGATATATAACGTTATAGACGTATATAATCTCGCCATCCAGAAGTAGGCGACGACACGCCAGGAATATTACATCCCAGATGTTAGGTTGCGTTAGGTTAGGATATATAACGTTATAGACGTATATAATGTTCCCACCGAAAAATAGGGGCCGACGCGTCAGGATTGTTGTAAAATATTACATTCGACATGTTAGGTGGCCTTAGGCTAGGATATATAACGTTATAGACGTATACAATGTTCCCACCGAGATGTACGGGCATACACGCCAGGATTGTTGTCAACTATAACATCCGAGATGTTAGGTTGCCTTAGGTTAGGATATATACCGTTATAGACGTATACAATGTTTCCACCGAGAAGTAGGGACCGACATGCCAGGAATGTTATAAAATATTACATCCGAGATGATAGGTTGCCTTAGGTTAGGATATACAATGTTATAGATGTATATAATGACCCTATCCAGAAGTAGGCGACGACACTCCAGGAGTGTTGTAAAATATTACATCCCAGATGTTAGGTTGCGTTAGGTAAGGATATACAACGTTATAGACGTATATTATGTCCCCATCGAGAAGCAGGCGACGACACGCCAGGAATGTTGTAAAATATTACATCCCAGATGTTAGGTTGCGTTATGTTAGGATATACAACGTTATAGACATATATAATGTCCCCATCGAGAAGTAGGCGACGACACGCCAGGAATGTTGTAAAGTATTACATTCGACATGTTAGGTTGCCTTAGACTAGGATATATAACGTTATAGACGTATATAATGTTCCCACCGAAAAATAGGGGCCGACGCGTCAGGAATGTTTAAAATATTACATTCTACATGTTAGGTGGCCTTAGGCTAGGATATATAACGTTATAGACGTATATAATGTTCCCACCGAGAAGTACGGGCGGACACGCCAGGAATGTTGTCAACTATTACATCCGAGATGTTAGGTTGCCTTAGGTTAGGATATATAACGTTATAGACGCATATAATCTCCCCATCCAGAAGTAGGCGACGACACGCCAGGAATATTACATCCCAGATGTTAGGTTGCGTTAGGTTAGGATACACAACGTTATAGACGTATATAATGTTCCCATCGAGAAGCAGGCGACGACACGCCAGGAATGATGTAAAATATTACATTCGACATGCTAGGTCGCCTTAGGCTAGGATATATAACGTTATAGACGTATACAATGTTCCCACCGAGAAGTACGGGCCTACACGCCAGGAATGTTGTCAGCTATTACATCCGAGATGTTAGGTTCCCTTAGGTTAGGATATACAACGTTATATACGTATAGTATGTTCCCACCGAGATGTAGGGACCGACATGCCAGGAATGTTGTAAAATATTACATCCGAGATGTTAGGCTGCCTTAGGTTAGGATATACAAGGTTATAGATGTATATAATGTCCCCATCGAGAAGTAGGCGACGACACGCCAAGAATGTTGTAAAATATTACATCCCAGATGTTAGGTTGCGTTAGGTTAGGATATACAACGTTATAGACGTATATTGTGTCCCCATCGAGAAGCAGGCGACGACACGCCAGGAATGTTGTAAAATATTACATCCGAGATGTTAGGTTCTCTTCGGTTTGGATATATATCGTTGTAGACGTATATAATGTTCCTACCGAGACTTGGGGACCGACATGCCAGGAATCTTGTATAATATTACATCCCAAATGTTAGGTTGCGTTAGGTTAGGATATACAACGTTATAGTCGTATATAATCTCCCAATCGAGAAGTAGGCGACGACACGCCAGGAATGTCGTAAAGTATTACATTCGACATGTTATGTGGCCTTAGGCTAGGATATATAACGTTATAGACGTATATAATGTTCCCACCGAGAAGTACGGGCGGACACGCCAGGAATGTTGTCAACTATTACATCCGAGATGTTAGGTTGCCTTAGGTTGGGACATATAACGTTATAGACGTATATAATCTCCCCATCCAGAAGTAGGCGACGACACGCCAGGAATATTACATCCCAGATGTTAGGTTGCGTTAGGTTAGGATACACAACGTTATAGACGTATATAATGTTCCCATCGAGAAGTAGGCGACGACACGCCAGGAATGTTGTAAAATATTACATCCCAGATGTTAGGTTGCGTTAGGTTAGGATATACAACGTTATAGACGTATATTATGTCCCCATCGAGAAGCAGGCGACGACACGCCAGGAATGTTGTAAAATATTACATCCGAGATGTTAGGTTCTCTTCGGTTTGGATATATATCGTTATAGACGTATATAATGTTCCTACCGAGACTTGGGGACCGACATGCCAGGAATCTTGTATAATATTACATCCCAGATGTTATGTTGCTTTAGGTTAGGATATACAACGATATAGACGTATATAATGTCCCCATCGAGAAGCAGGCGACGACACGCCAGGAATGTTGTAAAATATTACATTCGACATGTTAGGTCGCCTTTGGCTAGGATATATAACGTTATAGACGTATATAATGTTCCCACCGTAAAATAGGGGCCGACGCGTCAGGAATGTTGTAAAATATTACATCCGAGATGTTAGGTTCCCTTAGGTTAGGATATACAACGTTATAGACGTATAGTATGTTCCCACCGAGATGTAGGGACCGACATGCCAGGAATGTTGTAAAATATTACATCCGAGATGTTAGGCTGCCTTAGGTTAGGATATACAAGGTTATAGATGTATATAATGTCCCCATCGAGAAGTAGGCGACGACACGCCAGGAATGTTGTAAAGTATTACATTCGACATGTTATGTGGCCTTAGGCTAGGATATATAACGTTATAGACGTATATAATGTTCCCACCGAGAAGTACGGGCGGACACGCCAGGAATGTTGTCCACTATTACATCCGAGATGTTAGGTTGCCTTAGGTTGGGATATATAACGTTATAGACGTATATAATCTCGCCATCCAGAAGTAGGCGACGACACGCCAGGAATATTACATCCCAGATGTTAGGTTGCGTTAGGTTAGGATATACAAGGTTATAGATGTATATAATGTCCCCATTGAGAAGTAGGCGATGACACGCCAGGAATGTTGTAAAATATTACATTCGACATGTTAGGAAGCCTTAGGCTAGGATATATAACGTTATAGACGTGTACAATGTTCCCACCGAGAAGTACGGGCCTACACGCCAGGAATGTTGTCAACTATTACATCCGAGATGTTAGGCTGCCTTAGGTTAGGATATGCAAGGTTATAGATGTATATAATGTCCCCATCGAGAAGTAGGCGACGACACGCCAGGAATGTTCTAAAGTTTTACATTCGACATGTTAGGTTGCCTTAGACTAGGATATACAATGTTATAGATGTATATAATGTCCCCATCGAGAAGTAGGCGACCAGACGCCAGGAATGTTGTAAAATTTTACATTCGACATGTTAGGTTGCCTTAGGCTAGAATATATAACGTTATAGACGTATATAATGTTCCCACCGAAAAATAGGGGCCGTCGCATCAGGAATGTTGTAAAATATTACATCCGATATGTTAGGTGGCCTTAGGCTAGGATATATAACGTTATAGACGTATATAATGTTCCCACCGAGAAGTACGGGCGGACACGCCAGGAATGTTGTCAACTATTACATTCGAGATGTTAGGTTGCCTTAGGATAGGATATATAACGTTATAGACGTATATAATATCCCCATCCAGAAGTAGGCGACGACACGCCAGGAATGTTGTAAAGTATTACATTCGACATGTTAGGTCGCCTTAGGCTAGGATATATAACGTTATAGACGTATACAATGTTCCCACCGAGAAGTTCGGGCCTACACGCCAGGAATGTTGTCAACTATTACATCCGATATGTTAGGTTGCCTTAAGTTAGGATATATATCGTTATAGACGTATATAATGTTCCCACCGAGACGTAGGCACCGACATGCAAGGAATGTTGTAAAATATTACATCCCAAATGTTAGGTTGCGTTAGGTTAGGATATACAATGTTATAGACGTATATTATGTCACCATCGAGAAGCAGGCGACGACACGCCAGGAATGTTGTAAAATATTACATCCGAGATGTTAGGTTCTCTTCGGTTTGGATATATATCGTTGTAGACGTATATAATGTTCCTACCGAGACTTGGGGACCGACATGCCAGGAATCTTGTATAATATTACATCCCAAATGTTAGGTTCCCTTAGGTTAGGATATACAACGTTATAGACGTATAGTATGTTCCCACCGAGATGTAGGGACCGACAAGCCAGGAATGTTGTAAAATATTACATCCGAGATGTTAGGCTGCCTTAGGTTAGGATATACAAGGTTATTGATGTATATAATGTCCCCATCGAGAAGTTGGCGACGACACGCCAGGAATATTACATCCCAGATATTAGGTTGCGTTAGGTTAGGATACACAACGTTATAGACGTATATAATGTTCCCATCGAGAAGTAGGCGACGACACGCCAAGAATGTTGTAAAATATTACATCCCAGATGTTAGGTTGCGTTAGGTTAGGATATACAACGTTATAGACGTATATTATGTCCCCATCGAGAAGCAGGCGACGACACGCCAGGAATGTTGTAAAATATTACATCCGAGATGTTAGGTTCTCTTCGGTTTGGATATATATCGTTATAGAGGTATATAATGTTCCTACCGAGACTTGGGGACCGACATGCCAGGAGTCTTGTATAATATTACATCCCAGATGTTAGGTTGCTTTAGGTTAGGATATACAACGATATAGACGTATATAATGTCCCCATCGAGAAGCAGGAGACGACACGCCAGGAATGTTGTAAAATATTATATTCGACATGTTAGGTCGCCTTAGGCTAGGATATATAACGTTATAGATGTATATAATGTTCCCACCGAGAAGTACGGGCGGACACGCCAGGAAAGTTGTCAACTATTACTTCCGAGATGTTAGGTTGCCTTAGGTTAGGACATATATCGTTATAGGCGTATATAATGTTCCCACCGAGACGTAGGGACCGACATGCCAGGAATGTTGTAAAATATTACATCCCATACGTTAGGTTGCGTTAGGTTAGGATATACAACGATATAGACGTATATAATGTCCCCATCGAGAAGCAGGCGACGACACGCCAGGAATGTTGTAAAATATTACATCCGAGATGTTAGGTTACCTTAGGCTAGGATATATAACGTTATAGACGTATATTATGTTCCCACCGAGAAATAGGGGCCGACGCGTCAGGAATGTTGTAAAATATTACACCCGAGATGTTAGGTTGCTTTAGGTTAGGATATATATCGTTACATACGTATATAGTGTCCCCATCGAGAAGCAGGCGACGACACGCCAAGAATGTTGTAAAATATTACATCCGAGATGTTAGGTTCCCTTCGGTTTGGATATATATCATTATAGACGTATATAATGTTCCTACCGAGACGTGGGGACAGACATGCCAGGAATCTTGTAAAATATTACATACCAGCTGTTAGGTTGCTTTAGGTTAGGATATACAACGATATAGACGTATATAATGTCCCCATCGAGAAGCAGGCGACGACACGCCAGGAATGTTGTAAAATATTACATTCGACATGTTATGTGGCCTTAGGCTAGGATATATAACGTTATAGACGTATATAATGTTCCCACCGAGAAGTACGGGCGGACACGCAAGGAATGATGTCAACTATTACATCCGAGATGTTAGGTTGCCTTAGGTTGGGATATATAACGTTATAGACGTACATAATCTCCCCATCCAGAAGTAGGCGACGACACGCCAGGAATATTACATCCCAGATGTTAGGTTGCGTTAGGTTAGGATACACAACGTTATAGACGTATATTATGTCCCCATCGAGAAGCAGGCGACGACACGCCAGGAATGTTGTAAAATATTACATCCGAGATGTTAGGTTCTCTTCGGTTTGGATATATATCGTTATAGAGGTATATAATGTTCCTACCGAGACTTGGGGACCGACATGCCAGGAGTCTTGTATAATATTACATCCCAGATGTTAGGTTGCTTTAGGTTAGGATATACAACGATATAGACGTATATAATGTCCCCATCGAGAAGCAGGAGACGACACGCCAGGAATGTTGTAAAATATTATATTCGACATGTTAGGTCGCCTTAGGCTAGGATATATAACGTTATAGATGTATATAATGTTCCCACCGAGAAGTACGGGCGGACACGCCAGGAAAGTTGTCAACTATTACTTCCGAGATGTTAGGTTGCCTTAGGTTAGGACATATATCGTTATAGGCGTATATAATGTTCCCACCGAGACGTAGGGACCGACATGCCAGGAATGTTGTAAAATATTACATCCCATACGTTAGGTTGCGTTAGGTTAGGATATACAACGATATAGACGTATATAATGTCCCCATCGAGAAGCAGGCGACGACACGCCAGGAATGTTGTAAAATATTACATCCGAGATGTTAGGTTACCTTAGGCTAGGATATATAACGTTATAGACGTATATTATGTTCCCACCGAGAAATAGGGGCCGACGCGTCAGGAATGTTGTAAAATATTACACCCGAGATGTTAGGTTGCTTTAGGTTAGGATATATATCGTTACATACGTATATAGTGTCCCCATCGAGAAGCAGGCGACGACACGCCAAGAATGTTGTAAAATATTACATCCGAGATGTTAGGTTCCCTTCGGTTTGGATATATATCATTATAGACGTATATAATGTTCCTACCGAGACGTGGGGACAGACATGCCAGGAATCTTGTAAAATATTACATACCAGCTGTTAGGTTGCTTTAGGTTAGGATATACAACGATATAGACGTATATAATGTCCCCATCGAGAAGCAGGCGACGACACGCCAGGAATGTTGTAAAATATTACATTCGACATGTTATGTGGCCTTAGGCTAGGATATATAACGTTATAGACGTATATAATGTTCCCACCGAGAAGTACGGGCGGACACGCAAGGAATGATGTCAACTATTACATCCGAGATGTTAGGTTGCCTTAGGTTGGGATATATAACGTTATAGACGTACATAATCTCCCCATCCAGAAGTAGGCGACGACACGCCAGGAATATTACATCCCAGATGTTAGGTTGCGTTAGGTTAGGATACACAACGTTATAGACGTATATAATGTTCCCATCGAGAAGCAGGCGACGACACGCCAGGAATGATGTAAAATATTACATTCGACATGTTAGGTCGCCTTAGGCTAGGATATATAACGTTATAGACGTATACAATGTTCCCACCCAGAAGTACGGGCCTACACGCCAGGAATGTTGTCAACTATTACATCTGAGATGTTAGGTTGCCTTAGGTTATGATATATAACGTTATAGACGTATATAATATTCCCACCGAGAAGTAGGGACCGACATGCCAGGAATGTTGTAAAATATTACATCCGAGATGTTAGGTTCCCTTAGGTTTGGATATATATCGTTATAGACGTATATAATGTTACCACCGAGATGTGGGGGCCGACAAGATCGGGATTCTGTAAAACATTATCACCGAGGGTGTAGATGGGTTAGGTTAGGTTATATTACGGTAATGACGTATATAATGTTCCCACCGAGGAGTAGGGGCCGACCCGCCTGGAATGTTCGAAAACACTACATTCGAGATGTTAGGTTGCCTTAGGTTAGGATATATAACGTTATGAGAGATTCGCATGGCGGACGAGTAAGCTGACGGACGTGCGTACGATAGCTCTCTGAAATCCGTTCTAATTTTCGAGGAAGATGGCGAGTTTCGTGTCAAAACTTGTTTTTGGCACGTTACGGGTACGCGAAACTACGCGTTGAGACGAAAATCTCACGTGAAAGTCGCGAGTAGGAGGCAAATCGAGCATAATACGTGCGCGTCTTTGTTCGATTTGCACGTGGTGACGCGTTTGCTGCCGTACGGTACGCGCTTCGGGGCACGTTTCGCGAATTTCAGGGTTTGAGCGGAGCTGAGGGTGTTCCAGGAGGTGAAGAGGATCCGCTAGGTAAGTGTAGTGAAGTGAAGTTCAGTGAAAAGGTGGAAAAACGGTGAAAAAGTGTAACACTTTGTTTTGCTGCGTGAAAACACGTGTTGTCATATACGGCAATAAACTTTGAAAATTGACCGTTTGTGCGTGTGAATTTACGACGAGAATGTGCAAAGTGACCACAGACACTAGAAATAAACTTATTCGTGGTGAAAAAACGCTTAAAAAAGTGAAAATAAGCGATTTTAAGTGAAATAGGAGTGACGTGTGACGTCACTCCTTTGTGTGGGAAAACGTGCACGTGGCGAAAAATCAAGAATTTTAAATAGGCCTTTTTCGGTGCGGAAATTGCCATAATCGGGTGTGAAGTGACAATAGACACTGATTTTGTGCAATTACGAGGCGGAAAAACTGTTAAAAACAGTAAAAAACAGTAAATTTTGGCGAAGTGGAACCGAGTAGTGCTGCCACCACGGAACATAGTTGACGGAGGTGAAAATTTTGCAGCAACTCTACCAAGGTTGCACCGTGTGCCAGTGAGTGGACGTAGAATTGTTTATTGGACACGTAGAAACAGTGCATGCGGTAATAAACAAGTCAAAAATCAATTCTTGCAAGAGTTTGACAGCTCACGGTCGGTAAAGTTTGCCGACCGTCGTAGGTAACATTCCGGTCGCACGAATTGGAATTTCTCGCTGTTTTTTCCTGCCAGCCGTGCGAAATTGATCGTTGACGAAGGTGTAGTGCGTTTTCAACAAATAATAACTGAAATAAACGCAACGGGAACTGAAAAATTTCGAATTACCGACAGCAGCGGTACCACCTGCGGTCGATAACCGTGCGGTTGGTAATTTTGCAAAAACACCGATTGCCACGATATTGGTTGTTAGTTGAGGGTATTGTTGGTTAAAACAAACCAAGCAACAACCCGGAAGTCGGGTTTTGACACGGAGGCATTACCGACGGTCGGGCGAACCCAGCATCGGTAACCGGGCAGTCGGTAACTTAACAATTGCCGGCCGCGGATTAAACTGCAGCGTTTTGCGTACTCGTCGACGGCCAATAAATAGTAACTGACAGTTCCTCGGTCGAAACGAGTGAGTGCAGTACGTGGTAATTTACCGACAGCTCTGCTGTCGGTAACTGAACGGTCGGTAACCGGACAATTTCCGACCGAGGGTGATTTTTTTGTGTCCGTGGTGTCTATCGGTGGCCGATAAACTATAATTGACACCTCCTCGGTCTCTGCGAACAGGCACCAGGTGGTGACTTATGGACGGTCGAAAACTACATCCACCCTCGATAACCTTCGATAGGTAACCGCAAAATTCGCGGACCGAGTGTTGGTAAAGAGTGCGCGCGTACATTTAGCGACTGTCGGACCGTGCACAGGGCAAACCAGGCCACTCGGCGGAGGAGTGTGCCGGTAACTTACCGACGGTTCAATAATACCTACGCGACAAACAAATGTGTTTTTCGTGAAGTTTCGTGCAAAACTGAGGAACACGAACACGAACAGAAACACGAAGAGGGAAGCGAACATGTCTGGCAGGGGTAATCCCAAAATGGACTACGCCGACTATTTCATACAGC
The DNA here is from genome assembly GCA_963969225.1 of Xylocopa violacea. Taxonomy (NCBI): domain Eukaryota; kingdom Metazoa; phylum Arthropoda; class Insecta; order Hymenoptera; family Apidae; genus Xylocopa; species Xylocopa violacea. The sequence goes on along the minus strand of CAXAJV010000614.1, from coordinate 309,253 downwards.
CACAGGCTCCAGCCTGTGGAAAAGGGCCAGGCCCCAGCTGTCTATTCTCGGCAAGATCGGAGGACCACTCGACATCCGAGATGGAAGAGCGATCCCTCAAGAGGCGAAACAGCCGCCTCGCGGCTAAGAAGAGGCGTGCAGGAGATCCGTCCAGCGTTGGAGGCGACTCCGATGAGTCGCTCGCCTCCATCATATCCATGACGACGAGGCCATGCCCTAAGTCCAGCAAAGGACAGAAGGAGGCAAGGCAGACCACGGAGGCGTATGACACGGACGCCTCTGTGACATCGATGGTGTCGAGCTTGTCCGAGAGAGCCACGAAGGGCGCAAGGCGCTGGCAAAGGAAAGCTGCCACCGCTGACGTAGACAGCGCCCTGGAAGACGAAGAGATCGACTGGGCAACAGTCGTCCCCCCTCGACCGGCAAGGTCGACAAAGCCTGTGCCGGCAGACGAGGAGCTGCAGGCGGAGGCTAGAAGGGCCACCCTGCCAGATCTTGGACTGACCGCCTTGAAAGAGGCGAATAAGATCGAATGGGTTGCAGCAAAATCGCGCAACCTACAAGGCCCAATGAAGAGGGCAGTACGCGTAGGCGCAAGAACGCTGCGCGCCACTCTCTTGGAGCTCGCAGAGCGAGCGAAGGGCAACCCCGCTGCGGTGAGCTCTGAAGCCCAAGAGTGGAGGCTGCAGGCAGAAAGCCTGCGCCTCGAGAACGAGAAGCTAAAGAGGAAGCTGGCAGCCGTGGAGGAGCGGGTTTCCCCCCAACCAGCGGCGAGGAGGAGCCCGGTGCCAGAAAGGCGAGAAGAACCGCCTACAACGGAGGCAAGAGAGGATATCCTACAGGTTGGACTCAAGAATATCCTTTCAAGCCTCGAGGAAATATTCGATCGACGGATCGAGAAGATCTGGGGGAGAATTAAGGAGAGACTCCCTCCGAAGAAGAAGGATCAGACAACTGCAATGATCGTAAAAGAGCGCCCCACCGCGGCGAAACGTGCCTTCCTCGTAAAGCTAAGAAAAACGGGGGAGACGACGTCGGACGTCGAAAAGGGGAAGGCCCCCTTAAAGTCCGCTAAGGGCAAACGGACGGCCCTCCCACCCGCAACAGGAACAACGGCACCTGCGAAAACCGAGTCCTCCTTGGAGGCGCGTATGAAGAGGATACGCGAGGAATCCGTGAGGAAGGAAAACGAGTGGCAGGCAGCACTCCGCCCTGCCCCTCCCCCCCCCCTGCGGAGAAGAAAACCACGCAGGTGGAGCTCCCCTGGACAAAGGTCCTGGGCAGAAGGGGAAAGAAAACGGCGGCTGGCAAGCCATCAAAGGCCGCCGCTGAGAAGGAAAGGAGGCAGGTGCGCGTCAGCGCAGCGAAACGCAACGCAAGGACGACATTGGGAAAGGTTCCCAGAACAGCAGCCGTCGTCCTCACCATCCCTCAGGATAGCAAAGCCACGTACGCTGAGGTGATGACAGCTGCCCGGCAGCGAGTAAAGCTCGCAGAGGTGGGCATAGAAGAGGTCCGCCCGAAAAAGGCCAGAACGGGCGGACTGATCCTAGAAGTTACCGGCAAGGAGAAGGAGGCCAAAGCGGCTGCCCTTGCCGGCAAACTCAGGGAGGCGTTGGGCGACAGAGAGGTATATGTCGCGACGCCTCACAAGAGGGCAGACCCGAGGGTCTATGGGCTCGAGGGCTCCATAATGCCACAAGAAGTGGAGGAAGCCATCGCATCCGCAGGAGGATGCAAGGCCGAGGAAATACGGACCGGGATACGACGGGACTCGTCAAACGGGCTCGGCACCATGTGGGTGCAGTGTCCCCTCGCCGCTGCCACGAAAGTGGCATATGCCGGCAGAATAAGGATCGGTTGGTCCTTGATCCGGGTGGCGGCTTTAAAGCCGAGACCGGATCGATGCTTCAAGTGCTGGGAAACTGTCCACGTACAGCAAAGCTGTACCAGCAAACCTGTGTTACAGGTGCGGTGAGTCCGGCCACAGAGCCAGTGAGTGCAGGCAAACTGCGCCCACATGCATCGTCTGCAAGGCTGAAGGCAGACGAGCACACCACAAGGCTGGTGGGGAAGTGTGCAAGGCGCCTAAAGCTACGAAAAAGAGCAGCAAGCCGGCTGTAGAAGCCGTAACGGCAGCGGCATGTAGGAAGGAACCAGCGACCGCTCTGGAAGAAGGAAAGACCGTGGAGCCGGCAACAACGACTCCAGCAGGTAAGGGCCAGGAGGAAGCCATGGATACGGCATAAAATTCACGCCATGCCGTATCCTGCAGACTAACTCGAATCATGCTGCCCGTGCCCAAGACCTGGTAGTAGCAAGACTACAGGGCGGCGATTTCGAGTTGGCAGTGATAGCGGAGCCGTACTCCATCCGCGACAATCGAGCGTGGATAGGAGATAGAGACGGCTCGGTGGTGATCGTGCAGTCTGCACGGACACGTGTACGACCAATCAAGACGGTCGCACGCGAGGAAGGATTCGTCGCGATAACCTGGGCGGGATTCACCGTTATGGGACTATACGCCCCTCCCAGGTGGTCCATCAGCAAGTACGAAGACCTGTTGGACAGGACGGGACGGACAGTTGCGAGATATGCAGAGTCGCCCGTCCTAGTGCTAGGAGACTATAATGCGCACGTGACGGCGTGGGGATCATCTAGGACGGACGCAAGAGGCCACGCCACGCTAGACTGGGCGTCTGGCCTGGGCCTGGCGCTACTAAACGAAGGCTCAGCCAGCACATGCGTGCGGTACCAGGGAGAAAGCATCGTGGACCTCTCCTTTGGTAACCGCAAGGCAGCACGGCAAATTAGAGAATGGAGGGTGGAAGAGAAGGAGACACTGTCCGATCATCTGTACATCTCCATGGATGTCTCCGTCCCACACACGGCCCGGCAGGCTAATCACCACCGCCAGAAGTGGTCGCTGAGGAGAATCGAGGAAGACCACCTGATGGCAGCAATCCTCGCGGTAGGCTGGCAGGAGACGCCGGTCAGCCCGATAGAAGATGTCAACACCGAGGCGGACTGGTTTGTCAACGCGATGACAGCGGTATGCGACACGGGCATGCCAAGAGCCCGCGGCAGTGCGCCGAAGCGTCCAGTATACTGGTGGAACGCAGAGATCGCGCAGCTCCGTGCAACTTGCACGGTTGGGCGCCGCCAGTACACCAGAGAGAGAAGAAAAAGGAACTCGGACGCGACGAGGACTTTGCAGCCGTACAACAGCTACAGGGACAAGAAGAAGGAGCTACAGGCTGCCATCAGGAAGTCCAAGACACGCGCATTGGATGGACTCCTCCAAACTCTCGAAGAGGATCCATGGGGGCGTCCCTACAAGATAGTGGTGGACAAACTGCGACCATGGGCGCCCCCGTTGACGGAAACCTTAGAGGTCCCGCTGCTGGAGAGGGTATTGGACGACCTCTTTCCCGAGGGAGGGAACGAAGAGCCCCCAGCAGCGGCCCGATACGGGTGGACACCGGAGTTGGAGGTTTCCGAAGAGGAACTGGCCGGGGCCGTCAAGAGGATGGCGAAGAAGAACACAGCCCCCGGCCGGGATGGAATACCCGGCCGTGTCTGGACGATGGCGCTGAGCGTCCTTGGTTCGAGACTGAGAAGACTGTTCTCAGCCTGCATCAAGGCGGGGACGCTCCCTCGAAGATGGAAGTCCGGCAGGTTGGTGCTCCTCCGAAAGGAAGGCAAACCGGAGGATTCACCATCAGCGTTCCGGCCCATAGTGTTGCAGGACGAGGTAGGAAAGCTGTTCGAAAGAATAATACACGAACGAATCGTCCAGCACCTGTCGCGCGTCGGACCTGCACTGGCGGACTGCCAGTACGGATTCAGGGCGGGCAGGTCGACGCACGATCGACGCGGTGAGTGAAGTCAAGAGACTCACCGAGATGGTTGTGTCGAGGGTGGGAGTTACATACGCTGTCTCGTTAGACATCAAGAACGCGTTCAACTCCCTGCAATGGCCAGCTATTTACGCAGCCCTGGACAGGCATGGAATCCCACCACACATCAGGAACGTGGTGGTAGACTATCTCAGCGACAGGGCGATAGTCTACGATAGCCAGGATGGGCCACAAAGCAGACCTGTCAACCGTGGCGTAGCCCAGGGATCGGTGCTAGGACCGCTCCTGTGGAACATCGGGTACAATGCCGCGTTGACAGCAGCAATGCCGGCGGGCGTGCGCCTGATATGCTACGCAGACGACACGTTTGTGTTCGCCGCCGGTAAGACAGATACGCGAGCTGCCTGCCGGGCAGAATTGGGAAAGGCAGTCGTGGCTAACCGCATCCGGAAGATGGGCCTCGAGCTGGCTCCGCAGAAGACGGAGATCGTGTGCTTCAGCAGACGGAGCCGGAGGAGACCCACAAGAGGAACACCTCGCGTGGCGGTAAGTGTGGGACCGGCAAGGATCGAGCCGGGCCGAGACATCAACTACCTCGGCCTTCGGCTCGACGAGGACTGGAGATTCTCTAGCCACATAGAGAAACTTGCCGGCAGGTTGGAGACAGCGGCACTCAAGCTAAGCCGCATAATGCCCAACCTGAAGGGCCCTAACGAGAGGGCGCGAAGACTATACGCCGGGGTGATCCGTGGCATAGCATTGTACGGAGCTCCGGTGTGGTACAGCTCCATCGCGGAGCGGAGACACACCGACAAGAGGATCTCGTCCCTGCGCAGCGCGTGGAGGAGGATGGCCATTCGTGCGATACGAGGATACAGGACGGTATAACACGATGTGGCCACCGCGCTTGCTGGGCTGGTGTCTATCGAATACATGGTCAGCGAGGATGCGTTCGTCTACCATTCGCTTCGAAACGTGGACCAGGAAGATGACGATGACGCACCAGCAACGAGTAAAAAAGAACTCAGGGACGCGGTAAGATCGGCTTCGATAGAGGAGTGGAAGAGACACCTCTCCACTCGCTCCGAACACAGGACGATCGGAGCGGTCCTAACCATCCTAGATAAGTGGGTGGACCGCCGAAGAGGGCTACTTAGCTTTAGAACCACGCAGATACTGACCGGACATGGATGCTTCGGTCAGTACCTGCAGAGGATTGGCAAGGAAGACACGGCTGCATGCCACACTGTGGCGAAGAGGACGACACGGCGCAGCACACACTGGAGAGGTGTCCAGCGTGGGAACGGCTGCATCGACTACTGATAGTCGAGGTAGGGTCGAATCTCTCACTGAAGAGCATCATGTCAAAGATGCTCGAAGGTGAGAGATACTGGCGGGCCGTGACGGCGTTTTGCGACAAAGTCATGTCCGCGAAGGAGGCCGCCGAGCGCGAAAGGGAGCGCGGTGTCCCTGCTCAACGCTGCCTACGGGGTCGGCGTCCTTGACGTTTGCCCCGTTCCCTTTCAAGATAGAGGACTCCCGTTATCGGACGGGGGTCACTTCCAAGATCCCATCGGGGAACGGAACTTCGCCGCCAACCACCTCATCTCAAAGGCTATCTTCATCCGGAAGATGGGCGAAGAAGAGCCCGAAGAGATGAAGAGGTCAAGACGACCGAAGTGGATGCCAAGACGGCGAAGAGGTCAAGAAGACCGGGATTGGACAGGACGACGAGCTGCGAAAGACTTGCAGCTGTACCGTCACAAGAGGCCAAGACGGCCAGGACCGGAAGGATGCACAGCTGCGAAAGACTCGCAGCTGCAACGGCAGCAAACAGGAGTATGGCAGCTGTGCGTCAAGGTAAGCACAGATGGTCACATGTTTGGGCTTGCGATCGTGATTGCACGTCTACCTTTGACGTAGCGCCGCTCGTGAGTGGCTCACGAGCGGCGCCACTCACGAGCGGCGCTTGGCGCACACAGATATCTTTGCGCGTCACCATGGTAGAAGATCAGGCTACAGGCAAGAGTAGCCGAGCAGAAGGTCAACTGGAGACCCCAGCGCAGGAGGATGCCGATCGTCGACCGTTAAGAGTTCCCGGCTCCCGTCCGACACGCGCAGATGATGGCCACCGTGGGGCTTTAGTCGGCAAGAGTCCGACATAACCTCGGATAGTCCCCAAAGTCCGAGGTACCCATGAGGGTTTCCCCACGATAAAAAAAAGAAAAAAAAAGGATATATAACGTTATAGACATATATAATGTCCCCAGCGAGACGTACGGGACGACACGAACGGGATTCTGTAAAATATTACCGGCGATGGGCTAGATGGGTTAAGTTAGGTTATATTACGTTATAGACGTATATAATGTTCCCACCGAGAAGTAGGGGCCGACCCGCCAGGAATGTTGGAGAATACTACATCCGAGATGTTAGATTGCCTTAGGTTGGGATATATATCGTTATAGACGTATATAATGTCCCCACCGAGAAGGACGGACCGACAAGACCGGGATTCTGTAAAACATTATCACCGAGGGTCTAGATGGGTTAGGTTAGGTTATATTACGATATACACGCATATAATGTTCCCACCGAGAAGTAGAGGCCAACTTGTCCAGGAATGTTGTAAAATACTACATTCGAGTGGTTCGGCTGCCTTAGGTTAGGATATATAACGCTATAGACGTATATAAGGTCCCAACCGAGGCGTACGGGACGACATGAACGGGATTCTGTAAAACATTATCAGCGAGGTTCTAGTTGGGTTCGGTTAGGTTATATTACGTTATAGATGTTTATAATGTTCCCACCGAGATGTAAGGGCCGATCCGCCAGGATTGTTAGAAAATACTACATCCGAGATGTTAGGTTGCCTTAGGTTGGGATATACAACGTTATAGACGTATGTAATGTCCCCACCGAGAAGTTCGGGACGACACGACTGCGATTCAGTAAAACATTACCACCTAGGGGCTAGATGGGTTAGGTTAGGCTACATAACGTTGTAGACTTATATGATGTCCGCACCCAGAAGTACGGGACGACACGACCGGGATTCTGTAAAACAATACCAGCGAAGGGTTAGATGGGTTAGGTTAGGATATATAACGATATAGCCGTATATAATATCCCCACCGAGACGTACGGGCCGACGTGCCCGGGATGCTGTAAAACATTACCCGTGAGGTGCTAGATAGGTTAGGATAGGTTATATTATTCTATAGACGTATATAATGTTCCCACCGGGTACAACACGCCGACCCGCGAGGTATATTGTAAAATAAGACCGTCGAGCAGTTAGGTTGCCTTAGGTGAGGATATATACCGTCATAGACGTATATGATATTCCCACCGTGATATTCTACAACATTGCTGGCGCGTCGGCCTCTACTTCACGGCGGGCTAATTATATACGTCAATATCGTTATATATCCTAACATAAGGAAATCTAACCTCTCGGCGGTAATATTTTACAACATTCCTTTCGTGTCGGCCCGTCCTTCTCGCTGGAGACATTATATACGCCTATAACGTTATATATCCTAACCTAAGCCAATGTAACAATCACGGATGTAATATTTTACAACATTCCTGGCATGTCGGCCACTACTTCTTGGTGGGAACATTATATAGGTCTATAACCTATTGTAACCTAACCTAACCCAGTTATCCCGTGGGTAATAATGTTTTACAATATCCCGGGCGTGTTGGCCCCTGCTTTCCGATGGGAACATTATATAGGTCCATAACGTTAAATAACTTAACCTAACGCAACCTAACCTCTCGACCATAATACCTTACAATATTCCTGGCGGGTCGGCCCGTACTTCTCGATGGAAACATTATATACGTCTATAACGTACTATAACCTACCCTGTCCCATCTAGCCCCTCGGTGGAAATGTTTTACAGAATTCTGGTCATCTCGGCCCGTACGTCTCGATGAGGACCGTACATATGTTTATATCGTTTTACATCCTAACCTAAGGCAACCTAACATCTCGGATGTAATGTTTTACAACATTCCTGGAGCGTCAGCCCCTACTTCTCGGTGGGAACATTATATACGTCTATAACGTACTATAACCTAACCTAACCCATCTAACACCTCGGTGGTAATGGTTAACAGAATCCCGGTCGTGTGTGCCCGTACTTCTAGGTGGGGCATTATATAAGTCTAGAATGTCATATATCCTAACCTAAGGCAACCTAACATCTTGGATGTAATATTTTACAACATTTCTGGCGTGTCGGCCCCTACTTCTGGGTGGGAACATTATATACGCTTGTAACGTTATATAACGTAGCATGACACAACTTAGTCACTGGGTGGTAGTGTTTTACAAAAGCCCAGACGTTTCAGCTCCTAGGTATTGGGTGGGAATATTATATACGTCTATAACGTTATATATCCTAACCTAAGGTAACCGTACATCTCGGATGTAATATTTTACAACATTCCTGGCAAGCAAGACCCTTCTTCTAGGTGGGAACATTATATACGTCTATAACGTTATATGTCATAACCTAAGGCAACCTAACCTCTCGAGGGTAATATTTAACAACATTCCTAGCAGGTTAGTCCCTGCTTCACGGTGTGGACATTATATACGTTCTATGACGTTATATAACCTAACGTAACGCAACCTAACCTGTCGCTCGTAATATTTTACAACATTAGTGGCGGGTCGGCCCATACTTCTCGGTCGGAACGTTATCTACGTCTGAAACGTTATGTAACCGGACCTAACGCAAGCTGAGGTCTTGGCGGTCATGTTTCGTTTTAGATTCTTTAAAACACTACCATCGTGGGGCTAGATGGGTTAGGTTAGGTTATAGTACGTTATAGACGTATATAATGTTATTACCGAGATGTAGTTTCCGACACGCCAGGAACGTTGTAAAATGTTACCGCCGAGAGGTTAGGCTGCCGTAAGTTATAATATATAACGTTATAGACGCATATAATGTTCCCACCGCGATGTAGGGCCAGCATGCCCGGGATCCTGTGAAACACTACTACAAATGTGCTGCGTGGAATTAGGTTAATTTATTTTAGATTCTATTTATGTATAATGTTCCCTACGAGAAGTAGTGGCCGACACGTCAGGAATGTTGTAAAATATTACTGCCGAGATGTTAGGTTGCCTTAGGTTAGGATATATAACATTGTAGACGTAAATAATGTTCCCGCCGAGAAGTTGGGGCCGACACGTCAGGAATTTTATAAAATATTAACGTCGAGAGGTTAGGTTTTGTTGGGTTAGGTTATATTTGTTTGTATTTATATATAATTGTCGAGCGGATAAAATGTATCATGTTTGGAATACCTTGGGTTGAATATGCGGGCTACGAAATGCTAGGGGGTTACGAATGACCCAGATCCAATAAGTAATTAAATGAGACCAACACTACAGGCCCTTGGAAAGCATCGCGGACCCTGGGTGTCGAATTAGGTGGCAGGGAATCTCTTGGCGCGGTTAGTAATAGCACAGCTTCAATAGGGGGTTGAATGAATCCAATTCTAGTGGCCCCTGTTACAGTATGTTCGGTCCTATGTTTCGAAGTAGTCGGCTATAGAACTCCTGGAGCGATTACTACTGGCCAAGAGCCAATAAGTACTTAAATGAATCCAATATTAGGGGCCCCAGGCACGGCATATCCGGCCCTAGGTGTCAAGTAAGTGGAGGTTGACGAACTTCTGGAGGGGTCGTTAATGGCCAACAGACAATATATACTTAAATCAAACCAATACTAGGGTCCACAGACATGATATGTCCGACCCTATGTTTCGTATAAGGAGGTAGAACTCATGGATTGGTTATTAATGGCGCAGAGCGAATCAGTACATAAGTGAAGTCAATTCTAGGGGTACCAGATACGGCATGTCTGGCTCTGGGAGTCGAAATATGTGGAGAGCGAACTCCTGGAGCGGTCACTAGTGGCCCATAGACAATATGTACTTGAATGAAAAAAATTCTAGAGGCCCGAGATTCGGTATGTCATCTCCTAGGTGTAGAATTTGTAGGACCGGTAGCTGATGCGTTACGATGCACGCGTGTCTCCGCTATTTATTGCGAAAATCGCGGAATCATTCGGTGTCAAGGAGTATCGAAATCTCGAGATCCGTGAAGCGGATACAAACGCGAAATGTCACTGGTCGCAATTTTTGTTCGCAGGCACATCTGCGAGCATTATGACTCTACGCTAGCCACCCCTTTGGAACGTCGCCTCTTAGGACCTCGCGCTTTTTCTTGGACTTTCTGCTTTGCCAATCAATGCGGAAAATGGAAAAATGAATTCCTCGTGTCCTATATCGCGTTGTGTGTGCTTACGCGAACGTGCTACCCTTCCTCAATTACACGGCGTTATAGGCGGTTATAAAACTGTATCAACGAACTTCTAGTTCAAATAGTTCATGGTATCATTTCCTATACGCGACGATAAGAAAATCCAAGGTACAACGAAAGCTGCTTACAGCCAGTCTACGAAATTTCTAATAAAAATCTCGCGATCCCTCCCATCGGCGGAGGGGGGAAAAACTCAGCTTAAATCTTCATGGAGTTTTAATAAAAACTTTAAGAGAAATTATAAGAGCATTAAAGTTTCGTAAGAAATAAAACCTTGCTGTGTTTATAGAAGCTTTTCCCTGGGAAAAAATCGTTCGCTGGCTCCCGATAAAAATTCCTCTTATCACATTCCAGTCATCGTTCGCCACAGATTATCAACAGTGGTACATCGTAGCGGACAAACAAAAAAAGAAGGGAGCAGTTAAGCTCGCCAACAGATCACGGACCAATCTAGCTGCGAATTTAAATGATAGCGCCGATTTAAAAGTTCGGTTGGAAAGCATCCAATATTAACAATACATTGCTTGCTTTTCAAAAGAGGTAGCACTGATCGTTCGGAGAAGATTAAAGGTCCATTCTCACCGTCTATGCGGGAGATTAAAGCGGAGACCCTTGCGCCGGCCGCGAAGTCGCTCGTGAAACAAAAGGAGCACGGCCGCTGAACCAATGTAAACCCATCAAATGGAAAAATCGCTCCATTAGCGAGTGTTCTCGAAAGTAAACGAGGGATACCTATCGAGAACAAAAACAACTTCCCTCTTCTAAAGTGCAGTTCCGTATAATCGAACAAAGATATATCGTCAGAAGAATAATCAATCCACTTTACACGTCACGGGAATGGAGACTTTTGTCTCCAATTATTTGCCAGTAGACGATCTTTGCGTGCCATTAAGGATTCCCTTTGTTCCCACCTTGGTCCCCTTTTGACTTGCAGGGGATGCTGCGTCGCCGCGGAACTCCATTCTATGGGTTCTTTCTTCTCGCGGACGAAAGAACGTACGCGATCACGTTCGAAATTGTATCCGTGGAATTCGCTTGACGAAAAATATTTTGTAGCACTTGAATGCCAGGTGGAAACGCCGTCATGGAACTCGTCGAAATGATTAAAATCCTTAGAAAAATGCCACGCGGATTCCTCAATCGAACCAAGGAGTGATCACACCCATCTCTTTCGCGCACATGTACCTTATGCAAGCCTGTATAATTGAACGGATCCCGAATACGATTGAGAAAGTTACGACAACATATGTTGTCATAGACAATGCAGATGTCAGCGGCTCGAACCAGACCAATTAGGGCGAGGAGCTGATACAAATGTACAATATACAGTCGTAATTACATGCACCAGTTAAACGATCCAACAATGAGGATTTGCTGATCACTTCGCGCTGAATTCCTTCTACTGGTCGCGACTAAGAGATCGATCATTAAAAGATGACAATTCAGATTCCGTTTGAATAAATTCACGACAGATTATCTCTGTCACACGCGTGTCAAATTTTAACACCACGAAAGGTATTTACGGTAACCCCTTCAGTTGCGGATTCTACAGGATGTCTAATGTCTTTTAGAAAGTGTAATTTCTCTTTCAGGGGTTGAGAAGGAACGGAACACAATATTGGCTACTAATTTTCGCTGTTGAGGATAATGATAGACTGTCGTGATAAAATTTCACGAAAACATGCATTCTTGTATGTAATATTTGTTATCAGTTTAACTTTATACCTCGAAATACGGGGGTAGATGAAAAAAATGTTCAAACACGAACAATGGAAGAATCCCTGAATTTTTCCCGCGGCATACTGTTCTTCTTATTCTCTTCCTCTTCAATATTGGCTTCTTATTTTCTCTTGATGAAGGCATCGCTCCCAAAATCCACATCCAGATAGTAATATGTACTACCCAGTATTCACCATATCCAGTTATTGTTGCTCTCTTTTCAAACAAATTTTCAAGTTTCTTACTAATGCTGGTTCCTTTCCGTAAACCGTCAAATTCTCTAGTGAATTCGTCAAGCGATAAAACAGAAATGAACTACTTACAACGTGAATTACTGATTTCATCAACTGAAAGGTAAAAAATGAATCCTTCGGATATTCCATTCAAATTATCACCCACGGATAAGAGAAGATTAGGAAATCAAAGTTACCGTTGAAATTACCCGTGAAGATAATTGAATTAAAGACATCTGAGACCTCCAAAATGTCAATTTAAGCTGGAAAGTGTCGTGAGAATCGAAGACCAAGTTTAATACGCTCTGCAAGGAAGTATGCTTACCTCACCTAAATCGTCCAATAACCGTTTAACGGGGCTCGATCGATTCCTACCAACCTATCGCTGTCCCCGCGAAATCACCGTTTCCGTCGATACATCTGACAATAAACCTGGCATGTGCCTACTCCGAGAGACGGGGCGAAACGGGGTCCATTTCGTACGATTCAATCCTATCGAGCGCGGCAGCCCTTCGATAAAGTAACGGCCTTATTAAAGCCCTGTAACTCCATTGTTCCGACAGATATTTAGCCCACGAACGCGTCAAACCTGGACACGAGCACGGAAAGGAGATCAAGTAATATAACCTTCGTTTCCGAGGCTTTCCTTCAGGATTCGCAGCCGCGCGAAATTTATTGGACAAAGAGGAAAGACCGTGCCTCGAAACGGACTAATTAACGCGCAAGCAGTGTTAAAATAATGGATGCTCGCGTTGAATCGCGACGATCCACGGTTAGATAGGATACAACGGTTATAGCGCGAGGGGTTAATTTTCTGGAAGAGCGACTAGGGGATCGCTGCGCGGCCTGGCAACAATAAGATGTCGCTTAAAGAGATTATATTGGCTTTCGAGATAGCGTTAACCGAGTGGTAATTAATTCTGCATCAATTGTATAGATTATATCGACATCGCGATAGCTTCGTTCCTAAGCTATCATATTCTCGGATTATTAAAATTTCATTCGATTAACTGCGCGAGGGTGATCCATCAACGATACTGCTGATCGTATCGGTCTATAGAAAGGCGATCGATAAATCTGATTTATAGAAACTAGGAAAATCACTCTCGATCAAATCGCAGTTTGGCTCCGTGCCAACCAAATGAAAACGCTTGTACTAAGAGTAATCGGATCAACGTATTATGGCTACAAAAAGCATTCGCACGAGCGAGATTTCCACCGACGCTGTTCAAATAAATGGATTTCCAGGGTATTAATCTTTTACAGTCACTTGAAGGTACTATCAGAAGTGATGGATAATTTAATATGAACGCATTGAACACAATTAATCAATACACCGATGCTAAAATATGTACAACGGTGCACCAGGACTCTGTATGCGCCTGTTGCGGCCACTGGCTCCTTCGATTTGGATACGAGAAATTTAGTGGTAATATTCCACGCTTAACTGATAGCCAATGTTTGATCGAGGTTAGTTCCTGCTTTGACTATGCACGTGTAATGCTCGGAGTTCCAACTATGCGGTATTCTTCTGTAATTTCGAAAATGTGCAACACTCGCAGAGATATTTACTGGTTCGTTATTGCATCATGATTAATAACTTAGCTCAAAATAAACTCCACGATATTAATGCACTTCACGTATCTGTAATACAAAGCTTCAACCCTTAACCTCTAAGTTGATTGCATACACAATATACGTATGAATAATTAATCTTCAAACATTTCCATTCCTCTGCAAATAGATTAAACCGCTCTCAAACAGAGCGAATCAAATTTAACCCTTTTGTACCATTCAAATAGTTTCAACCAAATTGCCTCGAACCGTCTCGGTGCAACAAACACGTACATCTCGTAGAGAACGATATTCGATACGTTTCTCCTCGATTAGCATAAGATTACTAGATCGATAGGTCTTATTATGCGATGTGGTGGATTCACAGAGACGCTGCGTATTTTTGCAGGACCAGGACATGTTTGTCACGGGAGGCAGGTGGTGCGGCGGAACAACTGTTGGCTGGCCGTACTGGCCGTGTCAGTGGTGCTATCGATTCTTCGAAACAGTTTGGCGGGCGAACGGTATCCGCTCGATTATGGTAACAACCAGCTGTCGGTTAACCGCGCCGAAGTCGCTTACGGGGCTCGCGGCGCTAATGAACCATCCCTGAAATTCCAAAACCATTCAAATACTCCGTCATCCCGGCACCCTTAAAAGTTATCATTGCCATCAACTACCGCTCGGCAAACATTCCGTCCACTCGTCAAGAATGACATCACGGAGGAGTCGTCGAGAGCAATTTCCTGGCGAACCGCCCAGGCGGTGGGCGCGAATCAAACCGACGAAGATGACGATCGATCGATCCGGTCGAGCGATCGTCGACTCGCGGATCCCGACCCGTCGAACGACTGCCACAAGAAACGACGCGATAAACGCCGAGCCGGGCCAACTGCGAGGGGATCGACCGGATTCACCGGGAGTTCAGTGAATATTCCGGAAGAGCCCCGCTTATCCTCCCGGGTTTCCCGTGTCGCGATGAAAGACGTCGCTAGAGAGGCGGCGATGCGACCGTTGATTACGGTCACGTTGTTGTGGATTCGTGCAATGACGACTCGCTAAAGGCTTTCAGACGAGAGAACAAGGACGTGAGAAGGCAAAGGGGATTCAGTGGCGAGCTTCGACGTCTTCGGATGAAAAGATCCTATAGGGTGGACGGTCAAAGGACCATGGACTATTTTCAGGCTGACGGTATCGTGGGTTCTCGGAGCTTGGGAGATGGCGAGGAAACCGCAATGGAAGCGACATTCGACTGAGATTCCTGAATCCGTTGTTTCTATCGGTAAAGCATTCGAAACAGGATTGAAATCGGAGAAATTCGCGGATCCAGGGGGATTGAGTGGTAGGAAGCCGTCGGAAGGCTCGGCTGAGCAATATTTAATCGATTCTGCCGAGTCTTCCACCTCTATTAATCAACTATTAAGGATTCGACGGTTGAAATTGAAAACGCTGACGGGTCGAAAAAGATTAAAAGACGCGAAGAGACGAGCATCTACGAAAGGTAAGAAAGATACGCGAGATGTTGAGCCCAAAGGATACATCCAGAAACGATATTTCATTGAAACTCCTAAATCTTCCGCTTCTATTAGTGAACTGTTCGACGGAGAATTGATACCAAAAGGGAAATCGGAAATAGAAGTCGACGGGCATGATAATTCCATGTATCAGTTGATGAGCAGAAGGTCCATTAAAATTCGGGAATAAAACTTGACGAAGAGCCGAGGTCGTTCGATTTTGGTGATGTAATAAATCTGGAGTGGTCGTACCTCTGCCAGAATTCGGGATCCTCGAATTGCGAGCCGCGAGGCAAAAGAGTCAAAGCAATCAAGACAGAAGGGAGGACTCCTCATTCTTCAGAGTTCGAAGGTTCCTGGTGAACGTCGACGTCTCGTAAATCAACGTTGATTCGGAGAGAGATGGAGTATACGCGCCAGTTGAATGGAATCTCCGTGAAACAGATATCAACAAATGGAAGCGATGATGAGGCAGACAGGAGAACCCGTGGAAATTTTTCGATCCGCGAGAAGAGAAATATTATTCCGTCTAGCGACGCGGTCACGTTGCATTCGTCGCAATACGATGGAACTTCATTGAATGTTACTTTCAACGAAACGACAAATGATTTTTTGGATAACGATGCGAAAATTGTTGAGACAGAATTGGAGATCGACTTCATTTCAGAGAACGTTAAGTATAACTCACTGGACGATCGAGATGCTGCAGCACACGTACAGCAGTGGAATGATTCGACGTTAAATTTGAGTACTTTAACATTGAGCAATGAATTCAGTTCAACAAGTCACGACGGAAGCACAGGATGAGTTAACAGAGTAACACTCGAAGCACCAGATGTGGTGAGTGAGAACGATTCACTGCTATCGGATAGCTCGATGTTAAATGGCAAACCGAATTCGACGTTGAAATGACAATGCACAGTTACCGGAAAACGTTTCAAGTCTAAGTAACGATGTGATCTCGATAAGACTCAATTTGAGCGCGGATTCGTCGCAAGATATGGAATTAGACGCTCCGCGGAGCGAGATTGATAAGGCTAAAGAAGAGGCGAATAAAGCGACAACGGAAGAGGCTTCTGCGCAAAGTAACGTGACAAAGGAGTCTGACGGCGTCCTCGTGAACTCCGAGCATAGCTCTGTTGCGGCGCCAAGGAGTGCCCCGTACCTAAGAAACGATATGAACTGTCTAACCGAAAGGGGCTATACGTCGGAGAACAGTGGCCTTCCTGAATTCGGCGAGGGAAATTCCGACGATACGTTCAGGAACTCACCTTCGACTGAGCAAGAGCGGAAGATTACGAAGGATATCAAAACAAACGCGAACCATAAGCAATCGCTCGTGAATAAAACGAAATATTCGAAATCGCAGCTTCCTTTAACCCCTTCTGAACGACCATCCGCGTCTAGAAAAGCCGTTATCCAAACAATTGGGTCGATAAATAGGAAAATCGACGACCAGGCGGAACGGTTCGATACAGCTACGGATGGTTTGACAGAAGATGATGAAGTAACGTTTAACGATCCTCTAATGGTTTCGAAGAAACGGCAACCCGTCGGTTCAAGGGCGACAGAGTCGTTGAATCGAAATATTCAAACATGACTGCGACATTAAGCCTGATGAACCGTCCGTCGGGTTTAGCTCGAAAAATGAGAGGGCTCAAACCCGCTCGTTGGATAATGGAACGGTGAATGAAGTTAATCCGTCCGACGGGTTTAACTCCTTGAGCACGATGCCCATCCCGGTGATCGATCATCCTACGAGAGAACGAAAGTCCAGGTCGTCCACGGTGCAAACTTCGACATCGACGAGCCTGAAACTTGATTCATCTATGAAGGTCGGAGGCCCGGTGTCGGGACGAACTTCTACGCCGACGTGGGTCAAGGACGAGGTCCAACGAAGAACCGCCTCGACCATGCAAATGGAATACGTCCAAGCGAATGCCAGCAACGATGCTCCCGGGGGGCTAAGAGTCTCGTTGACACGTCCACTAGAATTCGTCTCCAGAGTGCAGGATTGATCAAAGGTTTCGCTCCCGTTTGAAAAGTACGAATGGTTCTCTGGACAACTACCTTACCGAAAATCTCGCGCTTTCGTCTACAGAGAGGGAACAACTTCCAGTTACCGCCGAAACGTCGACCATCGGATTGATTAACGACGTGAACCAATTTTTGTTCACTTTTGACATGATCGCCACTTCTTCTGACCATGAACCGTTACCATGGACGAGGCGTCCTCGCAAACGACGAACAACTCGTCGCATGAGCTGGAACCGCCGAATCAGTGGCCAGTTAAGCACAGCGCGATGGTCGAGTATAATCTAGTGTTGAGTCGTCTAATGATGGTCCATGAGAGGAAGGATACCATTACCTGCGGGCCAGTGATGCCGCAACGTGACGTTCAAGCGCTCGAGGTGATGCTTTACACTCTGGACAGGCTCAACGATCGTGGAATTGTACCCGGTGTTAAGATCGGCGCCTACATTCTCGACGATTACGACAAGGATACGTACGGCTTGGGAATGGCTGTGGACTTTATCAAAGGTACGTGTTGTTTTGTCAGTTGATTAGCTGAAGGCTGATAATTCAATGGTCGTCGGTGTCCGATGTTGTAGATTGATGTTATGATTGACGAGTGCGATGCATTCGCGCGTCGGAAATGTAAATTCGTACGAGTTTCAGCAATACCCGCGAGCAACTGTCAACGTGTTTAATACGTTTTTGATTAGAGAAACAATTCGAGTTAAACGACTAAGAAAATTGAATTTCTCTTTAAAGGAAAAAGATGTTCCGTTTCACCACATTGTTACTAATTATTTGCGAAGATCAGAAAAATGGAAAGAACACCGCTTATTTGCCGACTTCATTCTTTTTGAGAGATAAAGAGAATGTTCGATTTGCTTAAGTTCGTTCATTTCCAAGATACGACAAGTGAAATTGACAATGTGAAACTTCGCGAACATCTCACGGAGGTCTACGGAACCATTGCGTACTCTGAATTTTTCAATCCAACAATACAATCACATGCATTCACATTATAGGGAGAAAAATGAAATTCCGCGAATGTAGGTCACGCTGTGGGCACGATTCCACTGAAACTGTGAAAATTTTAACTGCTTTGAAGGCTAGGGGAATCTCACAGCGATAGCTCAAAGAAGCGATAAGATGTTCAGCGTGCGCGATGCTTTATATGGAAAATTCCGCTCGTGTAACGAACTTACGCGGCGCGGTGCTAGATGAAATTGCGGCAACTTTCTTCCAACATTTCCGTTCTCTCCTCTCTGTCACGAGTCATGTTAATCTATTATTCTCCGCGAAATGCCAGGTTCATGTTTACCAAATGAATCAACCCGACAGGAAGTTTCATCAACCTTCAAATCAAAGAACGAACGTAGTATAATAAAAGAAGCCTCGTCACGCGTACTTGAACTTCGTCGAATTTTACATCGGTTACATCGCGTTCTTTGACGTAACGAATTCGTCTGTGGAAATACCGAACCGTTGCTTTTACTTCTTGTATTTCATTTTATCACCCTTTCTCATTTCGAAGCGAGTGTGAATACATTGTATACATTGTGTCGGAGATTCGTATTGTCGTTTTTTCTCTCTAATGATTCTTCAGTAAATTCTCGACCTAGATATTTGGCCAATGCCAGATGTTAATTTATCCTTTCTACACGATTATCGATGCGCGACCAGGTTTGATAGATTCTAGGACCGTTTCTTTCGACAGTGAACATGAGCCTCTATAGCGATTCAGTGGTGATGAAAAATTGTACCCCTTGAAGAAAGAAGAGTATACTCTGTTGGGATATCGAACGGAAAGTTACACAAAACTCCGCTCGGAACGGAGAAGAAAAATTTGTATTTCTACTTCAGATTCCAAAAATATGCAATGCCTAACGAGCTCAACGCTTCGAAAATGAGACTTCAATAGAAACATCTATGACCTAGCGACCATTACATAATTATGAATTAATTTCAGCATACGGTTTACGTGTCCCCAGAGATTCAAATCCTGGATATTTAATCTAATTTGCTTCCTTTGAATGGAATCAACACACGGATTACGTTTTTGCTAGTGGGTAATTTCGCAGGGCATTGAAGCAAACCAGTTAACGAATTGTTAGCGCAGAGCTATTTTAATTAACGTGAATGATAGCTCCAGCGAAAACGCGCGCTGGACCTACAATCAAGTTTCTGATTAACACAATTCAGAGGGCGCAAACTGCTTCGCTGTAAAGCCTATCGTGTGTCGAGCGAAGTTTCTTTAATCGAACCATTTTCACAAAGTAATTTGGTGTTTAAAATTGTTAACGTACGCAACTACTGAATTATTACTGTGTCACAAATACAATGAAGATCAACTGAATAGTTAACATCGCTAATCTAAATGTCGAAACTTCAAAATGATTCTAACATTAATACACGTTCTCCAAAGTTTTCTAGTAGTTGTCATATTTGCCTTTCAATTAGAATAAAAATTAAGATATAATATAACAAGAAGCGGCACTAGACAATTCTGAAACGATAAGCTCTATAGAATTCAATTTCCTCGAAAAGGAAATCGTAAATGCAGAGCTATCACACTGCTAGTTTACCGTGAGATAGTTTGCATTCGTGATAGACGTGCGTTATATCACGATACTGCACTCTCCTACAAAAATAGGTAATTAGGATTTCCCTTGTTCCGAAACAATCAGAATCTACACCAAAAACATGCAACACTGCTTTTAAATACCCATCGAGATGCAACAAAACAGAACAATACAGCCTCATCCTTTTACGTACAAAAAAGATGTAATAACGCGTGTATAGAAGACCGCCTCATCCGAATGAAAGCATCTTTCCTACCCTTCGCCATTGTTAGATTTCCGTGTAACGAAGAATACTTGACGTTTCGTTTGCTTCCATTATACAGGCTAGGGGAACTCCATTCCCCAGAGTAGATCATGTCTTAACTAGAGAAGACATTCAGTCGCTAGCGGCTGGACCATTACGAGGCATAAAAATTCCAATGAAAAGAACACAACTTCCCATGCACTCGGCGGTAAAGTAAAGTGCGGATATTAAAATTTGATGTCCGTAGCAATAGCCCGACACTCGGTGAAAGCGAATTCGCATTGAAAGTTGACATTATTCATGTGTTTCCGCGAGATCACGTCGCGATACTGACAATTTCACCGCAGCACGAATGCGAAAGCAGGCGAACGAAACGTGCAAACACTGCAAAGATGAGGCAGAGCGGACATAGCGTTTCTAAATGAAAAACTCTGGCAGAAGTATTGAATTACTGAATTCCTTTTATAAGTTGCTGTATGAGAATGCAATGCTAATACAAATTTCGAGATTGATGTCGCGAATGTTTCAAAAAGTTCGCGAGATTCTCTGTCTTTGCTTGTTGCGCGGTTCTAACGATTTCTGATCGACTAATTGAATTCTTGTACGAATATAATACACTTGCAACATATACGCTATTTGATTGAATATCGGTAAGGAGATTTTCTGCTCCGTGCTGCGATTGTATCTACAAAGAAATTTGCTTCTGAAGAAATCTAGAATCCCGCATAGATAACATGCAGGCATCGAGACGAGTCGATACGGAGGTGTCGTGAAGCTTTCCACGGTGCACTGCAAGCTCAAGTATCGCCTGTCGGTAAGCTCGTGATACTCTGCAAGCTCAAGTCGACAACTTCGTCTCGATTTATCCTAGTACCGACGAGCTACAAGATAGGCCACTGATCTAATGGAATTTTATGACCATTACTGTCCGAAATATTGATCGCGTACAAATTTTTACACCCTGTACAATATAGGATTCGAAATTGATAAAGTAGCAGTTCTTGCAAGATTCGTGGATATATTTTACGCAAAAGGGAGGACCGAATTAAAAATTTTCCAAAGCTCATAAAATGTGAATTATTGCAGACATAAAACCTCTTGCCAGATAAAGATTTGATTTAAATTAAAATCCAAAAAGACCAGAGAGAAAGTAGAATTCTTCGACGGTTCCAGGTTGATGCCACGAGAGTAAAATTTTACTTAACTTAATTTAAATTATGGCTTCAACTATTACCTGAAGTACAACGTAAATAGAATTTCCAAGTCCTGAAAAGGACTTAGATAATTTAAATTGTACTGCAAAATACTCGATGCTAAAAATACCAGTAATCCAGTTATTCTAATCTCGCGCAAAGTTAATGAAATAATGGAATGAATGAGTATCATAGAAAATTGTTGAAAGTAAATCTATGAAACCTTTGATCAAGTGAAAAATCTATCTATCTCTATCAAAAGCTACGACCACCATCTTTTAACTAGTTTGGTACATCTAGCATCAAGTTTACTACAATACTTATGTCTACAAGCGCAGTCCTTAGCATGATATCGTCTTTCAGAGACCAGGATCTCGAAAACGTTACCAAGTACCCAGGTCCACCAACGAGGAGGTGACTACGCAGGAACACATCCATATTTCCCTAATCCCATCCACCCTCCATTACATGTTGACGATCTCGGTACAGAAGGTACCAACTCTACTTGAATTCAATACACGCCAAATCCATGGTACATTTTCTTAGAAATTGCAACGTGGACTTTACGAATCGCGAAAGGGAAGAAGGGACTGGAAGTATATATCATGTTCTTATCCAGAGAGTAATTTACAAAGTCTCTTTATCGACACTTTAGAAACATTAAAGCGTTTCTCAAAAGGGATTACGATGCGATAAACACTAAACTCTATTATACTCTATTCTGAAAAAAAGAAATTAAAAAGGTAATTAAAGTTGGACAAACTTGTGATAAGTAATAAATCAAAGAGAAAAGTGAACATAACATTCGCGACGTGACCAAAGGTACTCTACATACTCACGTGGTACTACGTAATCACGTAGATTTGCTAACTAAATGTTTCCGGCGCTGTCCACTTTCCAAACCACGGTCTTTTCGACCCATGGAGCTACTCATGGCAGCGACTTACGTGTAACATTAAGTTAGCGTGCTCACTACTTGCTTGCCACATGCGATGCATGCCAGCGAGTACGCAGAGTAATAAAACTATTACTGATAAACATCAGTAGTGTGCAAATGGAGACTAAGAATAATTATATTCAATTTCGATAAAACGGGGATTTTGAGGAAAAATTCCATGGTTTCGCTCTTGATAAGACAATGTACATACTCCCTTACAATTTCATTACAATTATTATCACAATTACTATTATCTAATTATAATTACTATTATCTATGACTAATAATATACGCATCCAGCGGCGATCCAACGGCGAACGTAGAAATATCTGTTGAAATTATTTATTGACATCACAGGAATTTTATTATAGAAATCATAAAAATTGGATAACAGAATGGAAATGAAAAGGATTGGTTGAAATTCGACTCAAAACCATTGAATTTTTGACAAGAACGGAGAAAATACGTCAAATTTCACGATTCCCTAATAATCATTCTCAATTATAATTTCGTACAGCCTATTTGCGTGAAACAATTGGAAAGAACCTTGGAAAACGTGGAAATGGCAATTTCTTTACGTAAAACAATACCATGCGTCAAACGCTGCATTCACCGAAAATATCATTTCCTCATTTCCAAATTTAAAGAGAATAATGAAGTCACTTTGCGACTACAGAATTAAATTTTCTGTTGTTGTAATTATTGAAATCAAGAGCCAACCTTTGATCAAGGGAAGATACCATGGAGACAGAAAGAGAGAGAAAGAGAGATGGAGAGAGAGAGATGCCGGATTATTTAAACAATTCCCTGATTTTCCACCGTCGCATATATTTCTTTAATCACAGAATGATTACTTCTATTTCAACTACACCTGCTCTCAGTTTCAATACTTAAGATAACTCATCTACCGATCACTGAATAGATTACTAATACCGAATGAATTGATTAGCATGAGAATAGTCATGGGAAAGGAACAAAGATGGAACGTAATTAAATTATATTAATGGAGAATATGTAGTAAGTTATATCACGACATCCAGCCGCGTTCCAGCGGCGAAGGGAGGGGTTAAAATAAATCAGAATAAACCAAAAACTAAGCGGATTTCCGAACATCAATCACCTACCCATCGAACATTAAAGAATCAAACAACCCTCCTTCGATGAGGCACGATAAATTTAACAAGTTATATCAAGTCATCCAACGGCGGTCCAGCGGCGATCCAGCGGCGAACGCAAAAATTAACTTAAACTATATCTTATTCTCTAATTACACTAATTATATAATCTACGTGCGTAGTCCTTAGCATGATATCGTTTTCGGGAGGCCGGTCTCTCGAAAACGTTACCAAGGGCCCAGGTCCACCCCGTGGAGGTGACTACGCAGGGACCCATCCCTAAACCCTAATCCCATCCACCCTCCATTATATATTTACGATCTCGGTACAGAAGGTACCGAGATCTGACTCTACTTGAATTTAATACACGCGAAATCCATAATACATTTCCTAAAATCTATCAGATATTTAGAAACTGCAGTATGGACTTTACGAAAGGGGTGACGAGAAATACCACTGTCTTACCCGAAGAGAGATTTATTAAGTGACTCTTCCAACACTTTCGACAAACGAAAGTGTCTCGCAAAAGGTTCTACGGTACGATACTCTAAATTCTACTATTATATTAAAGAGCATTCCAATCCGACGCTTCCGCGTTAGCCATTTGGCAAACCGTACCCGACGCGAATCGCGAGCAAGTTTTATGCCACGTCTTACGTCGAAACAATCGCAACCGCGCTCTCCCCGACGGTGAATGAGATGTCCATCTGAACCCCAGCGAGGCCCAACTCTAGGATTGCTCTGCGATAGAGACGAACCTCGTGGAACCGCCCGAATCCGTCTTACAGCAGGTCAGACCCCAGCGCCTCGGGTTGGGAACCACTCAGCCCGCTCCATCGTGAGCGCGTCCACGGCTGAACCCGTGAAGATCCAGGTGGCCACGACAAACACGCATCGGTTTGATTGAGTCGCAACTGTTTCCCTGCGTGACGATTAAAATCTAAATCTCGAGCGAAGGAGAAAAAAAGGAAAGGGAAAAAAGGAAGAAGAAAAAAAGAGGAAATCTACGTGAAGCGATCTTACGAAGCATAAAGTTAGAGTGCTCGAGCAAATAAACGCGAACTAATTTACGCGAGAAAAATTAAAAGTTCTGTCTTGATAAACGAGGGGTGCAAGAAAGGGGAGCAGTTATTTCTCTCTCCGGGTAAGAAAACGTATTTCTTTACAATACGATTACAATTAAATTACAGAGATATACAATATACAAGTACTTATGACTAAAAACGCACGCATCCGTCAGCGAGCCAGCGGCGATTCAACGGCGTTCCAACGGCGAACAGAGATTTAAGTAAACCAGAATAAACCAGAAAGAAAGTGATTTTCTAACCATCAAATATCAAACCATCGATCATCAAACCATCGATCATCAAACCATCAAACATCAAACCATCAAACATCAAGCCATCAGACATCAAGCCATCAAACATCAAACCATCAAACCTTCAAACGTCAAACCATCAGACGTCGAACGATCAAACAACCCTTCATCGAAGGGACGCCATAGCGAGATAGAAGTCACCATATATAATTAATAATAAAAACGGGGGAAATCGGGATAAAAGGGGATGATTATCTTATTAAAATTACATTACATGAATGTACAAATTGGATGGCAATAATTAACTTAAACTAAACTATTCGCAGTCCAATTTAAAGTTTCAAAGTCCTGAGAAGGACTTGGAAATTTCAATTGTACTGAAAAAGACTCGACGCTAGAAGTACCAGTGATTAAATTATTCTAATCTCTAACGAAATTAATGAAATAATAAAAAATTGTTAAAAGTGAATCTATGAAATCTTTATACAAATGAAAAATCAAACTATCTCTATTAGAAGCTACGAACCACGATCTTTTGATCAGCTTGGTATTTCTAGCGTCAAGTTTACAATTATACTTATGTCTACGCGCGTAGTCCTTAGCTTGATATCGTTTTCGAGAAGGCAATCTCTCGAAAACGTTACCAAGGGCCCAGGTCCACCCCGTGGAGGTGACTACGCAAGGACCCACCCCTAAACCCAAATCCCATCCACTCTCCATTATATATTTACGATCTCGTTACAGAAGGTACCGAGATCTGACTCTATTTCAGTTAAAAAACCGAGATCCATAATACATTTTCTAAAATCTACCAAAGAATTCTAGAAATTGCAGTATGGACTTTACGAATCGCAAAAGGAAACACTTTCTTATTCAGAGAGAAACATTATTATAGAATGATTATACGATGATTCTATTTTACAAAAGTTAAAGTATTGCACAAAAAGCAATACGAAAGGATACTTTAAATTCTATTATTCTATTTTAAAACGACTCAAAATTAAACGGAATAAATCAAAGTGTGTGTTTCCCTCTGAATAAGAAGAATGTGTTTCCGTACAATTTTATTACAATAATCAGTACAATACATATACAAAGTTTGGTACAGTAATCATAACAATTTCATTGCAATAATCATAACAATTTCATTACAATAGTCATAACAATTTCATCATAGTAATCATATAAATTTGATAACAAAGGAAGTGGAAAGGATTAGGGGTATTATTCTCGACGAAGTTGGTGAAGTTGTTGAAATTCGCCCCAAAACCAATGAATTTTTGACAAGAACGGAGAAAATACGTCCAATTTCAAGATTCTCTTAATAGTGATTCTCCTAATAGAATTTCGTATAGCCTGTTTGCGTGAAGCAATTGGAAAGAATCTTAAAGATTGTGGAAATGGAGACTTTTTGACGTAAAACAATACCATAGTGATATCTCCAACGTTATATTCACCGAAAATACCATTTTCTTATTTCCAAATGTAAAAAGAATAATGAAACCACTTTGCGATCACAAAATAGGTAAATATAAAATCATTGATTAAACTTTACGTTCAGAGACGTATCCAACGACGTTCCAACGATGAACGTAGAAATTAAAATAAATTAGGAATGGAGTGAATTTCCAACAATCAGACCAATCTCTTTCGAGAACAAACACCACAAAGAGATAGAAATTGCCATAGATTATGCAGGATTCTCTTAAACGAGCCCCTGAGTTTTGACCGACGTGTTTTTATGAATAGAATATGAATAGAAAATGAATGATTTTATCGCTGACAACAAAGAAATGCGAGATACCGGTTTCGAAACAACTATTCTACCACATATCGAAGAATCTGTTAGTACCCCATGAACTGGGATACCATTCTTACGAACTAATTAAAGCGAGAATAACTACGCTCGGTTGTGATAAGTGAGAGAAGTCAGGATAAGAGGGAAAGGGTTACACAATTACAAATTTACATTACACAAGTGTACAAATATAATAGTAAAAATTAACTTAAATGAGTCAGGATAAGAGGGAAAGGCTCACACAATTATAAATTTACATTATATGAGTACAAATATGATCTTATAAATTAACTTAAACTAAACTATTTGCTGTCCAATTTAAAGTTTCAACGTCCTGAAAAGGACTTGGAAAATTTAAATTGTATTGCAAAATATTCGGTGCTAAAAGTACCAGTAATTAAATTATTCTAATCTCGCGTAAAGTTAATGAAATAATAGAATGAATGAGCATCATGGAAAATTGTTAAAGGTAAATCTATGTAATCTTTGTACAAGTGGAAAATCTATCTAGCTTTATCAGAAGTTACGAAGCATGGTCTTCTAACTAGTTTGGTACTTCTAGCACCGAGTTTACAACAATACTTATGTCTACGCGCGTAGTCCTTAGCTTGATATCGTTTTCGAGAGAGCAGTCTCTCGAAAACGTTACCAAGGGCCCAGGTCCACCACGTGGAGGTGACTGCGCAGGGACCCTTACTTACATGCAGCATGCGATGCATGCAAGCGAATGCGCAGCTAAATGATTTATTAATACCAAGCAAATATGAATTGATTTGCACTAGATCAATTAGTAATTCTGTTTTCTTAAACGAGAAGTATAAGGAAAATAGGGATAGGTTGTGTTTACTTTGGGTAAGATTATTTATTTTATTTAGCATATAAATCTAGATTAATTCTAACTAAAGATGTATTCTCATCCCTCGGCGATCCCACGAGTAACGCAGAAATTTGATTTATTTTCACAGAAATCTGAAGTACGAGATAAAGGAGCGAGATCAGATACCAACGAAGAATGACAGAGTAAGAATTCGAACGAAAAGAGATGCGAAATAAAACAGAATATGGAATAATGGAATAATATCGACACTTGACAAGAACATCGCAACGAACATTGATATCCTTACGCAAATAACTTAAATCTGACTCTTGAATCTGACTCTTAAATTTAACTCTTAAATCTAAGTCTTAAATCTAATGTTACTCGATATCGTTTTAGAAAGACCGGTCTTTCAAAAACGTTATCAAGGAATTAGGTCCCTGCATACTTGCCTCCACGTTTAGAGATGAGTACGCAGGGACCTATCCCCAAACACAAATCCCATCCACCCTTCCATTATATGCAGCCTCGGCACTGAGGTACCAAGATTTCATTCAACTTTTCTCTTAAACTTGTGTAATGCCAAATGGATACGGTGCGCAGCACGGCTATTTGCTTACGCACGCAACTTATTAGGAATTCTTTTATCGTTACTCTAATACACTATTTTTATTTTGTTATATCGTTACTTTAATAAACTATTTTTATTATAAATCTAACATATAATAGGTGTGGACTTTCAATTCTCTGAAGTCCAAAAATATTTCAGTAATATGTCAAGAATTCGGAGACAAAAATTCGGTAATAATAGCAAAAAGCTAAATTCTTCAAATACAAAAGTTTGGTAGCAAAAAGAAAATTAAAATTGAAAAATAAGAAAAACAAATAATAAATCATAAAACTAATAAAAGTAATAAAACTAATCGTTCAATCCCAAGAGTGTTCGCGATATACACTAGTCATTCAATCGCGAAACTATTCTCAACACATAACAATCTCTCATTTTTTAAACCGATAAACTAATAAAAAGAACGATTACAATTATATAAAATAGGAGGGCTATATATGCTAGCATTCAGTCGAATGCGCTAGCTGATAGCCCTCCAGTTTGTTCAAGTATATATCAAAATTACTACTACTGCTACCTCATCTACCCCACCACCTCTAATTAAAAATTCGGTTTGTACAAACTCACCGTTCGCAGACAAGTGACGTCATCAGCGGCTAGCATCCTCTCCATGATCCTCTACCATCGACTCAGCTAGCTGACCATTGTCCACTACTAAGCAGGCAGCACCCTCTCCGTAATCCTCCAGCATCGACTCAGCTCGCTGACCACTTTCCATTACCAAGGGGTTATCGCGATGACCAGTGTCCACTATCATGGGGCTCAGCAGCCTCTCCGTGATCCACCACCATCGACTCAGCTCGCTTGACCACTGTCACCTACCAAGGGATCATCAGGCTGACCAGTGTCCGCCACCATGGAGGGCAGCACCCTCTTCGTGGTCCCCCACCACCATCATAACACGTTGATCATGGTCCATCTTCCTGAACTAGGCCCAAGAGGAGCTCCGATCGGTACCGCGTCTATCGAGCAACTGATTAAAACAGCGGAAGTGCCCTCCTTATATACCCATGGCTCCCCACCCTTGCGCTTAAATTTTAAATTGATTTTTCGTTAAAATTGGCCGTAATTTAGCGATTTTCGCAATTTTTTTTACCAATTAATATTCTTAACGATTACTCACAACTATTGGTAATAATGATTTATAAATTTTATGTAAACTAAAGCTACATTTACGTTTTAAAGGAGAATTATTGTTATTTTTCGCGAGTTTACTTCTTAATCATTTATGTATTATTATCGCGGACAAGATGCATCTACTGGGATCACTATTGCTACTTCCGGTACCTATTTGGAGCCATATGCTGAATTGGTAACATTTCGAAAGACAGTAAAATTGTACGACTTTGGTGATCGTACTTTGATCATAGTCGTAAGGGAAGTAGTAGAGCTTTCACTGCTAACTCGTAGCTTTTACCGGTAACAACAATCTCTCCAATATCAAAATCTGATAACTTTTAAAAATCTTCACGAAACTCGAATTGTTACAACTATTTGCGTAATTCAATTAGATTTAGAAATATTTGCCGATATATAAAACCATTTATTCTTTCTCTAATTTTCAGTGATATCAATCAATATACCAGACTGGCAATTAAGTGACCAACAATTTTCCTCAAACAAGAGCAAAATTAAAAGTAACAAAAATTGTACAATCGTACACATAATTTTCCAGAAACTTGCCTATATTATAAACTAAACACGAAGCACGCTAGCCATAAATGCAGAAATTTTACGAGCTCAATAAGAAGCACGCTTTATTACTCCGCGAATGTCTATCGTCGGTGCAATGCCGTTCCTCACTACTTGTTCAATTAAATATTCAAACCTCAACGTTTAATCTCGCTACAAAGTAATGGTAGGTGTAATGCGGGTTACAGTTTTTAACGTCCAAGTTCCTCCACCCAGTTACTCTTGCTGACGCAATCTCGTTGATATTCAAAGTAGTATTCGAGTTTTTATTAATATTTTTATGGGCAGTGCTTAAAACGCGTGCACTCGGATATTCTGCAGATCGGACGTGGAGGTGTTGCTATTCCACTCTCGCCTAGCCTTTTCCACTTTTTTCTTTTTCCGACGTCCTCTTTTTTCCTGTTTTTTTCTTTTTCTTTTAAAGCTTCTCAGCGAACGTGGAACACGTATACGTATCGGGAGATTCGTACGTAGGGAACATACGTAATTCCATAGCGTAAATATTTCAACAATTTTCATAACCCACTGGTTGGCCACGATATCGTGACGCGTTCGAGGAAAACCTCGTCTAAAATTGAATAAAACAGAGAGATGAAAAAGGAATCATGGTATGAAAATTATGTACTTTATTCGCGTAAAGGAACAAACTTTTGTGCCCAGCGCACTGGCTGTATAAAATTCTTCTGTATAAAGGAACACGTCAAATACGCTGCTTTGCAAATGAACTCTTTACTGAACGTGAATTTTATTAAATTACACAGGTTGAAGTTAATAACTACACGAAAGTCCGATGGTAATGAATGTAATATAACGGCAAACTAGTTGAGTTAGCATATGATTATTGTAATACCACGTTGACCTCCTTTTGCACGTGAAGGCTTCCAGCTTTTTCGTTTTCCTCGTCCTAGCTGTTCGTGGATAATTAACTTTCCCATTGAAATTAGTCGAATCGCATTTCAATTTTAATTACGATTTGCGCAGAAAAGAAAAATGTCGGCACCGTCGAGCGATCCCTAGAGAACGATTTTTATAATTATATAGTTAAATTGGAAACGTTTATATTCTCGTATAAACACAGTCAGGGAAATCGCGCATATAAATTAACGAGAATTTTCGTTATTTCGCAGAAATTTCCAATTGATATCGTCTAATGTAGACGCTCGATTACGCGGATACTTTTCGCGACGTTCCCACGCGAATATCGGCTCTATTATTCGCGTACAACCGGGGGATTGATATTAAATTTCCATTAATTTTCACCGCGAGGAAACATCAATTTCTGGCCAGAAGGTGCACGTAAATACGCGTAGATAACGCTACTGTGAACAGTGAACGCGATAATTTGTCACGACTTACTTCCGGACAAACAGTTTAGAACCTCCATTTTTCATGAAGCGACCAACTCAAGTTGGGGGGGGGGGGGTGATAATGACAAAATCGAAGCAATGCCACGATCTAGTAAAAACTTGTTGATATGATAAAAACAATGTTTATCCGGTTGAAAATTTCAGTACGTTTGCGTGTCCATA
The DNA here is from genome assembly GCA_963969225.1 of Xylocopa violacea. Lineage (NCBI taxonomy): Eukaryota > Metazoa > Arthropoda > Insecta > Hymenoptera > Apidae > Xylocopa > Xylocopa violacea. The sequence continues at coordinate 278,155 of CAXAJV010000614.1, read as the reverse complement.
TCAGACGACGTAAATGTAATTTCTAAAAGACTGAAATCGATTAAAATGGCAAACGAGAAAAAAATTACGGATTCTCTGATACGTACATATTTTGGTAAACTGACTTTGAAATAGTTCCATATTTCTGTTAGATGCATTTATCTATTTTTTCGCCCCTGCTCGTATTCTCTCTCTCCCTCTCTCCCTCTCTGTTTCCCTACGTTACTTAAAAAGCACGCTGGCAATATTTCGCAAAGGATAAATTAAGTTGGCTGCTAGGTTTTTAAAATATTCCCTCTCGCGTAGCGTTTTAGGAATTTACTTTGTAACTCGTGGGGCGTCGTGTAAAACAATTGGGATCGAGCTATCGATTTCATTATGAAACGGAGCTTTGAAAGAATTCGTGTTTCGGGTCAACGGAAATTCCAGAACGAAGAAATTGCAATTTCCTGATGGAAAAGCTTCCTCGATTTGTTGCGACTGTAGTCGTTGCAGATCAAACCCAGTGTCGTAATTTCTACTACGTTGGTGTTTGGAAATGTTTTTAGTCGCGCTTCCGAGAAGAATTTCCAATTTCATTGCATTAACATGCAATATATTAACGTGTCTTCTTTTTTATTCATTAGACAAAAATATTTACAAATAATAGCACGGATCAGGTGTCACCGTCCACGATTTTCCTGTTCAAACGGAAAGATATTTCACGTAGTATATCAAAGAAGACGAGACGCTACGATAGTGTCAATTAATCATTAATTAAGACGGAGTGAAAAAAAAAGTATGAAGAAGAGCGACACAGAAATTTCTCGTTCACACTCATTAACTCGTGAACGATGCTTCAGATATTCCATAAACGCGGAAGCATCTCTTCTGGTGGAAGACTCGTCCTCTGTTGGACGATTTTTCGTGTAACCGTCGACGCTTGACACGGCCAGGTAGCCAGTCATGTAAATAAAAATAAGAACCATGGTGTATTCTGTATTTATGAAACGGATGAGGTGGAAAAATAGCGAATTTATTCGATTTTCAAGGAACTGAAGAATAAAAGAAGGAGCAGTTTGTACTCATAACCGCTGGGAGCAGAACGACGAGATCTCGAGAGAACTTTAAGGTGACGCTGAAAACGAACAGCGAAGCTCGAGTGAATGTTAATAAACACCCGTTAAACAACACAAGAGAGAAAAAATTCGCTCACAAGCCGGAAGTGCGAGAGGTAGAGGTGTGCAGCTTCAACGAACGGAATCGAGTGACGCCTCGTTACAGAATAATAAAATTTAATTAAAAGGAGGCAAAAATAAGAAGCAACATTTCATTATGGAAAAATTAAAGCATCCTGGTTCAGCAACGTTCCTGTTAACTGAAAAATGTAACATTTCGAATTAAAATGATACACCTCTTCACCTCGCAGCCAATTCGAAATGACTGCATTAAATTTTCATGCTGCAAACCATGAAGAAAATATGAAAACTCGTACCATAAAGGATGCCTAGTGTAATAGAGGAAGCCCAGTATAATAGACTTCATATGCATTTCCTATACGACTCGAGAATTGTATAACGATCGACGATGTTTCGATGCTGGTATATTTAAAGGTAGTTGTAACCAATTTATAGCGAACCACCAAACACAATCATACACCCTTTGTGCCGACGAAATCGAACAGACTCGTCGGTTTCGCCGCATACGTTTTGTTCGAGAGAAAGTGAGAAAAAAAAATGAAAGTTGTATCATTTCTGCCTCTGCGTTTATCGATTTTCAATATTTATAAGATACAAACTTGTTCATTAGCAACGTCATTTCATAACCTGTTAAAATGCAGATTTTAATTTATCCATCGTTATCTTCTTTTATCACGCGGCGATTAAAAAGTTAATTCGCCTAGCGATAACAACAGCAGTCTGAAAAAATATTCTCTACGCCCGCTCATGCGCAGCCACTCTCCACTTTCTGACCTCTCCTCTACGACATGAAAGTGTTTCTTCAAAAAGATGAAACTTCGATCGTAGCTGCAGATATTTGCTCTTTGAAATTAGACTACGCGTTTCCCGCGTTCATCGCATTTTCCTCGATGAATAATGCAACAATGCCTGTAACATTTTAAACCTGGAATTTTCAACGGTCTAGAAAGCCCTCCCATTATTCGCATCGAATCAATTATCCTGAAATATCGAATCGCCCTTATCGGATTTCGTTTTAATTGTGATAATCCGACTAGATAAGATACAAGCAACCTTGTCCACTGAAGGAAACGGTCGATTAAACGTTCAATTAACCATCAATCCACGAATTATTTAGGGTAACGTTCAATGGGATACAATGATCGCGCGAAATTTCTTCTGTTTCCAGAGAGATGTCTCAGGTGTAGATACTTATTTTCTGGTTTTTTACCACTAGACGATAAATATCAAAAAATGAGGCGGGAAAGTTAGGGGAAAAGAAGGAACGAAACCACTGAAAGGAAAGGACTGAAATTACGCAGAAGTTTGTGGCTTGTTCGTGAAGAAAATTGCCTCATAAACTTTCCTTATCGTGTAAATATAACGCCTCTCTGCTTGTTGCGAGGGATAATATTCAGTTAGGATATCGTAGGCAAAAAGCGAACGCTTTCGTTAATAAGATACTCCGCAACGAGTTCTGGGCACCCAGTTCTCGGAACTTAGTGAAGGAACGTTTAACGCTTGCACGTGTCATCCTATTTTTCACCATCGACTGGAAGGGATATGGAGATTCATCGAGTCTAGAGGAACCAATGAAATTCACGTCGCCGATGATGTTTTTCGGCATCGCATACTTCATCCGCACAGATGCTTACTACACATCATTCACTTTTATTCCAGTGTATCCATCTCGTTCCAAGTTCCATTCCAAACATCGCCGTTTTACTCGAGCCAAAAGGAAAACGAAATTAATGTCTCGACGGAGAGGTCAAAGAAGGAGGAGCTTGAACTCGCTTTTGAAGTAATTTCCGTCCTTTTGCAACATGGGAATTTTTTTTATGTCGCTGCACACCAATACCATCGACGCGACGTAATGCCCGAGCAATACCGTTATGGCATTTCCTGCGATGTTGGTCTCGAATCCTTTCAAACCTACCGCACCCATTACAAGTTTCCAATAGAAGGAGCGATCCGGCATGATGCAATGAAAGGAATAATAATACAAGGGGAACGAGCGAAAAAAGAGAAACGTTAAAGTAAAACAAAGCCAAAAGCGGTCCGAATCGATGCGCTGGCTCCATGAAAAAGCATCCGACGTGTCGTATAACTGTCACGCACCCGTCAAAAGGGAAATTCTTTTTCGAAAAATAAATCTGTCCGCCATTTGACAAACCCGATAATCGCGCGTCTTGTCCGACATAGCTACACGATCCGCCGCTATAATTGGATGGCTCGCATCAGTTTTCCCTCACTGTTCGTTCCTGTTGCGGGAACTTGTTCCGGGAATCGCTACGAACCCGATTAACTTCGACGCCTGAATTTAATGAGAACGCGATGCGCGAAACTTTCGGACAACGAAACAGAACCGCGCTGGTTGCAAACACAAAGCAACGCCGAAACGCGTAGTAAGTAATGCTCAATGTGGATTCGATATGAAACTCCCAACTCGCGACGTGACGGCTTGGAAATTTATAATTACTCGTCAAATTTTTTCTTCTATCTCGGTGACAGAACCGAAGTTATGAACCGAAGAAGGGAAAATTCTGCAGCTTCATTCTGCGAGAAGTAACCTGCTCCGCTTAACCGAATCGTAATATTCTACAATTTGTCTTTTATTACCTCCAGCCTCCCCGTGAACCAACTTTCGCAGCAATCTAAAGAACATTACCAAAGAAAACAGCAGATAAGCAGAAGAAGTCGCATCGAAGTACCGTCCCAGCGTCATGACTGGCGCGTCGGGCCTCCCTCCGGGAACTCTTCGAGAAATAAATAAAAGACACAACCCCAGTCCCGTTATTTTCCTCGCCTTTCGCTCCCAGACCATCTACATGGGACACGCGCACACGCGCATACCCGCCATCACGGGATTAGCTCCTTACGTACGACGACAATAATTTATCAAAGTACTTCTTACAAGTCTAAAAGTGCCAATGCTGACAACCGGTGGAATAAAGAAAACTTCCACTTCTTCCGTTCCTCTCTTCTTTACATTTCGTTCTGGCTTTCTTTAATTCCTACCCGCGAGAGAATTATGATCGACAATTTAAACAGTTGCACGCGGCAAAATGAAAGGAACAGGATTCGCGAGGCGTGACGTGGGACAGGGTAAGACGGTTTGGAGGATCGAGGAAGAGAATGAACGGGAGGGAGAAGGAAGGCAGGGTAGTAGGGAACGAGGCAGGGCTTCGAGGGTGGCGGAGGGTTGATGCGTTCCACAGGAGGGTAGTGTTGATACAGTCGCAGAGCCAGTCAGTAGCTGCTACGACACGGGGCCGCGCGCGCGTGCTCAAACTACTCCAACGGCTCTCTGTCCTACGATGCCGTTGGATTATTGTGGCCGAAGAAATGTGTACGAAGAGTCAAACAAGTGGACGAAAAACCGACCGGCTCGTTTCCCACGAATCCTGCCGCGGTTTTTCGGCGTTTTATTGAACGATTCCATGAAATTGCTATTGTCACAGTGGTGTTCCGTCACCGATGTGAAAATCGTAAGCATCGTTAAAATATCTCTCTGATAACAGAGTACATTGAAGACACGGGTGTAATCGATCGATCCATTGGATAAAACGGGGGGCAAAATTATTCGAGCGAGGAGCAAAAAGAAATTAACTACGGAAATTCATTCGCGGGTAAAGAATGAACACATTGTTTAACAAAAATCGTTTAAAACAAAAATGAAACAATGGCGAAAGGGAGAAACTAATCCCCATGCGATTACGCTTAGCGCATGATATAACACGAGAAACAGTTTGGAAGATTACTTCTGAAATTCTCTGGCAATACAGCTTGACGAGACGGAGGTGATTGAAAAATACCACGTTCGTTAAGTGGCAGCTGCCGCGGTTTTATAGCAATTTACGCGATCCTGTGCTTGTCGCGCACGCAAGAACGTTATCGCCGGAGTAATTGCGCCGTAAACTAGTGAATAATTGTCTCAATGAAAATGAAGGAAAAAGAAAAGAGACTGTTTGAAAACTTTTTTCGTAGGTTCGAGTAACATTTTCGAGATAGCGTTACCAGAAGCACGCGTCGGTACAATTTTCTGGTAATGAATGAAGGAAAGTAAATGTTATCCGTCGTTGACCGTAATCGGTCAGATTAGAGACTTCGAGCGTAAGATCTGTTAATTAGAAATTTAATTACCGAGTAAGCGGTGAAACCAGTCGTAGCTTCCATATCATCGCCGATGCCTTTTGTAATTAACATTTTCAGGAAGCCGTTTAAAAAAAGTAAATTTCAAAGTCGGAACACCGCGAACCGGGCCCACACTACACAAAGCGTGCAAATCAGATTAAAAAATAATCTCCAAACTTAGAGAAATGAACAGATGTGTCTCGTGGACCAGTTATTCCTGTGGTTTACATTTTTCAACGCATTCATAAATCACTCGTTCCAGAATGCTCAAAGATAATTACTGGAAGTAACGATGAAAAATGTTTATGTCGGTTCAGGAGGAAACAAATCCATTCTGTATCCAATAATCCACCACATATTAGCTTGATAAATTAATTTTTATAAAAAGAAAAAGATATATAATATACTCCATCATGCGAATAACAAATGTTTACATTTTAAAAGATATTTTCTGGCGATAAAAATGTATTATTTGGCAATTCTAGCGGAATAGGAAGTCCAGTAAAAATTATACGAATGTTTCCCCACAACCAATTAATGCTGTTAACTGACAGAAGACTTCACTTATTTGTAATTTAATTGAGATTAATTTCGAGGGAAAAACAAACTGATACGTGCACACTGCAACGCTCTATTCTCTTTCACGTCCGTTTAACCGAATCATTTAGAAAGTCATATAAATTTTCATGTCAAAAGTTTCGTAATGCTCCACAGTATATGCGAATTTTTTTCAACGTGATGAAGTTTTGTACGAAAAAGGAAAAACTAGGCAGACAGACAAAATGGAATGAAAGAAAAAAGCCTATGGCTATCTGGAAAGGCTCCTTTGTTTTTCAATGAGATTCCGAAATTGTAATATAATATTATATTCTATTCATCGCGGTTGAAACAGAAACTAACAGTGCTTCAGCAAACTTTCTCTCGGGAACTTTTTACATTAATTATACACCATCTCCATTTAGCCACAGAATAATAGCGAATACCAAACAGATACAATAAAATATCCGTCCGTTTATTCCAATTTGATCGATTCCAATCGTGGTTTCGCGATGAATTATGAGTTAAAATTTGGGAATTAAAAACTTTCTTAATCATAATTATGCAAATTAAAAACTGTAGAGATTGGAAATTCTGATCATTGACTTCCCTGAACTAAATCAGTAATGACCAATAGAATAGATCCAAAAAAATATGTAAATACCACTGTACACCATACAGTTTCATCAGCAATAGACAGTGCCATTTGTGCCATTCGAATACAGCATGAACTCATCGCATTATTAATCACCATCCTTGGCTCGATTCTCAATTACTACAGAACGTGGGATTTAATTACTCAATGCGTCATTTATATTTATTATACACAGGTTTCGCCAACACCTACAGCTTTTGTCAAAATTGTACACGGTTCGAACCTGAAAAGTGTTTCGCGATGAATTATGAGTTAAAATTTGAGAATTAAAAACTTTATTAATCATAATTATGCAAATTAAAAACTGTAGAGATTGGAAATTCTGATCGTTGACTTCCCTGAACTAAATCAGTAATGACCAATAGAATAGATCTCGTAGAAAAGATCCTCGAACGCCCACAAAACGAACGTCCGTTCTCCGTCAGGCGTTCGACAGAGTAGCCATCCAGACGTCCGCCAGCGCCACTTGGAACCATCGAGTGGCATCGGTGCAAGGCGTCGCGTTCTCAATATCGATCGTTGTCGAGTTAGTTCCTAGACAATCCGTGATCCAATTCCAGATAGAGTCGGACAAAACTACGCTAGACCAGGTAACGGTTCCTCGTCGAGGGACGCAACAGGTAACGCGACCACATCCCTCGTTACAATGCGCTGCGTAACAGTTCGTCGCGTTTGAAAAAACACGGGGAGCGGTCGAAAAATCACAGCGACGAGAAAGGGAGGGAGGCATAATGAAATGGAAATAGATTTTCGTGGCCACCACCGCGGAGCAACAGGTACGCCTCGTAACGAATTATCGCGGGCGCGATAAACGGTAATTCGAACGGAGAAAGGAAGCTCCACCAGCCATCGAAGACACGAGAACCAAGAAGGGCGCGACGTGTCAAAGTTTTTAATTAGTTCGCGAAGCGATCGGGTCGCTATCGGAACGCGAGTGGCTCGTTGCAAATCAAAAGCAATTTACACTTTTGCTGTCATGGCACCGACTGGTCCATGCCCTGTAGATTCTCCGACGAAATTATCCAATCAGAGAATCCCGATAGTTCCGAGGCTGCTGGCGCGGCGTTTATATAGGCTTTCGATCTCGTCGACATGTAAACGTAAGAAAATTGCCCTGCCTCAAGTTCGACTCGGAATTTTATCGAGAAGCAGTCGCGACACATAGACGAATTCGCGAATATTTGCGAAAGAAAAATAAGGATCCCAAGCCTAGGAGAAACATTTGTAATCGTGACAAAGGTTTTAGAAGCAAACAGGAACCGTACCACTGACGACAAAGGGGTAACTGCTAACGAACAGTGGCCAAAAGCAAATGTTGCTTACTTTCCTTCCCGATGAGCTCTCTTGGGAGGAGCAAAGCTAGGTAGAAATTTCCCATGACATTCGAGTAAATCCGGAATATCGCGAGACTACCAAACGAATCAACAGTTCCACGTGGAACGAACGATTACACCGGTTACCCCGCAAACAAGTCACCATCCACGATCACCCATTCATCACTCTAAACTTCCGCAGCGCCGTGTCAACCTCCACTCTTCGTTTCTTTACCCGATCGCAGAACTTCAGCAATTAGTATCAGACCAGCGGAACTCTCAGCGAAAGTGAAACGGATCGAACTTTCTTGCTCCAAAACAGCCGGTTCCAGTGGCCCCATAAAGGCCGTGGCACCATCGACTACCATCGCGATGTACCATCCAACGCCGCAACGCAACGTAACTAGAAACCATGGACTTGAAGAACCCACCACCCGACGCAAACACAGGACAACGTGTGAAACCGTTCGCAAGCTCAACCATTCACAATTATGAAGTCATGAAGCTTCTGTTACCTGCCGTGCTGATATACATGTGCTCGGCCAACAGCGAGCCGGGCGATAGATGGTTATTGAGCTCCGAGCATGTTCGACTCGACGACGACGGCGACGATTACTCCAATAGCGAGTCGATCGATCGTGAAAAAATTAATCAGGAACTTCGCCGAGACTTTCCACCCCGGGCTGGTCCATCGACGCGAAAAGGGATCGCGCTCGTTTGAGGGCGCGACACGAGCGTGGCTTCCGGTTCGAGAACCCGGAAACTCATCATCTGATTCGATACGGCCGCAGATAGTTCCGATCTATGGACCCGAGCGCGCAGGTTCTCGTCGCCTGACCAGTGAAGAAGAAGGCGGTCGTCGAGGGCGACCTCTTCCTCGGAGGGTTTATGCTGTTGCACGAGAGGGAGGACCCGATCACGTGCGGCCCTGTTATGCCGTAGGGCGGAGTACAAGCATTGGAGGCGAGGCTTTACACCCTGGATAACCTCAATGAGGGCGAGGGCATTCTGCCGGGTGTGAAAATCGGGGCGCACATCCTTGACGATTGTGATGAGGACACGTACGGTCTGGAGATGGCGGTGGATTTCATAAGAGGTGAGTAACTGAGAATAGCGAGGTCGCTAAGCTTACGTTTTCTCCGTTTTTTCGTATGCTAACGATCTGCACGTTGCGCAGAAGGTAAAACGGTTCACCCTCAGAAACTCGAGTATATTTCCGTCGACTTGGAGAATTAATTCGTCGTGATTTTTAAAAACCTTGAGAGACCGTCGAATTTTGAACGCGGAAATAGATTGATAATGGATGTTTGTTGTTTCGCACATTTTTTTGCAGAAAATCAAATAGAAAGGAAAAACTTTTATCTCGAGTTATATGAAGCTACGTTCAATCGTGAGATTCGTAAACATTGTAAAACAGCATTGAAATTTATGGACTGTATCCTATGCATTCCGAATATTTGTTCAGCCGATATACAAGCGACTAAAGCTGATTTAGAATAAAAGAATCAAAGCGACTTTCGAACAATCCTGCAGTTTGCCGCTGAGCAATTAAACAAATATATTATAACATCATATATTAATAAATCAGAGTGTTACTTCGCGCGCTAATGGAGAGGGACGCGCGGCAAAGTCGCAATATTAAAACAACCTAACAATTTTCCTGAATCGTTAGCCCAGATGCTTCTTGCAGTTGCGACGATAAACCGTGAAAGCGGGACGGGAAGATAATCATGCTGGCAGCGCATCGCTCGCTTCAAAATTATCACGACCAAACGCCGTTTACGACCTTCCTGTTTGCGAAGTACGAAATTTCACTGATACATAGAATCACGGGAAAGAGAAACGACAAGGGTTTGTTGGAATTTCTATTTTCTGTGTTTTTCTGGTTCCTCACAATCGGCGCTCACGAAATATTCAGAGAACAAAATCAGAAATTAACGGGAGAACGAACGGAAAGAAGGAGAACGTACGAAAGAAAAAATAATGCATGGGTATGCATGGGTATGCATGGGTATAATAAAAGGCAGAAAAGAACGAACAATGAGATTGTTTCAGTGTTACAGCTTAAATGCGAAACTGTACGTACGAAGCATGAGGAAATGGACTTCTAAAGTCCATTAATTCAATATCGCGCATTTGTCGCGGGGAAAAGTTGTAGTAGACACTGAAGTTATCCTGGTATTAAAATGAATATCCAGCCCGAGAAACGGCCAAGTTTCGCGAAACCACGGTGTAGTAAACCACGCCACTGGAGAACAGATGCGTAAAGGATGTCGTCAACTTTTAAGCTTTTACGACGCACCAGAGGTAGCTAGAGGATTGCTATAATTAGCACAATTTTCCATTAGATTTAGTTCAGAAGTGACAGCTGGAGAACCATCGAGAACTTTCGCGACAAAACTCTTTTCCCCAATTAGCATATCCCTTCACTTATAGCTAATAATTAGTGTACCACCATCGAATCGAGTCGAGACTGAATTACGAAATTAGACAAATTTCAGACAACGCTCAATTACGTTTAAAAATAATAGTGAAAAGCACGCGTAAGGTATTCGTTTGCAAAAAACATTCGATTAATCTTCATAGCGTCTGCGATCAATAGCGCACCGAATAATTAACCAACCCTCCTCAATAGTTCGCCAACTTTCGAAAAAGAGATTACGTTCATTCATTATCGCAAGTCGTTATCAAAAGTCGTTCGAATTAGAGAGGATTTGACACCACAGATTCAGGACTGCATCCCTTCTGCATCCCATTATGGGATGACCAGGAGCAATTAAAAGTCGCACTGAATAGACACCAGAGATTCGATTAAACCGCACAAAGGACTGATGTAAATAGAAACGGAAGAATTGCTTATAGTAACGTACTCACGCTTGCACGTAGATGTGACGCAACATAAATTATTTACAGACTTTTCCAGGTCTCTGACCACATCATCCTCGTTCACAGCTATTATGACGCCAACTGACGGGGATAATAATGATGTCAAACTGAGCAGCGTAAAACAATGAACAATTATTTATCCATCGATTCGTCAGGGAATGATATACATATGTATATACTTGTTCCTGACCCACAAATTCTATAAATTTTACTTCTTTTATTATTTCTTGTTGCAAACCAGGATGAGATCATATTTCGACGAACAAAATTGAGTGTAACAACGATCGTGCTATTACTGAATGTAGAATTACTCTCTATTCTTTGTTACTTCATTTAAATAGGCTAGTATTTGGCCATTTTTTTACGAGATCCTTGTAACGTACGAACATACAGTAATTTTACGACGTAAGCGGTTAAGTAACCAATGTAACGTTACAATTAACTAATTATGGGATACGCCGATGTTTAATGATCAACTACGATTTCAAACTACCTAGTAACTCGACTCCAATTGCAACGGAACCCACACCCCACTGAAAGCATGCTACGCCTTTCTACCTTGCGCCTTCACAAGCATTTAGGTCTCTATCAACCAATTATTCAATTCATTTAATGAAACTGTTGTCACGTGTTAAAATTATCCAAAATTTCCCAATTTCTCTCACTCGATATCACACTCCACATTTATTTTCGATTAAAAATATATTTCTAATTTATGCGGAATCTTCATTCGTAAACTTACTTCGTTCGCTCAAATAACAGCCGCTATTTTGAAGCAGCCAGTGTCTCCCTTTGGATTTAATACACTGCGCCCACAGGCCTTTAAACTTCGTTCGTAGTCGAAGCACGCTCCGGCGTAATTTGATCAGTGCCAGTCGTATTTTCTGAGTGTAGTAGGAAACCTAAATGAGACTGGCGCAACTGAATTTTACCCGGCCAGCAACGTTTTCGGTATGCGTCTCGTAAAAACGAACACGGTTCCTCACCTAAATATCTCGCATCGCTCAGTGTTTGTCTTGGCTGAGCTGTTGAATTATTTCTTCGCTGCTGTGGATATTTAAACAGGCTTGCGCGCGGTAGCTGCCTCCGCGGTTACATTAAAATTCCTTAAGTCCTTGAATTTTCGCGAAAATCCGTCGCGATACGCGCCCGGCTTGCCGCCAGCACTCTTTTCCATTACGAATCAGACTTTCAAGTCGCTAATGGTGCTTAACGATTTAAACAGGTCCATCGAGGGAGCATTAACTCATTTGTCAGGGAGAGCGTCCATTATACGTCCCATAATTCATAATGAATGGCGTCTCGCTCCTAAGGAATATTATTACTTTACTTTTAATTCTTCTACCGCTTTACATGTCGATATTTCTCGGACATTTTACAAGCCTCATCGAGAGAGAGAGAGAGAGAGAGAGAGGGAGGGAGAGAGAAAGGACAGAATGTGTAATTGCTAATAAAAGAAAATTGGTAAAGGAATTAATTTGAAGAGAAAATCTTAAGAAAGCCCTCTATTCGCTGAAATGCGATTAAAATATTTCGCATCGGTGAAAAGGATTGAAAATTCCGCTTCCATTAGCCAGAATGACCCGATACGATAAAGTTTTGTCTAAACGATCAGGAATTTCGTTCGAAATTATACATAAAACGAATCCTCTTATACTTTCTGTATTGAAAACTGATAAAGATCAAGTAACAAGCATCAACTATATCTCCATGCTTCACGAATGATAAAAACATTATTGATTTTTTTGTTGCTCGTCAAAATACATCGAATATAAAGGAAGCAAATTATCTTTCTATACCTTTCCACGCTGCAATAAATTATACAAATCTAACAATAGATATTTGAAGTAAAAGTTGTATTTCTCCTCTGCCGACGAAAAATTTGTCATAAAAGGAAGAAGGAACAAGGAATTTAAAAAAGGAGAACACTATCTCGAAAGGAAAAATATATGAACATTAATTGGCGAAAAAGGAAGGAATAATTATTTGGAAAGACGCCAAGCGTCGCATCCATTGAAATCTCACGACGGCAGCAATGGACAACGATTAATTACCGCTTTATCATTCCACCGGGCCATTAAAATTCGAAACGCGGTAACGCGACGCATTCTGGCGTTTTCCTTGCATATCCCTCCTACTTTATTGCCTCTGACCGGTTAAAAAAAAATTCATTCCGATTGCTACATCTAGAACGATTTTGTTACGTCGAGTGTTATTCCGCGAATAGCGCTGATCAAAATTCATGGTACGAACGAGGATGTAACACCAACCCTGATCCTATGAAATTATCAACTGGTTACCCCAGTAAAAATGTTAAATAAATAAATCGTTTATCTCTGATATTTGATTAAAATTCGTACTATAGGAGGAGAATTTAAAAAATGTAATACTTTTCGAATTCGTGAAAAATAATTGAACTGGAAGTTTAATAAAGTCTATGAGAGATTTTTTTGAAATTTTAGCTCGTTTCAAACGTGAATGGTGATTTCATTTTACTGGATTTGACAAATTTTATTGCCAATTACGCTTGGCGCAGTTAATATCAACACAGTGTCAATAAGTGATTAAATGAATCCAATTTTATGGACTCCAGATACGGTATATCCGCCCTTAGGTGTTGAATTTGGGGGAAGAGTATAGACACATTTCACATCGCTCCGTGCATTTTCGAGTTTTCGAATGGAAATCTTGAAATTTCGAATACAAGCTACGGCTTAATCGAATTTTGGTAAGTATCGCGTGAAATCCAGACGTATAAATCTGGGATTCTTTCGGTATTAGGGTCGAATAATAGCGAATTTCGTGCTCGGATTCGCTATCCTTCACGGTTACGACACGTGCGCGGTCGTTCGCCATTTCCAAATCTAATTTCGAGTCGTGGAGGCTGCTGACGACGTCGTGGGAGAACTGAAGAGGAAGAGGATATCGGAAGCTACACCGGTCAACACCTCAAGAAGTGTAAGAAGTGCGGAAAGTGCTGATAAAAAGCTATTAAAGAACGGGAAGAAGGCGATGTGGTGCGGTAGAAAGTGAAGATAATTATCGTGCGCGCGTAATAATAACTCACAAAACGGGATATTAATCGCCAAAAATAACGATAAAAAGAGTTGAAATAGTAGACCGAGCGCCAACGTGCATTCACTATCAGCAAACTTTACCTTTCGCGAGGGACAAAGGTGCAGAGGTGTAAGCGAGTAGACAATAGATCGCAAGTATCAATCTGTCACGGTGATAAAGGACCCGTAGTGCGAGAGAGACAGCATCTCAATAATGATTATAATTCGTGATACGTCACGAATTTAAAAGTAAATAAATTCGTAACGCACCGAAGAAAGACAACAAATAAGCGCAGTGAGTGCGAGCACACACTGTAAACAGAATGACACAGAATTGTAAATAACAATCGTACATCAAGTGCAATAAAAGTAGTTTTGATTATAAATAAATTAAAACTACCGGATGGGTGAAAATAAACATGAAAAGTTAAAAGAAAAAAGACTTGTGCCCACGCTGACAGAAGGGGGTCGGGCAGATAAGTGTTTCACGGCAGGGGAGCTCTTGACCCACCGCGGAAAGTGTTCTCAAAAGTCGACTGTCACTGACCTACCTCTCAAGTTCCAACCTGTTTACCTACAAAAAAGGGGGACAGGAAGGCAATAAATAGACAGTGTGGAGGGGGTAAACACTCGTCGGCGTCGCACGCATGTCGACAAGTCAAAACAGGTTAAAAAGCTCGTTAAATACGGAAGCTTTACATCCTGTGCAGTTTGCAGTGAAGTAAATAAACACTTTCTACATGCAAATGTATGATAAGTGAAACAAACATAGTGAAGATACGACAGAATCAATTCCAAACAAAGAAAGACAGAATAAAAATATTACATGCATTACAAAAAGTTAAAGTGAATGGTATAAAAGATATTGTTCAACAAACTGCAGTAAGTGTGTAATATTAAGAAGACCAAGACGTGGTTAGAGTGTTTGTAATCCTCTCCATATCTGTAACACAAACAATTATAAGAACCATTCATTAAAATGCACATATAGATATATATTGTGAAGTGAGAAATTATAACTGAAGAGAAAGAACTAAGTGTCTAGCAGACATAACAAAGATAGGTTTTCAGGAGTTTCAAATTAGAGCAAAGCTGGCAGTTTTTACACCGGTAAAACTGCCAATAAGACGGAAAGCGGCAAAAAAATAGAGCACTCCATCGTTGGAATGGCGGTGGAAAACAGGTTTGCCGCCCTAGATATCGAAGGAGATTCAAATGAAAATGAATTTAGCCTGGAGGAGGCGATGGACAAAGCTTAAAATTCACCCTGCTGTGTCAAATACTATAAGTGAATGTGCACCATGCTGCCAAAGCACAGGACTTAGTAATAAGCGAAATGAAGCGCAGCATGGTGGAACTTATAGTCATCGCAGAACCGTATCGGATACCATTGAGTCAATATTGGATCGAGGATACAAGCCTATAACCAAAATAGCAAATGGAAACAGCTACATCGCGGTGAACTGGGCGGAATACGTGGTGGTGGGTGTGTACACACCGCTGAATTAGCCGTTGAGCGATTAAGAGCGCTTACTGGACGAAATATGGAGCGCAATTAAAAACATTTGGAACCGCCCAGAATTTGTACTTGGAGATTTCAATGCGCATGCAGTCATGTGACATTCGAAAAGCACAATAGATCGCGGTCACTCGATGCTGAAGTGGGCGAATGCTGCAAACTTACAGATCCTAAATCGTGGAGCGGAAGCAACGAGCTCGCGATTTCAAGGAGATAGCATAGTAGATATCTCCGTGGGAAATGCTCTCACAGCGAAAAGAGTGCAAAATTGAGAAGTCGACAACATGGACAATCTGTCGGACCATAAGTGTATTTGGATACAGATATCCACAGCCCAAGCAAAACGCCTCAGAAATTCTTGATAGCAGCACCACGTAAAAAAATGAGCCGTTAAGAAGCTGAACGACGATTATATGCGGGTTGCTGCTTTATCCGCAACATGGACTCGAAAAAAAGAAGGTCCAGTGAATGTGGACGAGGAAATAGCAGAATTAATGGATTCCGTGACAGCGGTGTACAACGCTTGCATGCTACGTACAAAACCCAATGTGCAAAGACGACCTGTGTATTGGTGGAACGAAAAAATATCGCGAATTTGTGCAGAATGTACGCTAACGCGCCACCAGTACAAAAGAGAGAAGGGTCGCCGGTCCATGAGAAACATAGAAAACATCCTGCGGTGCAACGAAAGCTATAAAAATAAGAAAAAGAAGCTGCAGTCCGCAATATCTGACTCCAAGACACGGGCACGGGAGCGACTAATGTCCACCTTGCAAGAGGATCCGTGGGGGCGTCCATACAAAATGGTAATGGACAAACTAAGACCATGGGCGCCTCCTATATCAGAAACGATGCAACCAAACTTCCTGGAGCGGGTTGTTGAGAATCTATTTCCACGAGAGGAAAATGGCGCAACCAGAGATCGCCCGCGCAGTGCAAAAACTTAAGAGAAACAGCACTGCGCCAGGCCGGAATGAAGTTCCTGGCTGAACTTGGCTAGGAATTCTAGGTTTCTTTGCCCGACGGCTGCAGAGGATCTTCACGGAATGCTTGCAGACCGGAAAATTTCTAAGAAAGTGGAAATCTGGCAGAATGTTCTTGCTGAAAAAGCCCGGAAGGCCGGAAGAAGATCCGTCTGCTTATCGTCCTATCGTTCTGCTGGACGAGATAGGAAAAATCTTCGAAAGAGTAATTCACGGGAGACTAGTTCAGCATTTTACGACGAGAGGACGAGATTTAGCGGATTGCCAGTACGGTTTCAGGGAAGGTCGATCCGTAATCGATGCGATAAGAAATGTAAAGTCGATTGCAGAAACAGCCACAAAAAACGGGGGGATTGCTTTTGCGGTATCTTTTGACATGAAGAATGCCTTCAATTCCCTCTCGTGGGCGGCCATACGTGGAGCAATGATTTTCCGGAATACCTACGTATGGTAATAAATAACTACCTGAGCGATAGAACCATTACTTACAATGGAAAAGACAGATACTTTGAGAGGGTGGTCAATCGCGGTGTTCCGCAGGGATCGGTTCTTGAACCGTTACTGTGGAACATCGGATATAACATAGCTATCTTTCAGCCACTTCCGATAGGAGTACATATTACATGTTATGCCGATGACACGCTAGTACTTGCCACTAGAAGCAACGAAAGCAGGACCATTTGTCGTGCAGAAGGGGGAGTGGTATCGGTAACGATGAAGTTCCGTGAACTTGGCTTTCAGATTGCCGCGGAAAAAACGGAAGTTTTACTCTTGATTGACCCGCGTGACAATAAAAGAAGAGCTGAATGCCGAGAGATGAAAAAAATTGCGAATACAACTGTTGAGGTAAAAAAAGATATTAAATATCTTGGACTTCACCTCGATAGCAAGTGGAATTTCGAGTCGCATTTTGCAAGATTGGCGCCCAGATTGGATAGTGCGACACTACATTTTAGCCACATTATGCCATAGAGCGAAGTTCTTGTCGCGAGTAAAAAGAACTTGAAAACGGTGCGTAGACCGTGGAGGGAGGATGCGATAAGAGTATACAGGACGATCTCGTACGAAAGCAAGCCATGAGCCGTCACACGAACCATTAGACGATAAGTTTGCTTCGTCAAAATATCATGAGATGGACGGAAAGAAAAAGCGGCGTGCTCACGTACAGAATGACGCAGATATTCACCGGGATATTTTGCGTCATTTCTGAAGCGGATAGGCAAAGAAAACACGTCATTGAGCCCCCATTGCGAAGAGGAGTACGACAGCGGGTGTCACACGCTACAGCGCTGTCCAGCACGGGAGCTGCCACGGCGCGCTCTGGTAAGCGAGGTAGGGCCAGATTTAACTCTGAGCAATATCTTTGATAAAATGATGCTAAAACAGAGTTCCTGGCAGGCAATGGCTTTGTTTTGTGATAAAGTCACGGCTTTGAAGGAAGTGGAAGGAAGGAGGAGGAAGGAGGAGGAAGGAGGAGGAAGAGCGCGAATTCCCTGCCCGGCGTGTCCTGCGTGGTCGGCGTCGTAGACGTCTGCCGCGTCCAACCGTGCGAGCGGGGGCTGTTGTTTCCTGAAACGGTACGACAGTTCAGCTTCAAAGATTCTTTCGGTAGGCTGGTCTTCTCCTGCATTGCTACCATGACGCTAGTGGCAAGCTCAATGGAGACGCGATCTTCGCGGATCATGCGAAGACGAAGAAGAAGCTTCGCTGAAGACAAAAACAATGATATATACACAGAAGAGTTGCATCGTTGGAAACCACAGACCGAAGAAAGAAGAAAAACCCCAAGAGGAAAGTGGTGAACAATGCGTATAGTGCGGGCGCGAACAATCTCGTGTGCGTGAGTGCGCGAGAATTTCGTGTGTGTGAATGCGCGAGGTTTTCGTGTACGGGAGTCATCATGACAAACATTTGCAAAATGACAACCGAAAGCGAGGCAAGGTACTGGCAATGGATAAATAAATGAAGAAAGAAGACATTGCGTGGCAGACAGTTGCTGAATACATAATGGTCGGTAACTGGTCGACGACAAATGAAGAAGAGGAAAAATAAACGTAGACGGAGAGTTACCGACATCTGAATGTTTAATAACCAAGGTCGGTAACTCAAGAAGATCCATGTAAACGACAGAGGAAACACAGAAGTTACCGACGACGGAAGACACTGTAACCACGGTGGGTAACTCAAAGAAAAAAAAAAAGAAATGAACTTAGATTATCATGCTCGTACAAAACACATAAACTCAAAATATTCGGGATCAACCTTTGAGTCATTGCACGCGTATTGCGAGATGCGGAGATAAACGGGTGATCACGTCTATCTCCCACATGCCTTGGCACATCAAGAGCACAATGCAGTGCGTGCACTGCCCAGAAGAGAGTCTCCTGAAAACATTCAGAGACTCTCAGCGCGGGGGGGGGGGGGCTGATGTAAACGATGTTAAGTGCCGGGCCTCCTCCATATATTTGTGCGCTATGATAAGCACTGTTAGGTTTTAGTCAGTAAGAGTCTGGCATAACCACCTAGCAAATTAATCCAAGTCGAGTGGAATCTATAAACATTTCCCAACGAAAAAAAAGGTGTCGAATTTGGAGGCTGGAGAACTCCTGCAGCGGTTACTAATGCCCCAGAGCCAATATGCAGTTATATGAACCCAATTCTGAAGGGCCTAGGTATGGCATCTCCGGCCATCTGATTCGAATTAGGAGCCCGGATAACCGTTGGAACAGTTAATAATAACACAGCGTCAACAGGTGATTAAATGATACCAACTCTTATGGCCCCAGTTACGGTATGTCTACTCCTATGTGTCGAAGTAGGGGGCCCTGGAACTCCTGGAGCGATTACTAATGCCGCAGAGCCAATAATAAGTTATATAAACCCGACCCTGCAGATCGTAGGTACGGCATCTCCGGCCATGGAATTCGAATTACGCGCACGGAAAACTGTTGGAGCCGTTAATGACAACACGGAGTCAATAGGTGATTAAATGAAACCAATTCTTGAGGATACAGTTAGGGCATGTCCGCTAATATGAGCCGAATTAGGCGGCTGTAGAAATCCTGAAACGATTACTGATTCCCCAGAGCCAATAAGAAGTTATTTGAACCCAACTCTGCACGGAATAGGTATGGCATCTCATGATATGGGATTATGTTCCCACCGATATGAAGGAACCGACACGCCTGGAATCTAGTAAAACACTACCACCGAGAGGCTACATGGGTTAGGTTAGGTTATATTACGTTATAGACGTATATAATGATCCCTCCGAGACGTAGGGGCCGACCCGCCGGGAATGTAGTGAAATACTACATTCGAGATGTTAGGTTGCCTTAGGGTAGGATATATATCGTTATAGACGTATATGATATCCCCACCGATAAGTACGGGCCGACACGACCGGGATACTGTAAAACATTCTCACCGAGGGGCAAGATAGGTTAGGTTAGGTTATAGTACGATATAAACGTATATAATGTCCCCACCGAGATGTAGGGGCCGACCGGCCTGGAATTTTGTAAAATACAACATTCGAGATGTTGGATTGCCCCTGGTTAGGATATACAAGTTATAGACGTATATAATGTACGCTCCGAGAGGTACGGGACGACACGAACGGGATTCTGTAGAACATTACCAGCGAGGGTCTAGATGGGTTAGGTTAGGTTATATTACGATATAGACGAATATTATGTGACCACCGAGACGTAGGGGCCGACCCGCCAGGAATGCTGTAAGCTATTACAACTGAGATGTCAGGTTGCCTTATGTTAGGATATATAACGTTATAAACGTATATACTGGTCCCACCGTGAAGTATGGGCCGACACGAACGGGATTCTGTAAAACATTACCAGCGAGTGGCAAAATGGGTTAGGATAGTTTATATTACGATATAGACGTATATAATGTCCCCACCGAGAAGTAGGGGCCGAACCGCCTGGCATGTTGTAAAATACAACATTCGAGATGTTAGGTTGCCTTAGGTTAGGATATATAACGTTATAGACGTATATAATGCCCGCACCGAGGCGTACGGGACGACACGAACGCGATTGTGTAAAACACTACCAGCGAGGGTCTAAATGGGTTAGGTTAGGCTCTATAACGTTATAGACGTTTATAATGTTCCCACCGAGAAGTAGGGGCCGACCCGCCAGAAATGTTGGAAAATACTACATCCGAGATGTTAGGTTGCCTTAGGTTAGGATATATAACGTTATAAACGTATATAATGTCCGCACCGAGAAGTACGCGCCGACACGGCCGGGATTCTGTAAAACATTATCACCGAGTGGCAAAATGGGTTAGGATAGTTTATATTACGATATAGACGTATATAATGTCCCCACCGAGAAGTAGGGGCCGTCCCGCCTGGAATATTGTAAAATACTACATTCTAGATGTTAGGTTGCCTTAGGTTAGGATATATAACGTTATAGACGTATATAATGCACGCACCGAGACGTGCGGGACGACACGAAAGGGATTCTGTAAAACATTACCAGCGAGGGTCTAGATGGGTTAGGTTAGGTTATATTACGATATAGACGAATATTATGTGACCACCGACACGTAGGGGCCGACCCGCCAGGAATGTTGGAAAATACTACATCCGAGATGTTAGGTTGCCTTAGGTTAGGATATATAACGTTATAAACGTATATAATGTCCGCACCGAGACGTACGGGACGACACGAAAGGGATTCTGTAAAACACTACCACCGAGGTTCTAGATTGGTCAGGTTAGGTTATATTACGTTATAGACGTATATAATGTGCCCACCGAGAAATAGGGGCCGACCCGCCAGGAGTGTTGGAAAATACTACATCCGAGATGTTAAGTTGCCTTAGGTTAGGATATATAACATAGTAGACGTACATAAGGACCACACCGAGAAGTACGGACCGACACGCACGGGATTCTGTAAAACATTACCAGCGAGGGTCTAGATGGGTTAGGTTAGGATCTATTACGTTCTAGACGTATATAATGTTCCCACCGAGATGTAGGGGCCGACCCGCCAGAAATGTTGGAAAATACTACATTCGAGATGTTAAGTTGCCTTAGGATAGGAAATATAACGTTATAGATGTATATAATATCCGCACCGAGACGTACGGGTAGACACGAACAGGATTCTGTAATACACTACCAGCGAGGGTCTAGATGGGTCAGGTTAGGTTATATTACGTTATGGTCGTATATAATGTTCCCACCGAGAAGTAGGGGCCGACCCGCCAGAAATGTTGGAAAATACTACATCAAAGATGTTAAGTTGCCTTAGGTTAGGATATATAACGTAGTAGACGTATATAATATCCGCGTCGAGATGTACGGGACGACAGGAACGGGATTATGTGAAACATTACCAGCGAGGGTCTAGCTGGATTAGGTTAGGTTATATTACGTTGTAGACGTATATACTGTTCCCACCGAGAAGTAGGGGCCGACCCGCCAGATATGTTGGAAAATACTACATTCGAGATGGTAGGTTGCCTTAGGATAGGAAATATAACGTTATAGACGTATATAATGCCCGCACCGAGACGTACGGGGCGACACGAACTGGATTCTGTAAAACATTACCAGCGAGGCTCTAGATGGGTTAGGTTAGGATCTACTACGTTATAGATGTATATAATGTTCGCACCGAGAAGTAGGGGCCGACCCGCCAGGAATGTTGGAAAATAATACATCCGAGATGTTAGGTTGCCTTAGGGTAGGATATATAACGTTATAGAAGTATATAATTTCCGCGCCGTGATGTACGGGACGACACGAACGGGTTTCTGTGAAACATTACCAGCGAGGGTCTAGCTGGTTTAGGTTAGGTTATATTACGTTATAGACGTATATAATGTTCCCACCGAGAAGTAGGGGCCGACCCGCCAGAAATGTTGGAAAATACTACATTCGAGATGTTAGGTTGCCTTAGGATAGGAAATATAACGTTATAGACGTATGTAATGTCCGCACCGAGACGGACGGGACGACACGAACGGGATTCTGTGAAACATTACCAGCGAGGGTCTAGCAGGGTTAGGTTAGGTTATATTAGGTTATAGAGGTTTATAATGTTCCCACCGAGAAGTAGGGGCCGACCCGCTAGGAATGTTGGAAAATAATATCTCGGATGTATTAAGTTGCCTTAGATTAGCATATATAACGTTGTAGACGTACATAATGTCCCCACCTAGATGTACAGGACGACACGAACGAAATTCTGTAAAACATTACCAGTGAGGGTCGTGATGTGTTAGGTTAGGTTATATTACGATATAGACGGATATAATGTGCCCACCGAGAAGTAGGGGCCGACCCGCCAGGAATGTTGGAAAATAATACATCCGAGATGTTAGGTTGCCTTAGGATAGGATATATAACGTTATAGATGTATATAATGTCCGCACCGAGACGTACGGGTAGACACGAACGGGATTCTGTAAAACACTACCAGCGAGGGTCTAGATGGGTCAGGTTAGGTTATATTACGTTATGGTCGTATATAATGTCCCCACCGAGAAGTAGGGGCCGACACGCTGGGAATGTTGGAAAATACTACATCCGAGATGTTAAGTTGCCTTAGGTTAGGATATATAACGTAGTAGACGTATATAATATCCGCGTCGAGATGTACGGGACGACACTAACGGGATTCTGTGAAACATTACCAGCGAGGGTCTAGCTGGGTTAGGTTAGGTTACATTACGTTATAGAAGTATATGTTGTTCCAACCGAGAAGTAGGGGCCGTCCCGCCTGGAGTGTTGTAAAATACTACATTCGAAATGTTGGGTTGGCTTAGGAAAGGAAATATCACGTTATAGACGTATGTAATGCCCGCACCGAGACGTACGGGACCACACGAACGGGATTCTGTAAAACATTACCAGCGAGGGTCGTGATGGGTTAGGTTAGGTTATATTACGATATAGACGTATCTAATGTTCCCACCGAGCAGTAGGGGCCGAACCGCCAGAAATGTTGGAAAATACTACATCCGAGATGTTAGGTTGCCTTAGGATAGGATATATAACGTAGTAGTCGTATATAATATCCGCGTCGAGATGTACGGGACGACACTAACGGGATTCTGTGAAACATTATCAGCGAGGGTCTAGTTGGGTTAGGTTAGGTTACATTACGTTATAGAAGTATATGTTGTTCCAGCCGAGAAGTAGGGGCCGTCCCGCCTGGAATGTTGTAAAATACTACATTGGAAATGTTGGGTTGGCTTAGGAAAGGAAATATCACGTTATAGACGTATGTAATGCCCGCACCGAGACGTACGGGACCACACGAACGGGATTCTGTAAAACATTACCAGCGAGGGTCGTGATGGGTTAGGTTAGGTTATATTACGATATAGACGTATCTAATGTTCCCACCGAGCAGTAGGGGCCGAACCGCCAGAAATGTTGGAAAATACTACATCCGAGATGTTAGGTTGCCTTAGGATAGGATATATAACGTTATAGACGTATATAATGTCCGCGCCGAGATGAACGGGGCGACACCAACGGGATTCTGTGAAACATTACCAGCGGGGGTCTAGCTGGATTAGGTTAGGTTATATTACGTTGTAGACGTATATACTGTTCCCACCGAGAAGTAGGGGCCGACTCGCCAGATATGTTGGAAAATACTACATTCGAGATGTTAAGTTGCCTTTGGATAGGAAATATAACGTTATAGATGTATATAATGTCCGCACCGAGACGTACGGGTAGACACGAACGGGATTCTGTAATACACTACCAGCGGGGGTCTAGATGGGTCAGGTTAGGTTATATTACGTTATGGTCGTATATAATGTGCCCACCGAGAAGTAGGGGCGACCCGCCAGAAATGTTGGAAAATACTACATTCGAGATGTTAGGCTGGCTTAGGAAAGGAAATATCACGTTATAGACGTATGTAATGCCCGCACCGAGACGTACGGGACCACACGAACGGGATTCTGTAAAACATTACCAGCGAGGGTCGTGATGGGTTAGGTTAGGTTATATTACGATATAGACGTATATAATGTGCCCACCGAGAAATAGGGGCCGACCCGCCAGGAATGTTGGAAAATACTACATCCGAGATGTTAAGTTGCCTTAGGTTAGGTTATATAACATAGTAGACGTACATAATGACCCCACCGAGGAGTACGGGCCGACACGCCCGGGATTCTGTAAAACATTACCAGCGAGGGTCTAGCTGGGTTAGGTTAGGATCTATTACGTTATAGACGTATATAATGTTCCCACCGAGAAGTTGGGGCCGACCCGCCAGAAATGTTGGAAAATACTACATCCGAGATGTTAGGATGCCTTAGGTTAGGATATATAACATTATAGACGTGTATAATGTCCGCGCCGAGATGTACGGGACGACACGAACGGGACTCTGTGAAACATTACCAGCGATGGTCTAGCAGGGTTAGGTTAGGTTATATTAGGTTATAGAGGCTTATAATGTTCCCACCGAGAAGTAGGGGCCGACACGCCAGGAATGTTGGAAAATACTACATCCGAGATGTTAAGTTGCCTTAGGTTAGGATATATAACGTAGTAGACGTATATAATATCCGCGTCGAGATGTACGGGACGACACGAACGGGATTCTGTGAAACATTACCAGCGAGGGTCTAGCTGGGTTAGGTTAGGTTACATTACGTTATAGAAGTATATAATGTTCCCACCGAGAAGTAGGGGCCGTCCCGCCTGGAATGTTGTAAAATACTACATCCGAGATGTTAGGTTGCCTTAGGATAGGATATATAACGTTATAGACGCATATAATGTCCGCACCGAGACGTACGGGACGACACGAACGGGATTCTGTAAAGCACTACCAGCGAGGGTCTGCATGGGTCAGATTAGGTTATATTACGATATAGACGTATCTAATGTTCCCACCGAGCAGTAGGGGCCGAACCGCCAGAAATGTTGGAAAATACTACATCCGAGATGTTAGGATGCCTTACGTTAGGATATATAACGTCATAGACGTGTATAATGTCAGCGCCGAGATGTACGGGACGACACGTACGGGACTCAGTGAAACATTACCAGCGATGGTCTAGCTGGGTTAGGTTAGGTTATATTACGTTATAGATGTTTATAATGTTCCCACCGAGAAGTAGGGGCCGACCCGCCAGAAATGTTGGAAAATACTACATTCGAGATGTTAAGTTGCATTAGAATAGGAAATATAACGTTATAGACGTATATAATGTCCGCATCGAAACGTAAGGGTAGACACGAATGGGATTCTGTAAAACACTACCAGCGAGGGTCTTCATGGGTCAGATTAGGTTATATTACGTTATGGTCGTATATAATGTGCCCACCGAGAAGTAGTGGCCGCCCCGCCTGGAATGTTGTAAAATACAACATTCGAGACGTTATGTTGCCTTAGGTTAGGATATATAACGTTATAGACGTATATAATGTCCGCGCCGGGATGTACGGGACGACACGAACGGGACTCTGTGAAACATTACCAGCGAGGGTCTAGCAGGGTTAGGTTAGGTTATATTAGGTTATAGAGGTTTATAGTGTTCCCACCGAGAAGTAGGGGCCGACCCGCCAGGAATGTTGGAAAATAATACATCCGAGATGTTAAGTTGCCTTAGATTAGGATATATAACGTTGTAGACGTACATAATGACCCCAGCTAGATGTACAGGACGACACGAACGAAATTCTGTAAAACATTACCAGCGAGGGTCGTGATGTGTTAGGTTAGGTTATATTACGATATAGACGGATATAATGTGCCCACCGAGAAGTAGGGACCGACCCGCCAGGAATGTTGGAAAATACTACATCCGAGATGTTAAGTTGCCTTAGGTTAGGATATATAACGTAGTAGACGTACATAATGTCCCCACCGAGAAGTACGGGCCGACACCCCCGGGATTCTGTAAAACATTACCAGCGAGGGTCTAGCTGGGTTAGGTTAGGATCTATTACGTTATAGACGTATATAATGTCCCCACCGAGAAGTAGGGGCCGACACGCTGGGAATGTTGGAAAATACTACATCCGAGATGTTAGGATGCCTTAGGTTAGGATATATAACATTATAGACGTGTATAATGTCCGCGCCGAGATGTACGGGACGACACGAACGGGACTCTGTGAAACATTACCAGCGAGGGTCTAGCAGGTTTAGGTTAGGTTATATTAGGTTATAGAGGTTTATAATGTTCCCACCGAGAAGTAGGGGCCGAGCCGCTAGGAATGTTGGAAAATACTACATCCGAGATGTTAGGTTGCCTTAGGATAGGATATATAACGTTATAGATGTATATAATGTCCGCACCGAGACGTACGGGTAGACACGAACGGGATTCTGTAAAACACTACCAGCGAGGGTCTAGATGGGTCAGGTTAGGTTATATTACGTTATGGTCGTATATAATGTCCCCACCGAGAAGTAGGGGCCGACACGCCAGGAATGTTGGAAAATACTACATCCGAGATGATAAGTTGCCTTAGGTTAGGATATATAACGTAGTAGACGTATATAATATCCGCGTCGAGATGTACGGGACGACACTAACGGGATTCTGTGAAACATTACCAGCGAGGGTCTAGCTGGGTTAGGTTAGGTTACATTACTTTATAGAAGTATATGTTGTTCCAACCGAGAACTAGGGGCCGTCCCGCCTGGAATGTTGTAAAATACTACATTCGAAATGTTGGGTTGGCTTAGGAAAGGAAATATCACGTTATAGACGTATGTAATGCCCGCACCGAGACGTACGGGACCACACGAACGGGATTCTGTAAAACATTACCAGCGAGGGTCGTGATGGGTTAGGTTAGGTCATATTACGATATGGACGTATCTAATGTTCCCACCGAGCAGTAGGGGCCGAACCGACAGAAATGTTGGACAATACTACATCCGAGATGTTAGGTTGCCTTACGATAGGCTATATAACGTTATAGACGTATATAATGTCCGCGCCGGGATGAACGGGGCGACACCAACGGGATTCTGTGAAACATTACCAGCGAGGGTCTAGCTGGATTAGGTTAGGTTATATTACGTTGTAGACGTATATACCGTTCCCACCGAGAAGTAGGGGCCGACCCGCCAGATATGTTGGAAAATACTACATTCGAGATGTTAAGTTGCCTTAGGATAGGAAATATAACGTTATAGATGTATATAATGTCCGCACCGAGATGTACGGGTAGACACGAACGGGATTCTGTAAAACACTACCAGCGAGGGTCTAGATGGGTCAGGTTAGGTTATATTACGTTATGGTCGTATATAATGTGCCCACCGAGAAGTAGGGGCCGACCCGCCAGAAATGTTGGAAAATACTACATTCGAGAGGTTAGGTTGCCTTCGGACAGGAAATATAACGTTATAGACGTATATAATGTCCGCGCCGGGATGAACGGGGCGACACCAACGGGATTCTGTAAAACACTACCAGCGAGGGTCTAGATGGGTCAGGTTAGGTTATATTACGTTATGGTCGTATATAATGTGCCCACCGAGAAGTAGGGGCGACCCGCCAGGAATGTTGGAAAATACTACATTCGAGATGTTAGGTTGCCTTAGGACAGGAAATATAACGTTATAAACGTATATAATGTCCATACCGAGACGTACGGGACGGCACGAACGGGATTCTGTGAAACATTACCAGCGAGGGTCGAGATGGGTTAGGTGAGATTATATTACGTTATAGAATTATATAATGTTCCCACCGAGAAGTAGAGGCCGACCAGCCAGGAATGTTGTAAAATAATACATCCGAGATGTTAGGCTGCTTTAGGTTAGGATATATAATGCTATAGACGTATATAATGTTCCCACGGAGAAGTACGGGCCGACACGTCCGGGATTCTGTAAAACATCACCACTGAGGGGCAAGATGAGTTAGGTTAGGTTATAATACGTTATAGACGTATATAATGTGCCCACCGGGAAGTAGAGGCCGACCAGACAGAAATGTTGTAAAATACTACATCCGAGATGTTAGGCTGCCTTAGGTGAGGATATATAACGTTATAGACGTGTCTAATTTCCCCACAGAGGGGTACGGTCCGACACGGCCGGATTCTGTAAAACAGTACCAGCGAGGGTCTAGATGGGTTAGGTTAGGTTATATTACGTTATAGACGTATATAATGTTCCCACCGAGAAGTAGGGGCCGACCCGCCAGGAATGTTGTAAAATACTACATCCGAGATGTGAGGTTGCCTTAGGTTAGGATATATAACGTTATAGCCGTATATAATGTTCCCACGGAGAGGTACGGGCCGACACGCCCGGGATTCTGTAAAACATTACCAGGGAGGGGTTAGATGGGTTAGGCTAGGTTATATTACGTTATAGACGTATATAACGTTCCTACCGAGTAGTGAGGACCGACACGCCAGGAATGCTGTGAAATATTACACCCAAGATGTTAGGTTCCCCGAGGTTAAGATATATAATGTTATAGACGTATATAAAGTCCCCACCGAGATGTAGGCGCCGTCGCGCCAGGAATGTTGTAAAATATTACATCCGAGGTGTTAAGTTAGCTGAAGTTAGGATATATAGCGTTATAGACGTATATTATGTTCCCACCGAGAAGTAGGCGCCGACGCGCCAGGAATGTTGTAAAATATTACATTCGACATGTTAGGTTGCCTTAGGCTAGGATATGTAGCGTTATAGACGTATATAATGTTCCCACCGAGAAGTAGGGGCCGACCCGCTAGGAATGTAGTAAAATCTTACATCCGAGATGTTATGCTGTCTTACGTTAGGATATATAACTTTATAGACGTATATAATGCCCCCATCGAGAAGTAGGCGACGACACGCCAGGAATGTTGCAAAATATTAAATTTGACATGTTAGGTCGCCTTAGGCTAGGATATATAACGCTATAGACGGATATATTGTTCCCACCGAGACGTAGGTACCGACATGCCAGGAATGTTGTAAAATATTACATCCGAGATGTTAGGTTGCCCTAGGTTAGGATATATATCGTTATAGACGTATATAATATCCCCACCGAGACGTAGGGACCGACATGCCAGGAATGTGGTAAAATATTACATCCGAGATGTTACGTTGCCTTAGGCTAGGATATACAACGCTATAGACGTATATAACGTTACCACAGGAAAGTAGGGCCCGGCATGCCAGGAATGATGTAAAATATTACGGTAGAGATGTTAGGTTGCCCTAGGTTAGGATATATAACGTTGTAGACGCATATAATATTACCACCGAGAACTACGGGCCGAAACGCCAGAGATAATGCAAACTATTGCATTCGAAATGTTAGGTCGCCTCAGGCTAGGATATATAACGTTATAGACGTATATAATGTTCACACCGAGAAGTAGGGACCGATATGCCACGAATGTTGTAAAATATTACATCCGAGATGTTAGGTTGCCTTAGGCTAGGATATATAACGTTATAGACGTATATAATGATCCCGCCGAGTAGCAGGGGCCGTCGCGCCAGGAATGTTGTAAAATATTACATTCAACATGTTAGGTTGCCTTAGGCTAGGATATATAGCGTTATAGACGTATATAATGATGCCACCGAGAGGTAGGTGCCCACGCGCCAGGAATATTGTAAAATATAACATTCGACATGTTAGGTTGTCTTAGGCTAGGATATATAGCGTTATAGACGTATATAACGTTCCCACCGAGAAGTAGGTGCCGACGCGCCAGGAATGTTGTAAAATATTACATCCGACATGTTAGGTTGCCTTAGGCTAGGGTATATAGCGTTATAGACGAATATAACGTTCCCACGGAGAAGTAGAGGCCGACGTGCCAGGAATGTAGTACAATATAACGTCCGAGGTGTTAGGTTGCCTTAGGTTAGTATATATAACGGTATTGACTTATGTAATGTTCCCACTGATTAGTAGGGGCCGGCGCGTCAGGAATGTTGTAAAATATTACATTCGACATGATAGGTTGCCTTAGGCTAGGATATATAGCGTTATAGACGTATATAACGTTCTCACCGAGAAGTAGGGGCCGACGTGCCAGGAATGTAGTACAATATTACATCCGAGATGCTAGGTTGCCTTAGGTTAGGACATTTAACGTTATTGACTTATATAATGTTCCCACCGGGAAGTAGGGTCCGACGCACCAGGAATATTGTAAAATATTACATTCGACATGTTAGGTTGCCTTAGGTTAGGGTATATAACGTTATAGACGTATATAATGTTACCACAGAGAAGAAGGGACCGGCATGCCAGGAATGTTGTAAAATATTACGGAAGAGATGTTAGGTTGCCTTAGGTTAGGATATACAACGTTATAGACGTATATAACGTTCCCACCGAGAAGTAGGTGCCGACACGCCAGGAATATTGTAAAATATAGCATTCGACATGTTAGGTTGCCTTAGGCTATGATATACAGCGTTATAGACGTACATAACGTTCCCGCCGAGAAGTAGGTGCCGACGCGCCAGGAATGTTGTATAATATTACATTCGACATGTTAGGTTGCCTTAGGATAGCATATATAGCGTTATAGACTTATATAATGTTCCCACCGAGTAGTAGGGGCCGACGCGCCAGGAATGTTGTAAAATATTACATTCGACATGTTAGGTTGCCTTAGGCTAGAATATATAGCGCTATAGACGTATATAACGTTCCCACGGAGATGTAGGGACCGACGTGCCAGGAATGTAGTACAATATCACATCCGAGATGTTAGGTTGCCTTAGGTTAGGATATATAACGTTATTGACTTATATAATGTTCCCACTGAGTAGTAGGGGCCGACGCGCCAGGAATGTTCTAAAATATTACATTCGGCATGTTAGGTTGCCTTAGGCTAGGATACATAACGTTATAGACGTATATAATGTCCCAATCGAGAAGCGGGCGACGACACGCCAGGAATGTTGCAAAATATTGCATCCGAGATATTAGGTTGCCTTCGGTTAGGATATATATCGCTGTAGACGTATATGATGTTCCCGCCGAGAAGTACGCGCTAACACGCCAGGAATGTTGTTAAATATTACATCCGAGATGTTAGGATGTCTTAGGTTAGGATATATAACGTTATAGACGTATACAATGTCCGCACCGAGACGTACGGGTAGACACGAACTGGATTCTGTAAAACATTACCAGCGAGGTTCTAGATTGGTCAGGCAAGGTTATATTACGTTATAGACGTATATAATGTGCCCACCGAGAAATGGGGGCCGACCCGCCAGGAATGTTGGAAAATACTACATCCGAGGTGTTAGGATGTCTTAGGTTAGAATATATAACGTTATAGACGTATACAATGTCCGCACCGAGACGTACGGGTAGACACGAACGGGATTCTGTAAAACATTACCAGCGAGGTTCTAGATTGGTCAGGCTAGGTTATATTACGTTATAGACGTATATAATGTGCCCACCGAGAAATGGGGGCCGACCCGCCAGGAATGTTGGAAAATACTACATCTGAGATGTTAAGTTGCCTTAGGTTAGGATATATATCGTAGTAGACGTACATAATGACCCCACCGAGAAGTACGGACCGACACGCCCGGGATTCTGTGAAACATTACCAGCGAGTGTCTAGCAGGGTTAGGTTAGGTTATATTACGTTATAGACGTATATATTGTTCCCACCGAGAAGTAGGGGCCGACCCGCCAGAAATGTTGGAAAATACTACATTCGAGATGTTAAGTTGCCTTAGGATAGGAAATATAACGTTATAGACGTATGTAATGTCCGCACCCAGACGTACGGGACGACACGAACGGGATTCTGTAAAACACTACCAGCGAGGGTCTAGATGGGTCAGGTTAAGTTATATTACGTTATGGTCGTATATAATGTGCCGACCGAGAAGTAGGGGCCGACCCGCCAGGAATGATGGAAAATACTACATCCGAGATGTTAAGTTGCCTTAGGTTAGGATATATAACGTAGTAGAGGTATATAATATCCGCGTCGAGATGTTCGGGACGACACGAACGGGATTCTGTGAAACATTACCAGCGAGGGTCTAGCTGGGTTAGGTTAGGTTACATTACGTTATAGAAGTATATAATGTTCCCACCGAGAAGTAGGGGCCGTCCCGCCTGGAATGTTGTAAAATACTACATCCGAGATGTTAAGTTGCCTTAGGTTAGGATATATAACATAGTAGACGTACATAATGACCCCACCGAGAAGTACGGGCCGACATGCCCGGGATTCTGTAAAACATTACCAGCGAGGGTCTAAATGGGTTAGGTTAGGATCTATTACGTTATAGACGTATATAATGTTCCCACCGAGATGTCGGAGCCGACCCGCCTGGAATGTTTAAAGTACTACAATCGAGATGTTAGGTTGCCTTAGGTTAGGATATATAACGTTATAGACGTATATAATGCCCGCACCGAGACGTACGGGACGACACGAACGGGATTCTGTAAAACATTGCCAGCGAGGCTCTAGATGGGTTAGGTTAGGATCTATTACGTTATAGACGTATATAATGTTCGCACCGAGAAGTAGGGGCCGACCCGACAGGAATGTTGGAAAATAATACATCCGAGATGTTAGGTTGCCTTAGGATAGGATATATAACGTTATAGAAGTATATAATGTCCGCGGCGTGATGTACGGGACGACACGAACGGGTATCTGTGAAACATTACCAGCGAGGGTCTAGCTGGGTTAGGTTAGGTTATATTACGTTATAGGCGTATATAATGTTCCCACCGAGAAGTAGGGGCCGACCCGCCAGAAATGTTGGACAATACTACATTCGAGATGTTAGGTTGCCTTAGGATAGGAAATATA
This sequence comes from Xylocopa violacea, assembly GCA_963969225.1. Classification (NCBI taxonomy): domain Eukaryota; kingdom Metazoa; phylum Arthropoda; class Insecta; order Hymenoptera; family Apidae; genus Xylocopa; species Xylocopa violacea. The sequence continues at coordinate 245,123 of CAXAJV010000614.1, read as the reverse complement.
ACGTTATAGACGTATGTAATGTCCGCATCGAGACGTACGGGACGACACGAACGGGATTCTGCAAAACATTACCGCGAGGGTCGAGATGGGTTAGGTTAGGATCTATTACGTTATAGACGTATATAATGTTCCCACCGAGAAGATGGGTCCGACCCGCCAGGAATGTTGGAAAATACTACATCCGAGATGTTAGGATGCCTTAGGTTAGGATATATAACATTATAGACGTATATACTGTTCCCACCGAGAAGTAGGTGCCGACGCGCCAGGAATGTTGTAAAATATTACATTCGACATGTTAGGTTGCCTTAAGCTAGGATATATAGTGTTTTAGACGTATATAATGTTCCCAGCGAGAAGTAGGGGCCGACGCGCCAGGATTGCTGTAAAATATTACAGTCGACATGTTAGGTTCTCTTAGGTTAGGATATATAACGTTATAGACGTATATAATGTTCCCACCGAGAAGTAGGGTCCTACGAGCCAGGAATGTTATAAAATATTACGCTCGACATTTTTGGTTGCCTTAGGTTAGGATATATGGCGTTATAGACGTATATAATGTTCCCACCGAAAAGTAGGGGCAGACGTGCCAGGAATGTAGTAAAATATTACGCTCGACATGTTAGGTTGCCTTAAGCTAGGATATATAGCGTCTTAAACGTATATAATGTTTCCACCGAGAAGTAGATGCCGACGCGCCAGGAATGTTGTAAAATATTACTTCCGAGATTTTAGGATTGCCTTAGGCTAGGATACATCACGTTATAGACGTATATAATGTTCCCACCGAGAAATAGGGGCCGCCACGCCAGGAATGTTGTAAAACATTACATCCGAGGTGTTAGGTTGCCTTAGGCTAGGATATATAGCGTTATAGACTTATATAATGTTCCCACCGAGAAGTAGTGGCCGACGTGCCAGGAATGTAGTAAAATATTACATCCGAGATGTTAGGTTGCATTAGGTTAGGATATATAACGTTATTGACTTATATAATGTTCCCACCGAGAAATAGGGACCGACGCGCCAGGAATGTTGTAAAATTTTACATTTGACATGTTAGGTTTGCCTTAGGCTAGGATATATAACGTTATAGACGTATATACTGTTCCCACCGTGAAGTAGGTGCCGACGCGCCAGGAATGTTGTAAAATATTACATTCGACATGTTAGGTTGCTTAGGCTAGGATATATAACGTTATAGATTTATATACTGTTCCCTCCGAGAAGTAGGTGCCGACGCGCCAGGAGTGTTGTAAAATATTACATCCGAGATGTTAGAATTGCCTTAGGCTAGGATATATAACGTTATAGACGTATATAATGTTCCCACCGAGAAATAGGGGCCGACACGCCAGGAATGTTGTAAAACATTACATCCGAGGTGTTAGGTTGCCTTAGGCTAGGATATATAGCGTTATAGACATATATAATGTTGCCACCGAGAAGTAGGGGCCGACGCGCCAGGATTGCTGTAAAATATTACATTCGACATGTTAGGCTTGCCTTAGGCTAGGATATATAACGTTATAGACGTATATGATATTCCCACCGAGAAGTACGGGCCTACACGCCAGGAATGTTGTCAAATATTACATCCGAGATGTTAGGTTCTCTTAGGTTAGGATATATAACGTTATAGACGTATATAATGTTCCCACCGAGAAGAAGGTGCCGACGCGCCAGGAATGTTGTAAAATATTACATTCGACATGTTAGGTTGCCTTAAGCTAGGATATATAGTGTTTTAGACGTATATAATGTTCCCAGCGAGAAGTAGGGGAAGGCGCGCCAGGAATATAGTAAAATATTACATCCGAGATGTTAGGTTGCATTCGGTTAGGATATATAACGTTTTTGACGTATATAATGTTCCCACCGAGAAATAGGGGCCGACGCGCCAGGAATGTTGTAAAATTTTACATTTGACATGTTAGGTTTGCCTTAGGCTAGGATATATAACGTTATAGACGTATATACTGTTCCCACCGAGAAGTAGGTGCCGACGCGCCAGGAATGTTGTAAAATATTACATTCGACATATTAGGTTGCCTTGAGCTAGGATATATAGCGTCTTAAACGTATATAATGTTTCCACCGAGATGTAGATGCCGACGCGCCAGGAATGTTGTAAAATATTACTTCCGAGATGTTAGGATTGCCTTAGGCTAGGATATATCACGTTATAGACGTATATAATGTTCCCACCGAGAAATAGCGGCCGACACGCCAGGAATGTTGTAAAATATTACGCTCGACATGTTAGGTTGCCTTACGTTATGATATATAGCGATATAGATGTATATAATGTTCCCACCGAGAAGTAGGGGCAGGTGCGCCAGGAATGTAGTAAAATATTACATCCGAGAAGTTAGGTTGCCTTAGGCTAGGATAAGTAACGTTATAGACGTATATAATGTTCCCACCGAGAAGTAGGGGCCGACGAGCCAGGAATGTAGTAAAATATTACATCCGAGATGTTAGGTTGCATTCGGTTAGGATATATAACGTTATTGACGTATATAATGTTCCCACCGAGAAATAGGGGCCGACGCGCCAGGAATGTTGTAGAATTTTACATTTGACATGTTAGGTTCGCCTTAGGCTAGGATATATAACGTTATAGACGTATATACTGTTCCCACCGAGAAGTAGGTGCCGACGCGCCAGGAATGTTGTAAAATATTACATTCGACACATTAGGTTGCCTTAAGCTAGGATATATAGCGTCTTAAACGTATATAATGTTTCCACCGAGAAGTAGATGCCGACGCGCCAGGAATGTTGTAAAATATTACTTCCGAGATGTTAGGATTGCCTTAGGCTAGGATATATCACGTTATAGACGTATATAATGTTCCCACCGAGAAATAGGGGCCGACACGCCAGGAATGTTGTAAAACATTACATCCGAGGTGTTAGGTTGCCTTAGGCTAGGATATATAGCGTTATAGACATATATAATGTTGCCACCGAGAAGTAGGGGCCGACGCGCCAGGATTGCTGTAAAATATTACATTCGACATGTTAGGATTGCCTTAGGCTAGGATATATAACGTTATAGACGTATATGATATTCCGACCGAGAAGTAGGGGCCTACACGCCAGGAATGTTGTCAAATATTACATCCGAGATGTTAGGTTTTCTTAGGTTAGGATATATAACGTTATAGACGTATATAATGTTCCCACCGAGAAGTAGAGGCCGACGAGCCAGGAATGTTGTAAAATATTACGCTCGACATGTTAGGTTGCCTTAGGTTAGGATATGTAACGTTATAGACGTATATAATATTCCCTCCGAGAAGTAGTTGCCGGCGCGCCAGGAATGTAGTAAAATATAACATCCGTGATGTTAGGTTGTCTTAGGTTAGGATATATAACGTTATAGACTTATATACTGTTCCCACCGAAAAGTAGGTGCCGACGCGCCAGGAATGTTGTATAATATTACATGCGAGATGTTAGGATTGCCTTAGGCTAGGATATATAACGTTATAGACGTATATAATGTTCCCACCGAGAAATAGGGGCCGGCACGCCAGGAATGTTGTAAAACATTACATCCGAGGTGTTAGGTTGCCTTAGGCTAGGATATATATCGTTATAGAGGTATATAATGTTCCCACCGAGAAGTAGGGGCCGACGAGCCAGGAATGTAGCAAAATATTACATCCGTGATGTTAGGTTGCCTTAGGTTAGGATATATAACGTTATGGACTTATATACTGTTCCCACCGAGAAGTAGATGCCGACGCGCCAGGAATGTTGTAAAATATTACATCCGAGATGTTAGGATTGCCTTAGGCTAGGATATATAACGTTATAGACGTATATAATGTTCCCACCGAGAAGTAGGGGCCGGCGCGCCGGGAATGTAGTAAAATATAACATCCGAGATGTTAGGTTGCCTTAGGCTAGGATAAGTAACGTTATAGACGTATATAATGTTCCCACCGAGAAGTAGGGGCCGACGAGCCAGGAATGTAGTAAAATATTACATCCGTGATGTTAGGTTGCCTTAGGTTAGGATATATAACGTTGTAGACTTATGTACTGTTCCCACCGAGAGATAGGGGCCGACACGCCAGGAATGTTGTAAAACATTACATCCGAGGTGTTAGGTTGCCTTAGGCTAGGATATATAGCGTTATAGACATATATAATGTTGCCACCGAGAAGTAGGGGCCGACGCGCCAGGATTGCTGTAAAATATTACATTCGACATGTTAGGATTGCCTTAGGCTGGGAGATACAACGTTATAGACGTATATGATATTCCCACCGAGAAGTACGGGCCTACACGCCAGGAATGTTGTCAAACATTACATCCGAGATGTTAGGTTCTCTTAGGTTAGGATATATAACGTTATAGACGTATATAATGTTCCCACCGAGAAGTAGGGGCCGACGAGCCAGGAATGTAGCAAAATATTACATCCGTGATGTTAGGTTGCCTTAGGTTAGGATATATAACGTTATAGACTTATATACTGTTCCCACCGAGATGTAGATGCCGACGCGCCAGGAATGTTGTAAAATATTACATCCGAGATGTTAGGATTGCCTTAGGCTAGGATATATAACGTTATAGACGTATATAATGTTCCCACCGAGAAGTAGGGGCCGGCGCGCCGGGAATGTAGTAAAATATAACATCCGAGATGTTAGGTTGCCTTAGGCTAGGATAAGTAACGTTATAGACGTATATAATGTTCCCACCGAGAAGTAGGGGCCGACGAGCCAGGAATGTAGTAAAATATTACATCCGTGATGTTAGGTTGCCTTAGGTTAGGATATATAACGTTGTAGACTTATGTACTGTTCCCACCGATAAGTAGGTGCCGACGCGCCAGGAATGTTGAAAAATATTACATCCGAGATGTTAGGATTGCCTTAGGCTAGGATATATAACGTTATAGACGTATATAATGTTCCCACCGAGAAGTAGGGGCCGGCGCGCGGGGAATGTAGTAAAATATTACATCCGAGAAGTTAGGTTGCCTTAGGCTAGGATATATAACGTTATAGACTTATATACTGTTCCCTCCGAGAAGTAGGTGCCGACGCGCCAGGAATGTTGTAAAATGTTACATCCGAGATGTCAGGATTGCCTTAGGCTAGGATATATAACGTTATAGACGTATATACTGTTCCCACTGAGAAACAGGGGCCGACACGCCAGGAATGTTGTAAAACATTACATCCGAGGTGTTAGGTTGCCTTAGGCTAGGACATATAGCGTTATAGACGTATATAATGTTCCCACCAGGTAGTAGGGGCCGACGAGCCAGGAATGTTGTAAAATATTACGCTCGACATGTTAGGTTGCCTTACGTTATGATATATAGCGATATAGATGTATATAATGTTCCCACCGAGAAGTAGGGGCAGGTGCGCCAGGAATGTAGTAAAATATTACATCCGAGAAGTTAGGTTGCCTTAGGCTAGGATAAGTAACGTTATAGACGTATATAATGTTCCCACCGAGAAGTAGGGGCCGACGAGCCAGGAATGTAGTAAAATATTACATCCGAGATGTTAGGTTGCATTAGGTTAGGATATATAACGTTATATAACGTTATTGACTTATATAATGTTCCCAGCGAGAAATAGGGACCGACGCGCCAGGAATGTTGTAAAATTTTACATTTGACATGTTAGGTTCGCCTTAGGCTAGGATATATAACGTTATAGACGTATATACTGTTCCCACCGAGAAGTAGGTGCCGACGCGCCAGGAATGTTGTAAAATATTACATTCGACATATTAGGTTGCCTTAAGCTAGGATATATAGCGTCTTAAACGTATATAATGTTTCCACCGAGAAGTAGATGCTGACGCGCCAGGAATGTTGTAAAATATTACTTCCGAGATGTTAGGATTGCCTTAGGCTAGGATATATATCGTTATAGAGGTATATAATGTTCCCACCGAGAAGTAGGGGCCGACGAGCCAGGAATGTAGCAAAATATTACATCCGTGATGTTAGGTTGCCTTAGGTTAGGATATATAACGTTATAGACTTATATACTGTTCCCACCGAGAAGTAGATGCCGACGCGCCAGGAATGTTGTAAAATATTACATCCGAGATGTTAGGATTGCCTTAGGCTAGGAAATATAACGTTATAGACGTATATAATGTTCCCACCGAGAAGTAGGGGCCGGCGCGCCGGGAATGTAGTAAAATATAACATCCGAGATGTTAGGTTGCCTTAGGCTAGGATAAGTAACGTTATAGACGTATATAATGTTCCCACCGAGAAGTAGGGGCCGACGAGCCAGGAATGTAGTAAAATATTACATCCGTGATGTTAGGTTGCCTTAGGTTAGGATATATAACGTTGTAGACTTATGTACTGTTCCCACCGAGAAATAGGGGCCGACACGCCAGGAATGTTGTAAAACATTACATCCGAGGTGTTAGGTTGCCTTAGGCTAGGATATATAGCGTTATAGACGTATATAATGTTCCCACCGAGAAGTAGGGGCCGACGCGCCAGGATTGCTGTAAAATATTACATTCGACATGTTAGGTTCTCTTAGGTTAGGATATATAACGTTATAGACGTATATAATGTTCCCACCGAGAAGTAGGGTCCTACGAGCCAGGAATGTTATAAAATATTACGCTCGACATTTTTGGTTGCCTTAGGTTAGGATATATGGCGTTATAGACGTATATAATGTTCCCACCGAAAAGTAGGGGCAGACGTGCCAGAAATGTAGTAAAATATTACGCTCGACATGTTAGGTTGCCTTAAGCTAGGATATATAGCGATATAGACGTATATAATGTTCCCACCGAGAAGTAGGGGCCGGCGCGCCAGGAATGTTGTAAAATATTACATTCGACATGTTAGGTTGCCTTAAGCTAGGATATATAGTGTTTTAGACGTATATAATGTTCCCAGCGAGAAGTAGGGGAAGGCGCGCTAGGAATATAGTAAAATATTACATCCGAGATGTTAGGTTGCCTTAGGCTAGGATATACAACGTTATAGATGTATATAATGTTCCCACCGAGAAGTAGGTGCCGAAGTGACGGGAATGTAGTAAAATATTACATTCGACATGTTAGTTTGCCTTAGGCTAGGATATATAGCGTTATAGACTTATATAATGTTCCCACCGAGAAGTAGTGGCCGACGTGCCAGGAATGTACTAAAATATTACATCCGAGATGTTAGGTTGCATTAGGTTAGGATATATAACGTTATTGACTTATATAATGTTCCCACCGAGAAATAGGGACCGACGCGCCAGGAATGTTGTAAAATTTTACATTTGACATGTTAGGTTTGCCTTAGGCTAGGATATATAACGTTATAGACGTATATACTGTTCCCACCGAGAAGTAGGTGCCGACGCGCCAGGAATGTTGTAAAATATTACATTCGACATGTTAGGTTGCCTTAGGCTAGGATATATAACGTTATAGATTTATATACTGTTCCCTCCGAGAAGTAGGTGCCGACGCGCCAGGAGTGTTGTAAAATATTACATCCGAGATGTTAGAATTGCCTTAGGCTAGGATATATAACGTTATAGACGTATATACTGTTCCCACCGAGAAGTAGGTGCCGACGCGCCAGGAATGTTGTAAAATATTACATTCGACATGTTAGGTTGCCTTAAGCTAGGATATATAGTGTTTTAGACGTATATAATGTTCCCAGCGAGAAGTAGGGGCCGACGCGCCAGGATTTCTGTAAAATATTACAGTCGACATGTTAGGTTCTCTTAGGTTAGGATATATAACGTTATAGACGTATATAATGTTCCCACCGAGAAGTAGGGTCCTACGAGCCAGGAATGTTATAAAATATTACGCTCGACATTTTTGGTTGCCTTAGGTTAGGATATATGGCGTTATAGACGTATATAATGTTCCCACCGAAAAGTAGGGGCAGACGTGCCAGGAATGTAGTAAAATATTACGCTCGACATGTTAGGTTGCCTTAAGCTAGGATATATAGCGTCTTAAACGTATATAATGTTTCCACCGAGAAGTAGATGCCGACGCGCCAGGAATGTTGTAAAATATTACTTCCGAGATTTTAGGATTGCCTTAGGCTAGGATACATCACGTTATAGACGTATATAATGTTCCCACCGAGAAATAGGGGCCGACACGCCAGGAATGTTGTAAAACATTACATCCGAGGTGTTAGGTTGCCTTAGGCTAGGATATATAGCGTTATAGACTTATATAATGTTCCCACCGAGAAGTAGTGGCCGACGTGCCAGGAATGTAGTAAAATATTACATCCGAGATGTTAGGTTGCATTAGGTTAGGATATATAACGTTATTGACTTATATAATGTTCCCACCGAGAAATAGGGACCGACGCGCCAGGAATGTTGTAAAATTTTACATTTGACATGTTAGGTTTGCCTTAGGCTAGGATATATAACGTTATAGACGTATATACTGTTCCCTCCGAGAAGTAGGTGCCGACGCGCCAGGAGTGTTGTAAAATATTACATCCGAGATGTTAGAATTGCCTTAGGCTAGGATATATAACGTTATAGACGTATATAATGTTCCCACCGAGAAATAGGGTCCGACACGCCAGGAATGTTGTAAAACATAACATCCGAGGTGTTAGGTTGCCTTAGGCTAGGATATATAGCGTTATAGACATATATAATGTTGCCACCGAGAAGTAGGGGCCGACGCGCCAGGATTGCTGTAAAATATTACATTCGACATGTTAGGCTTGCCTTAGGCTAAGATATATAACGTTATAGACGTATATGATATTCCCACCGAGAAGTACGGGCCTACACGCCAGGAATATTGTCAAATATTACATCCGAGATGTTAGGTTCTCTTAGGTTAGGATATATAACGTTATAGACGTATATAATGTTCCCACCGAGAAGAAGGTGCCGACGCGCCAGGAATGTTGTAAAATATTACATTCGAAATGTTAGGTTGCCTTAAGCTAGGATATATAGTGTTTTAGACGTATATAATGTTCCCAGCGAGAAGTAGGGGAAGGCGCGCCAGGAATATAGTAAAATATTACATCCGAGATGTTAGGTTGCCTTAGGCTAGGATATACAACGTTATAGATGTATATAATGTTCCCACCGAGAAGTAGGTGCCGAAGTGACGGGAATGTAGTAAAATATTACATTCGACATGTTAGTTTGCCTTAGGCTAGGATATATAGCGTTATAGACTTATATAATGTTCCCACAGAGAAGTAGGTGCCGACGCGCCAGGAATGTTGTAAAATATTACATTCGACATATTAGGTTGCCTTAAGCTAGGATATATAGCGTCTTAAACGTATATAATGTTTCCACCGAGAAGTAGATGCCGACGCGCCAGGAATGTTGTAAAATATTACTTCCGAGATGTTAGGATTGCCTTAGGCTAGGATATATCACGTTATAGACGTATATAATGTTCCCACCGAGAAATAGGGGCCGACACGCCAGGAATGTTGTAAAACATTACATCCGAGGTGTTCGGTTGCCTTAGGCTAGGATATATAGCGTTATAGACATATATAATGTTGCCACCGAGAAGTAGGGGCCGACGCGCCAGGATTGCTGTAAAATATTACATTCGACATGTTAGGATTGCCTTAGGCTAGGATATATAACGTTATAGACGTATATGATATTCCCACCGAGAAGTACGGGCCTACACGCCAGGAATGTTGTCAAATATTACATCCGAGATGTTAGGTTCTCATAGGTTAGGATATATAACGTTATAGACGTATATAATGTTCCCACCGAGAAGTAGGGGCCGACGAGCCAGGAATGTTGTAAAATATTACGCTCGACATGTTAGGTTGCCTTAGGCTAGGATATGTAACGTTATAGACGTATATAATGTTCCCTCCGAGAAGTAGGTGCCGGCGCGCCAGGAATGTAGTAAAATATAACATCCGTGATGTTAGGTTGCCTTAAGCTGGGATATATAGCGTTTTAGACGTATATAATGTTCCCAGCGAGAAGTAGGGGAAGGCGCGCCAGGAATATAGTAAAATATCACATCCGAGATGTTAGGTTGCCTTAGGCTAGTATATATAACGTTATAGACGTATATAATGTTCTCACCGAGAAGTAGGTGCCGAAGTGACGGGAATGTTTGAAAATATTACATTCGACATGTTATTTTGCCTTAGGCTAGGATATATAACGTTATAGACTTATATACTGTTCCCACCGAGAAGTAGTGGCCGACGGGCCAGGAATGTAGTAAAATACTACATCCGAGATGTTAGGTTGCCTTAGGCTAGGATGTGTAACGTTATAGACGAATATAGTGTTCCCAGCGAGAAGTAGGGGCCGGCGCGCCAGGAATGTAGTAAAATATTACATCCGAGATGTTAGGTTGCCTTAGGCTAGGATAAGTAACGTTATAGACGTATATAATGTTCCCACCGAGAAGTAAGGGCCGCCGAGCCAGGAATGTAGTAAAATATTACATCTGAGATGTTAGGATTGCCTTAGGCTAGGATATATAACGTTATAGACGTATATACTGTTCCCACCGAGAAATAGGGTCCGACACGCCAGGAATGTTGTAAAACATTACATCCGAGGTGTTAGGTTGCCTTAGGCTAGGATATATAGCGGTATAGACGTATATAATGTTCCCACCGAGAAGTAGGGGCCGACGAGCCAGGAATGTATTAAAATATTACATCCGTGATGTTAGGTTGCCTTAGGTTGGGATATATAACGTTATAGACATATATACTGTTCCCAGCGATAAGTAGGTGCCGACGCGCCAGGAATGTTGAAAAATATTACATCCGAGATGTTAGGCTTGCCTTAGGCTAGGATATATAACGTTATAGACGTATATAATGTTCCCACCGAGAAGTAGGGGCCGGCGCGCCAGGAATATAGTGAAATATTACATCCGAGATGTTAGGTTGGCTTAGGCTAGAATGTGTAACGTTATAGACGAATATAGTGTTCCCAGCGAGAAGTAGGGGCCGGCGCGCCAGGAATGTAGTGAAATATTACATCCTAGATGTTAGGTTGCCTTAGGCTAGGATATATAACGTTATTGTCTTATATAGCGTTCCCAGCGAGAAATAGGCGCCAACGCGTCAGGAATGTTCTAAAATATTACATTCGACATGTTAGATTGCCTTAGGCTAGGATATATAGCGTTATAGACGTATATAACGTTCCCACCGAGAAGTAGGAGCCGTAACGCCAGGAATGTTGTAAAATACTACATTCGAGATGTTAGGTTGCCTTAGGTTGGGATATATAACGTTATAGACGTATATAGTGTCCCCACCGAGAAGTAGGGGCCGACATGCCAGTATAGTTGTAAGATACTACATCCGAGGTGTTAGGCTGTATTAGGTTAGTGTATATAACTGTATAGACGTATATAATGTCCCAACAGAGACGTACGGGCCGACACGACCGGGATTCTGTAAATCATTACCAGCGAAAGGCTAGATGGGTTAGGCTAGGTTATATTACGTTATAGACGTATGTAATGTTCGAACAGAGAGGTATGGGCCAACCTGCCAGATATGTTGTAGAATACTGCATTCGAGACGTTAGGTTGCCTTAAGTTAGGCTATATAACATTATAGACATACATAATTTACCAACCGAGGCGTATGGGGCGACACGAACGGGATTCTGAAAAACATTACCAGCGAGGGACTAGATGGTTTAGGTTAGGTTATGTTACATTATAGACGTATATAATGCTCCCCCCGAGAAGTAGGGGCCGACACGCCAGGAATGGTGTAAAATAATACACCTGACACGTAAGGTTGCCTTAGGTTAGGATGTACAACGTTATAGACGTATATTATGTCCCCACCGAGACATAGGGGACGACACGAACGGGATTCTGTAAAACATTAACGGCGAGGTTCCAGATGGGTTAGGTTAGGTTATATTACGTAATAGACGTATATAATGTGCCCACCGAGAAGTAGGGGCCGACCCGCCTGGAATGTTGTAAAATACTACATCCGAGGTGTGAGGTTGCCTTAGGTTAGGATATATAACGTTATAGACGTATATAATGTTCCTACGGAGAGGTACGGTCCTACACGGCCGAGTTTCTGCAAAACATTACCAACGAGGGGCTAGATGGGTTAGGTTATGTTATATTACGTTATAGACGTATATAATGTTCCCACCGAGAAGTAGGGGCCGACCCGCCAGTAATGTTGTAAAATACTACATTCGAGATGTTAGGTTGCCCTAGGTTAGGATATATGACGTTATAGAAATATATAATGTTCCCACCGAGAACTAAGAGCCGACACGCCAGGAATGTTATAAAACATTACATCCGAGATGTTAGGTTGCCTTAGGTTAGGATTTATAACGTTATAGACGTATATAATGTTACCACCGAGAACTACAGGCCGACACGACTAGAATTTTGTAAAATATTACACCCGAGATGTTAGGTTCCCTTAGGTTTGGATATACAACGTTATAGACGTATATAATGTCCCCATCGGGAAGTAGGTACCGTCACGCCAGGAATGTTGTAAAACATTACATCCAGATATTATGCTGCCTTAGGTTAGGATATATAACGTTATAGACGTATATAATGTTACCACAGAGAAGTAGGGACCGACGAGCCAGGAATGTTGTAAAATATGCGCTCGACGTGTTAGGTTGAAGTAGGCTAGGATACACAACGATATAGGCGTATATAATGTTCCCACAGAGAAGTAAGGACCGGCACGCCAGGAATGCTGCAAAATATTACATCAGAGATGTTAGGTGCCTTAGGCTAGGATATATAACGTTATAGACGTATATAATTTTACCACAGAGTAGTTGGCGCCGACGTGCCGGGAATGTCGTAAAATATTACATCCGAGATGTTGGGTTGCCTTAGGCTAGGACATATAACGTTATTGACGTATATAATGTTATTAGCCAGAACTACGGGCCAACACGGCAGGAATGTTGTAAAATATTACAACCGATATGTTAGGTTCCCTTAGGTTTGGATATACAACCTTATAGACGTATATAATGTACCCATTGGGAAGTAAGCGCCGTCTCGGCAGGAATGTTGGAAGATATTACATCCCAGATATTATGTTGCCTTAGGTTAGGATATATAACGTTATAGACTTCTATAATTTTCCCACCGAGAAGTAGGGGCCGACGCGAGAGGAATGTAGTTAAATATTACATTCGAGATGTTAGGTTGCCTTAGGTTGGGATATATAACGTTATAGACGTATATAGTGTCCCCACCGAGAAGTAGGGGCCGACATGCCAGTATAGTTGTAAGATACTACATCCGAGGTGTTAGGCTGTATTAGGTTCGGGTATATAACTGTATAGACGTATATAATGTCCCAACAGAGACGTACGGGCCGACACGACCGGGATTCTGTAAATCATTACCAGCGAAAGGCTAGATGGGTTAGGCTAGGTTATATTACGTTATAGACGTATGTAATGTTCGAACAGAGAGGTATGGGCCAACCTGCCAGATATGTTGTAGAATACTGCATTCGAGACGTTAGGTTGCCTTAAGTTAGGCTATATAACATTATAGACATACATAATTTACCAACCGAGGCGTATGGGGCGACACGAACGGGATTCTGAAAAACATTACCAGCGAGGGACTAGATGGTTTAGGTTAGGTTATGTTACATTATAGACGTATATAATGCTCCCCCCGAGAAGTAGGGGCCGACACGCCAGGAATGGTGTAAAATAATACACCTGACACGTAAGATTGCCTTAGGTTAGGATGTACAACGTTATAGACGTATATTATGTCCCCACCGAGACATAGGGGACGACACGAACGGGATTCTGTAAAACATTAACGGCGAGGTTCCAGATGGGTTAGGTTAGGTTATATTACGTAATAGACGTATATAATGTGCCCACCGAGAAGTAGGGGCCGACCCGCCTGGAATGTTGTAAAATACTACATCCGAGGTGTGAGGTTGCCTTAGGTTAGGATATATAACGTTATAGACGTATATAATGTTCCTACGGAGAGGTACGGTCCGACACGGCCGAGTTTCTGCAAAACATTACCAGCGAGGGGCTAGATGGGTTAGGTTATGTTATATTACGTTATAGACGTATATAATGTTCCCACCGAGAAGTAGGGGCCGACCCGCCAGTAATGTTGTAAAATACTACATTCGAGATGTTAGGTTGCCCTAGGTTAGGATATATGACGTTATAGACATATATAATGTTCCCACCGAGAACTAAGAGCCGACACGCCAGGAATGTTATAAAACATTACATCCGAGATGTTAGGTTGCCTTAGGTTAGGATTTATAACGTTATAGACGTATATAATGTTACCACCGAGAACTACAGGCCGACACGACTAGAATTTTGTAAAATATTACACCCGAGATGTTAGGTTCCCTTAGGTTTGGATATACAACGTTATAGACGTATATAATGTCCCCATCGGGAAGTAGGTACCGTCACGCCAGGAATGTTGTAAAACATTACATCCAGATATTATGCTGCCTTAGGTTAGGATATATAACGTTATAGACGTATATAATGTTACCACAGAGAAGTAGGGACCGACGAGCCAGGAATGTTGTAAAATATGCGCTCGACGTGTTAGGTTGAAGTAGGCTAGGATACACAACGATATAGGCGTATATAATGTTCCCACAGAGAAGTAAGGACCGGCACGCCAGGAATGCTGCAAAATATTACATCAGAGATGTTAGGTGCCTTAGGCTAGGATATATAACGTTATAGACGTATATAATTTTACCACAGAGTAGTTGGCGCCGACGTGCCGGGAATGTCGTAAAATATTACATCCGAGATGTTGGGTTGCCTTAGGCTAGGACATATAACGTTATTGACGTATATAATGTTATTAGCCAGAACTACGGGCCAACACGACAGGAATGTTGTAAAATATTACAACCGATATGTTAGGTTCCCTTAGGTTTGGATATACAACCTTATAGACGTATATAATGTCCCCATTGGGAAGTAAGCGCCGTCTCGGCAGGAATATTGGAAGATATTACATCCCAGATATTATGTTGCCTTAGGTTAGGATATATAACGTTATAGACTTCTATAATTTTCCCACCGAGAAGTAGGGGCCGACGCGCCAGGAATGTAGTTAAATATTACATTCGAGATGTTAGGTTGCCTTAGGTTGGGATATATAACGTTATAGACGTATATAGTGTCCCCACCGAGAAGTAGGGGCCGACATGCCAGTATAGTTGTAAGATACTACATCCGAGGTGTTAGGCTGTATTAGGTTAGGGTATATAACTGTATAGACGTATATAATGTCCCAACAGAGACGTACGGGCCGACACGACCGGGATTCTGTAAATCATTACCAGCGAAAGGCTAGATGGGTTAGGCTAGGTTATATTACGTTATAGACGTATGTAATGTTCGAACAGAGAGGTATGGGCCAACCTGCCAGATATGTTGTAGAATACTGCATTCGAGACGTTAGGTTGCCTTAAGATAGGCTATATAACATTATAGACATACATAATTTACCAACCGAGGCGTATGGGGCGACACGAACGGGATTCTGAAAAACATTACCAGCGAGGGACTAGATGGTTTAGGTTAGGTTATGTTACATTATAGACGTATATAATGCTCCCCCCGAGAAGTAGGGGCCGACACGCCAGGAATGGTGTAAAATAATACACCTGACACGTAAGGTTGCCTTAGGTTAGGATGTACAACGTTATAGACGTATATTATGTCCCCACCGAGACATAGGGGACGACACGAACGGGATTCTGTAAAACATTAACGGCGAGGTTCCAGATGGGTTAGGTTAGGTTATATTACGTAATAGACGTATATAATGTGCCCACCGAGAAGTAGGGGCCGACCCGCCTGGAATGTTGTAAAATACTACATCCGAGGTGTGAGGTTGCCTTAGGTTAGGATATATAACGTTATAGACGTATATAATGTTCCTACGGAGAGGTACGGTCCTACACGGCCGAGTTTCTGCAAAACATTACCAGCGAGGGGCTAGATGGGTTAGGTTATGTTATATTACGTTATAGACGTATATAATGTTCCCACCGAGAAGTAGGGGCCGACCCGCCAGTAATGTTGTAAAATACTACATTCGAGATGTTAGGTTGCCCTAGGTTAGGATATATGACGTTATAGACATATATAATGTTCCCACCGAGAACTAAGAGCCGACACGCCAGGAATGTTATAAAACATTACATCCGAGATGTTAGGTTGCCTTAGGTTAGGATTTATAACGTTATAGACGTATATAATGTTACCACCGAGAACTACAGGCCGACACGACTAGAATTTTGTAAAATGTTACACCCGAGATGTTAGGTTCCCTTAGGTTTGGATATACAACGTTATAGACGTATATAATGTCCCCATCGGGAAGTAGGTACCGTCACGCCAGGAATGTTGTAAAACATTACATCCAGATATTATGCTGCCTTAGGTTAGGATATATAACGTTATAGACGTATATAATGTTACCACAGAGAAGTAGGGACCGACGAGCCAGGAATGTTGTAAAATATGCGCTCGACGTGTTAGGTTGAAGTAGGCTAGGATACACAACGATATAGGCGTATATAATGTTCCCACAGAGAAGTAAGGACCGGCACGCCAGGAATGCTGCAAAATATTACATCAGAGATGTTAGGTGCCTTAGGCTAGGATATATAACGTTATAGACGTATATAATTTTACCACAGAGTAGTTGGCGCCGACGTGCCGGGAATGTCGTAAAATATTACATCCGAGATGTTGGGTTGCCTTAGGCTAGGACATATAACGTTATTGACGTATATAATGTTATTAGCCAGAACTACGGGCCAACACGACAGGAATGTTGTAAAATATTACAACCGATATGTTAGGTTCCCTTAGGTTTGGATATACAACCTTATAGACGTATATAATGTACCCATTGGGAAGTAAGCGCCGTCTCGGCAGGAATGTTGGAAGATATTACATCCCAGATATTATGTTGCCTTAGGTTAGGATATATAACGTTATAGACTTCTATAATTTTCCCACCGAGAAGTAGGGGCCGACGCGCCAGGAATGTAGTTAAATATTACATTCGAGATGTTAGGTTGCCTTAGGTTGGGATATATAACGTTATAGACGTATATAGTGTCCCCACCGAGAAGTAGGGGCCGACATGCCAGTATAGTTGTAAGATACTACATCCGAGGTGTTAGGCTGTATTAGGTTCGGGTATATAACTGTATAGACGTATATAATGTCCCAACAGAGACGTACGGGCCGACACGACCGGGATTCTGTAAATCATTACCAGCGAAAGGCTAGATGGGTTAGGCTAGGTTATATTACGTTATAGACGTATGTAATGTTCGAACAGAGAGGTATGGGCCAACCTGCCAGATATGTTGTAGAATACTGCATTCGAGACGTTAGGTTGCCTTAAGTTAGGCTATATAACATTATAGACATACATAATTTACCAACCGAGGCGTATGGGGCGACACGAACGGGATTCTGAAAAACATTACCAGCGAGGGACTAGATGGTTTAGGTTAGGTTATGTTACATTATAGACGTATATAATGCTCCCCCCGAGAAGTAGGGGCCGACACGCCAGGAATGGTGTAAAATAATACACCTGACACGTAAGGTTGCCTTAGGTTAGGATGTACAACGTTATAGACGTATATTATGTCCCCACCGAGACATAGGGGACGACACGAACGGGATTCTGTAAAACATTAACGGCGAGGTTCCAGATGGGTTAGGTTAGGTTATATTACGTAATAGACGTATATAATGTGCCCACCGAGAAGTAGGGGCCGACCCGCCTGGAATGTTGTAAAATACTACATCCGAGGTGTGAGGTTGCCTTAGGTTAGGATATATAACGTTATAGACGTATATAATGTTCCTACGGAGAGGTACGGTCCGACACGGCCGAGTTTCTGCAAAACATTACCAGCGAGGGGCTAGATGGGTTAGGTTATGTTATATTACGTTATAGACGTATATAATGTTCCCACCGAGAAGTAGGGGCCGACCCGCCAGTAATGTTGTAAAATACTACATTCGAGATGTTAGGTTGCCCTAGGTTAGGATATATGACGTTATAGACATATATAATGTTCCCACCGAGAACTAAGAGCCGACACGCCAGGAATGTTATAAAACATTACATCCGAGATGTTAGGTTGCCTTAGGTTAGGATTTATAACGTTATAGACGTATATAATGTTACCACCGAGAACTACAGGCCGACACGACTAGAATTTTGTAAAATATTACACCCGAGATGTTAGGTTCCCTTAGGTTTGGATATACAACGTTATAGACGTATATAATGTCCCCATCGGGAAGTAGGTACCGTCACGCCAGGAATGTTGTAAAACATTACATCCAGATATTATGCTGCCTTAGGTTAGGATATATAACGTTATAGACGTATATAATGTTACCACCGAGAACTACAGGCCGACACGACTAGAATTTTGTAAAATATTACACCCGAGATGTTAGGTTCCCTTAGGTTTGGATATACAACGTTATAGACGTATATAATGTCCCCATCGGGAAGTAGGTACCGTCACGCCAGGAATGTTGTAAAACATTACATCCAGATATTATGCTGCCTTAGGTTAGGATATATAACGTTATAGACGTATATAATGTTACCACAGAGAAGTAGGGACCGACGAGCCAGGAATGTTGTAAAATATGCGCTCGACGTGTTAGGTTGAAGTAGGCTAGGATACACAACGATATAGGCGTATATAATGTTCCCACAGAGAAGTAAGGACCGGCACGCCAGGAATGCTGCAAAATATTACATCAGAGATGTTAGGTGCCTTAGGCTAGGATATATAACGTTATAGACGTATATAATTTTACCACAGTGTAGTTGGCGCCGACGTGCCGGGAATGTCGTAAAATATTACATCCGAGATGTTGGGTTGCCTTAGGCTAGGACATATAACGTTATTGACGTATATAATGTTATTAGCCAGAACTACGGGCCAACACGACAGGAATGTTGTAAAATATTACAACCGATATGTTAGGTTCCCTTAGGTTTGGATATACAACCTTATAGACGTATATAATGTCCCCATTGGGAAGTAAGCGCCGTCTCGGCAGGAATGTTGGAAGATATTACATCCCAGATATTATGTTGCCTTAGGTTAGGATATATAACGTTATAGACTTCTATAATTTTCCCACCGAGAAGTAGGGGCCGACGCGCCAGGAATGTAGTTAAATATTACATTCGAGATGTTAGGTTGCCTTAGGTTGGGATATATAACGTTATAGACGTATATAGTGTCCCCACCGAGAAGTAGGGGCCGACATGCCAGTATAGTTGTAAGATACTACATCCGAGGTGTTAGGCTGTATTAGGTTAGGGTATATAACTGTATAGACGTATATAATGTCCCAACAGAGACGTACGGGCCGACACGACCGGGATTCTGTAAATCATTACCAGCGAAAGGCTAGATGGGTTAGGCTAGGTTATATTACGTTATAGACGTATGTAATGTTCGAACAGAGAGGTATGGGCCAACCTGCCAGATATGTTGTAGAATACTGCATTCGAGACGTTAGGTTGCCTTAAGATAGGCTATATAACATTATAGACATACATAATTTACCAACCGAGGCGTATGGGGCGACACGAACGGGATTCTGAAAAACATTACCAGCGAGGGACTAGATGGTTTAGGTTAGGTTATGTTACATTATAGACGTATATAATGCTCCCCCCGAGAAGTAGGGGCCGACACGCCAGGAATGGTGTAAAATAATACACCTGACACGTAAGGTTGCCTTAGGTTAGGATGTACAACGTTATAGACGTATATTATGTCCCCACCGAGACATAGGGGACGACACGAACGGGATTCTGTAAAACATTAACGGCGAGGTTCCAGATAGGTTAGGTTAGGTTATATTACGTAATAGACGTATATAATGTGCCCACCGAGAAGTAGGGGCCGACCCGCCTGGAATGTTGTAAAATACTACATCCGAGGTGTGAGGTTGCCTTAGGTTAGGATATATAACGTTATAGACGTATATAATGTTCCTACGGAGAGGTACGGTCCGACACGGCCGAGTTTCTGCAAAACATTACCAGCGAGGGGCTAGATGGGTTAGGTTATGTTATATTACGTTATAGACGTATATAATGTTCCCACCGAGAAGTAGGGGCCGACCCGCCAGTAATGTTGTAAAATACTACATTCGAGATGTTAGGTTGCCCTAGGTTAGGATATATGACGTTATAGACATATATAATGTTCCCACCGAGAACTAAGAGCCGACACGCCAGGAATGTTATAAAACATTACATCCGAGATGTTAGGTTGCCTTAGGTTAGGATTTATAACGTTATAGACGTATATAATGTTACCACCGAGAACTACAGGCCGACACGACTAGAATTTTGTAAAATATTACACCCGAGATGTTAGGTTCCCTTAGGTTTGGATATACAACGTTATAGACGTATATAATGTCCCCATCGGGAAGTAGGTACCGTCACGCCAGGAATGTTGTAAAACATTACATCCAGATATTATGCTGCCTTAGGTTAGGATATATAACGTTATAGACGTATATAATGTTACCACAGAGAAGTAGGGACCGACGAGCCAGGAATGTTGTAAAATATGCGCTCGACGTGTTAGGTTGAAGTAGGCTAGGATACACAACGGTATAGGCGTATATAATGTTCCCACAGAGAAGTAAGGACCGGCACGCCAGGAATGCTGCAAAATATTACATCAGAGATGTTAGGTGCCTTAGGCTAGGATATATAACGTTATAGACGTATATAATTTTACCACAGAGTAGTTGGCGCCGACGTGCCGGGAATGTCGTAAAATATTACATCCGAGATGTTGGGTTGCCTTAGGCTAGGACATATAACGTTATTGACGTATATAATGTTATTAGCCAGAACTACGGGCCAACACGACAGGAATGTTGTAAAATATTACAACCGATATGTTAGGTTCCCTTAGGTTTGGATATACAACCTTATAGACGTATATAATGTCCCCATTGGGAAGTAAGCGCCGTCTCGGCAGGAATGTTGGAAGATATTACATCCCAGATATTATGTTGCCTTAGGTTAGGATATATAACGTTATAGACTTCTATAATTTTCCCACCGAGAAATAGGGGCCGACGCGCCAGGAATGTAGTTAAATATTACATTCGAGATGTTAGGTTGCCTTAGGTTGGGATATATAACGTTATAGACGTATATAGTGTCCCCACCGAGAAGTAGGGGCCGACATGCCAGTATAGTTGTAAGATACTACATCCGAGGTGTTAGGCTGTATTAGGTTAGGGTATATAACTGTATAGACGTATATAATGTCCCAACAGAGACGTACGGGCCGACACGACCGGGATTCTGTAAATCATTACCAGCGAAAGGCTAGATGGGTTAGGCTAGGTTATATTACGTTATAGACGTATGTAATGTTCGAACAGAGAGGTATGGGCCAACCTGCCAGATATGTTGTAGAATACTGCATTCGAGACGTTAGGTTGCCTTAAGTTAGGCTATATAACATTATAGACATACATAATTTACCAACCGAGGCGTATGGGGCGACACGAACGGGATTCTGAAAAACATTACCAGCGAGGGACTAGATGGTTTAGGTTAGGTTATGTTACATTATAGACGTATATAATGCTCCCCCCGAGAAGTAGGGGCCGACACGCCAGGAATGGTGTAAAATAATACACCTGACACGTAAGGTTGCCTTAGGTTAGGATGTACAACGTTATAGACGTATATTATGTCCCCACCGAGACATAGGGGACGACACGAACGGGATTCTGTAAAACATTAACGGCGAGGTTCCAGATGGGTTAGGTTAGGTTATATTACGTAATAGACGTATATAATGTGCCCACCGAGAAGTAGGGGCCGACCCGCCTGGAATGTTGTAAAATACTACATCCGAGGTGTGAGGTTGCCTTAGGTTAGGATATATAACGTTATAGACGTATATAATGTTCCTACGGAGAGGTACGGTCCGACACGGCCGAGTTTCTGCAAAACATTACCAGCGAGGGGCTAGATGGGTTAGGTTATGTTATATTACGTTATAGACGTATATAATGTTCCCACCGAGAAGTAGGGGCCGACCCGCCAGTAATGTTGTAAAATACTACATTCGAGATGTTAGGTTGCCCTAGGTTAGGATATATGACGTTATAGACATATATAATGTTCCCACCGAGAACTAAGAGCCGACACGCCAGGAATGTTATAAAACATTACATCCGAGATGTTAGGTTGCCTTAGGTTAGGATTTATAACGTTATAGACGTATATAATGTTACCACCGAGAACTACAGGCCGACACGACTAGAATTTTGTAAAATGTTACACCCGAGATTTTAGGTTCCCTTAGGTTTGGATATACAACGTTATAGACGTATATAATGTTCCCATCGGGAAGTAGGTACCGTCACGCCAGGAATGTTGTAAAACATTACATCCAGATATTATGCTGCCTTAGGTTAGGATATATAACGTTATAGACGTATATAATGTTACCACAGAGAAGTAGGGACCGACGAGCCAGGAATGTTGTAAAATATGCGCTCGACGTGTTAGGTTGAAGTAGGCTAGGATACACAACGATATAGGCGTATATAATGTTCCCACAGAGAAGTAAGGACCGGCACGCCAGGAATGCTGCAAAATATTACATCAGAGGTGTTAGGTGCCTTAGGCTAGGATATATAACGTTATAGACGTATATAATTTTACCACAGAGTAGTTGGCGCCGACGTGCCGGGAATGTCGTAAAATATTACATCCGAGATGTTGGGTTGCCTTAGGCTAGGACATATAACGTTATTGACGTATATAATGTTATTAGCCAGAACTACGGGCCAACACGACAGGAATGTTGTAAAATATTACAACCGATATGTTAGGTTCCCTTAGGTTTGGATATACAACCTTATAGACGTATATAATGTCCCCATTGGGAAGTAAGCGCCGTCTCGGCAGGAATGTTGGAAGATATTACATCCCAGATATTATGTTGCCTTAGGTTAGGATATATAACGTTATAGACTTCTATAATTTTCCCACCGAGAAGTAGGGGCCGACGCGCCAGGAATGTAGTTAAATATTACATTCGAGATGTTAGGTTGCCTTAGGTTGGGATATATAACGTTATAGACGTATATAGTGTCCCCACCGAGAAGTAGGGGCCGACATGCCAGTATAGTTGTAAGATACTACATCCGAGGTGTTAGGCTGTATTAGGTTAGGGTATATAACTGTATAGACGTATATAATGTCCCAACAGAGACGTACGGGCCGACACGACCGGGATTCTGTAAATCATTACCAGCGAAAGGCTAGATGGGTTAGGCTAGGTTATATTACGTTATAGACGTATGTAATGTTCGAACAGAGAGGTATGGGCCAACCTGCCAGATATGTTGTAGAATACTGCATTCGAGACGTTAGGTTGCCTTAAGTTAGGCTATATAACATTATAGACATACATAATTTACCAACCGAGGCGTATGGGGCGACACGAACGGGATTCTGAAAAACATTACCAGCGAGGGACTAGATGGTTTAGGTTAGGTTATGTTACATTATAGACGTATATAATGCTCCCCCCGAGAAGTAGGGGCCGACACGCCAGGAATGGTGTAAAATAATACACCTGACACGTAAGGTTGCCTTAGGTTAGGATGTACAACGTTATAGACGTATATTATGTCCCCACCGAGACATAGGGGACGACACGAACGGGATTCTGTAAAACATTAACGGCGAGGTTCCAGATGGGTTAGGTTAGGTTATATTACGTAATAGACGTATATAATGTGCCCACCGAGAAGTAGGGGCCGACCCGCCTGGAATGTTGTAAAATACTACATCCGAGGTGTGAGGTTGCCTTAGGTTAGGATATATAACGTTATAGACGTATATAATGTTCCTACGGAGAGGTACGGTCCGACACGGCCGAGTTTCTGCAAAACATTACCAGCGAGGGGCTAGATGGGTTAGGTTATGTTATATTACGTTATAGACGTATATAATGTTCCCACCGAGAAGTAGGGGCCGACCCGCCAGTAATGTTGTAAAATACTACATTCGAGATGTTAGGTTGCCCTAGGTTAGGATATATGACGTTATAGACATATATAATGTTCCCACCGAGAACTAAGAGCCGACACGCCAGGAATGTTATAAAACATTACATCCGAGATGTTAGGTTGCCTTAGGTTAGGATTTATAACGTTATAGACGTATATAATGTTACCACCGAGAACTACAGGCCGACACGACTAGAATTTTGTAAAATGTTACACCCGAGATTTTAGGTTCCCTTAGGTTTGGATATACAACGTTATAGACGTATATAATGTCCCCATCGGGAAGTAGGTACCGTCACGCCAGGAATGTTGTAAAACATTACATCCAGATATTATGCTGCCTTAGGTTAGGATATATAACGTTATAGACGTATATAATGTTACCACAGAGAAGTAGGGACCGACGAGCCAGGAATGTTGTAAAATATGCGCTCGACGTGTTAGGTTGAAGTAGGCTAGGATACACAACGATATAGGCGTATATAATGTTCCCACAGAGAAGTAAGGACAGGCACGCCAGGAATGCTGCAAAATATTACATCAGAGATGTTAGGTGCCTTAGGCTAGGATATATAACGTTATAGACGTATATAATTTTACCACAGAGTAGTTGGCGATGACGTGCCGGGAATGTCGTAAAATATTACATCCGAGATGTTGGGTTGCCTTAGGCTAGGACATATAACGTTATTGACGTATATAATGTTATTAGCCAGAACTACGGGCCAACACGACAGGAATGTTGTAAAATATTACAACCGATATGTTAGGTTCCCTTAGGTTTGGATATACAACCTTATAGACGTATATAATGTCCCCACTGGGAGGTAAGCGCCGTCTCGGCAGGAATGTTGGAAGATATTACATCCCAGATATTATGTTGCCTTAGGTTAGGATATATAACGTTATAGACTTCTATAATTTTCCCATCGAGAAGTAGGGGCCGACGCGCCAGGAATGTAGTTAAATATTACATTCGAGATGTTAGGTTGCCTTAGGTTGGGATATATAACGTTATAGACGTATATAGTGTCCCCACCGAGAAGTAGGGGCCGACATGCCAGTATAGTTGTAAGATACTACATCCGAGGTGTTAGGCTGTATTAGGTTAGGGTATATAACTGTATAGACGTATATAATGTCCCAACAGAGACGTACGGGCCGACACGACCGGGATTCTGTAAATCATTACCAGCGAAAGGCTAGATGGGTTAGGCTAGGTTATATTACGTTATAGACGTATGTAATGTTCGAACAGAGAGGTATGGGCCAACCTGCCAGATATGTTGTAGAATACTGCATTCGAGACGTTAGGTTGCCTTAAGTTAGGCTATATAACATTATAGACATACATAATTTACCAACCGAGGCGTATGGGGCGACACGAACGGGATTCTGAAAAACATTACCAGCGAGGGACTAGATGGTTTAGGTTAGGTTATGTTACATTATAGACGTATATAATGCTCCCCCCGAGAAGTAGGGGCCGACACGCCAGGAATGGTGTAAAATAATACACCTGACACGTAAGGTTGCCTTAGGTTAGGATGTACAACGTTATAGACGTATATTATGTCCCCACCGAGACATAGGGGACGACACGAACGGGATTCTGTAAAACATTAACGGCGAGGTTCCAGATGGGTTAGGTTAGGTTATATTACGTAATAGACGTATATAATGTGCCCACCGAGAAGTAGGGGCCGACCCGCCTGGAATGTTGTAAAATACTACATCCGAGGTGTGAGGTTGCCTTAGGTTAGGATATATAACGTTATAGACGTATATAATGTTCCTACGGAGAGGTACGGTCCGACACGGCCGAGTTTCTGCAAAACATTACCAGCGAGGGGCTAGATGGGTTAGGTTATGTTATATTACGTTATAGACGTATATAATGTTCCCACCGAGAAGTAGGGGCCGACCCGCCAGTAATGTTGTAAAATACTACATTCGAGATGTTAGGTTGCCCTAGGTTAGGATATATGACGTTATAGACATATATAATGTTCCCACCGAGAACTAAGAGCCGACACGCCAGGAATGTTATAAAACATTACATCCGAGATGTTAGGTTGCCTTAGGTTAGGATTTATAACGTTATAGACGTATATAATGTTACCACCGAGAACTACAGGCCGACACGACTAGAATTTTGTAAAATGTTACACCCGAGATTTTAGGTTCCCTTAGGTTTGGATATACAACGTTATAGACGTATATAATGTCCCCATCGGGAAGTAGGTACCGTCACGCCAGGAATGTTGTAAAACATTACATCCAGATATTATGCTGCCTTAGGTTAGGATATATAACGTTATAGACGTATATAATGTTACCACAGAGAAGTAGGGACCGACGAGCCAGGAATGTTGTAAAATATGCGCTCGACGTGTTAGGTTGAAGTAGGCTAGGATACACAACGATATAGGCGTATATAATGTTCCCACAGAGAAGTAAGGACCGGCACGCCAGGAATGCTGCAAAATATTACATCAGAGGTGTTAGGTGCCTTAGGCTAGGATATATAACGTTATAGACGTATATAATTTTACCACAGAGTAGTTGGCGCCGACGTGCCGGGAATGTCGTAAAATATTACATCCGAGATGTTGGGTTGCCTTAGGCTAGGACATATAACGTTATTGACGTATATAATGTTATTAGCCAGAACTACGGGCCAACACGACAGGAATGTTGTAAAATATTACAACCGATATGTTAGGTTCCCTTAGGTTTGGATATACAACCTTATAGACGTATATAATGTCCCCACTGGGAGGTAAGCGCCGTCTCGGCAGGAATGTTGGAAGATATTACATCCCAGATATTATGTTGCCT
This sequence comes from Xylocopa violacea, assembly GCA_963969225.1. Classification (NCBI taxonomy): domain Eukaryota; kingdom Metazoa; phylum Arthropoda; class Insecta; order Hymenoptera; family Apidae; genus Xylocopa; species Xylocopa violacea. The sequence continues at coordinate 218,129 of CAXAJV010000614.1, read as the reverse complement.
TAGGTTAGGATATATAACGTTATAGACTTCTATAATTTTCCCATCGAGAAGTAGGGGCCGACGCGCCAGGAATGTAGTTAAATATTACATTCGAGATGTTAGGTTGCCTTAGGTTGGGATATATAACGTTATAGACGTATATAGTGTCCCCACCGAGAAGTAGGGGCCGACATGCCAGTATAGTTGTAAGATACTACATCCGAGGTGTTAGGCTGTATTAGGTTAGGGTATATAACTGTATAGACGTATATAATGTCCCAACAGAGACGTACGGGCCGACACGACCGGGATTCTGTAAATCATTACCAGCGAAAGGCTAGATGGGTTAGGCTAGGTTATATTACGTTATAGACGTATGTAATGTTCGAACAGAGAGGTATGGGCCAACCTGCCAGATATGTTGTAGAATACTGCATTCGAGACGTTAGGTTGCCTTAAGTTAGGCTATATAACATTATAGACATACATAATTTACCAACCGAGGCGTATGGGGCGACACGAACGGGATTCTGAAAAACATTACCAGCGAGGGACTAGATGGTTTAGGTTAGGTTATGTTACATTATAGACGTATATAATGCTCCCCCCGAGAAGTAGGGGCCGACACGCCAGGAATGGTGTAAAATAATACACCTGACACGTAAGGTTGCCTTAGGTTAGGATGTACAACGTTATAGACGTATATTATGTCCCCACCGAGACATAGGGGACGACACGAACGGGATTCTGTAAAACATTAACGGCGAGGTTCCAGATGGGTTAGGTTAGGTTATATTACGTAATAGACGTATATAATGTGCCCACCGAGAAGTAGGGGCCGACCCGCCTGGAATGTTGTAAAATACTACATCCGAGGTGTGAGGTTGCCTTAGGTTAGGATATATAACGTTATAGACGTATATAATGTTCCTACGGAGAGGTACGGTCCGACACGGCCGAGTTTCTGCAAAACATTACCAGCGAGGGGCTAGATGGGTTAGGTTATGTTATATTACGTTATAGACGTATATAATGTTCCCACCGAGAAGTAGGGGCCGACCCGCCAGTAATGTTGTAAAATACTACATTCGAGATGTTAGGTTGCCCTAGGTTAGGATATATGACGTTATAGACATATATAATGTTCCCACCGAGAACTAAGAGCCGACACGCCAGGAATGTTATAAAACATTACATCCGAGATGTTAGGTTGCCTTAGGTTAGGATTTATAACGTTATAGACGTATATAATGTTACCACCGAGAACTACAGGCCGACACGACTAGAATTTTGTAAAATGTTACACCCGAGATTTTAGGTTCCCTTAGGTTTGGATATACAACGTTATAGACGTATATAATGTCCCCATCGGGAAGTAGGTACCGTCACGCCAGGAATGTTGTAAAACATTACATCCAGATATTATGCTGCCTTAGGTTAGGATATATAACGTTATAGACGTATATAATTTTACCACAGAGTAGTTGGCGCCGACGTGCCGGGAATGTCGTAAAATATTACATCCGAGATGTTGGGTTGCCTTAGGCTAGGACATATAACGTTATTGACGTATATAATGTTATTAGCCAGAACTACGGGCCAACACGACAGGAATGTTGTAAAATATTACAACCGATATGTTAGGTTCCCTTAGGTTTGGATATACAACCTTATAGACGTATATAATGTCCCCATTGGGAAGTAAGCGCCGTCTCGGCAGGAATGTTGGAAGATATTACATCCCAGATATTATGTTGCCTTAGGTTAGGATATATAACGTTATAGACTTCTATAATTTTCCCACCGAGAAGTAGGGGCCGACGCGCCAGGAATGTAGTTAAATATTACATTCGAGATGTTAGGTTGCCTTAGGTTGGGATATATAACGTTATAGACGTATATAGTGTCCCCACCGAGAAGTAGGGGCCGACATGCCAGTATAGTTGTAAGATACTACATCCGAGGTGTTAGGCTGTATTAGGTTAGGGTATATAACTGTATAGACGTATATAATGTCCCAACAGAGACGTACGGGCCGACACGACCGGGATTCTGTAAATCATTACCAGCGAAAGGCTAGATGGGTTAGGCTAGGTTATATTACGTTATAGACGTATGTAATGTTCGAACAGAGAGGTATGGGCCAACCTGCCAGATATGTTGTAGAATACTGCATTCGAGACGTTAGGTTGCCTTAAGTTAGGCTATATAACATTATAGACATACATAATTTACCAACCGAGGCGTATGGGGCGACACGAACGGGATTCTGAAAAACATTACCAGCGAGGGACTAGATGGTTTAGGTTAGGTTATGTTACATTATAGACGTATATAATGCTCCCCCCGAGAAGTAGGGGCCGACACGCCAGGAATGGTGTAAAATAATACACCTGACACGTAAGGTTGCCTTAGGTTAGGATGTACAACGTTATAGACGTATATTATGTCCCCACCGAGACATAGGGGACGACACGAACGGGATTCTGTAAAACATTAACGGCGAGGTTCCAGATGGGTTAGGTTAGGTTATATTACGTAATAGACGTATATAATGTGCCCACCGAGAAGTAGGGGCCGACCCGCCTGGAATGTTGTAAAATACTACATCCGAGGTGTGAGGTTGCCTTAGGTTAGGATATATAACGTTATAGACGTATATAATGTTCCTACGGAGAGGTACGGTCCGACACGGCCGAGTTTCTGCAAAACATTACCAGCGAGGGGCTAGATGGGTTAGGTTATGTTATATTACGTTATAGACGTATATAATGTTCCCACCGAGAAGTAGGGGCCGACCCGCCAGTAATGTTGTAAAATACTACATTCGAGATGTTAGGTTGCCCTAGGTTAGGATATATGACGTTATAGACATATATAATGTTCCCACCGAGAACTAAGAGCCGACACGCCAGGAATGTTATAAAACATTACATCCGAGATGTTAGGTTGCCTTAGGTTAGGATTTATAACGTTATAGACGTATATAATGTTACCACCGAGAACTACAGGCCGACACGACTAGAATTTTGTAAAATGTTACACCCGAGATTTTAGGTTCCCTTAGGTTTGGATATACAACGTTATAGACGTATATAATGTCCCCATCGGGAAGTAGGTACCGTCACGCCAGGAATGTTGTAAAACATTACATCCAGATATTATGCTGCCTTAGGTTAGGATATATAACGTTATAGACGTATATAATGTTACCACAGAGAAGTAGGGACCGACGAGCCAGGAATGTTGTAAAATATGCGCTCGACGTGTTAGGTTGAAGTAGGCTAGGATACACAACGATATAGGCGTATATAATGTTCCCACAGAGAAGTAAGGACAGGCACGCCAGGAATGCTGCAAAATATTACATCAGAGATGTTAGGTGCCTTAGGCTAGGATATATAACGTTATAGACGTATATAATTTTACCACAGAGTAGTTGGCGATGACGTGCCGGGAATGTCGTAAAATATTACATCCGAGATGTTGGGTTGCCTTAGGCTAGGACATATAACGTTATTGACGTATATAATGTTATTAGCCAGAACTACGGGCCAACACGACAGGAATGTTGTAAAATATTACAACCGATATGTTAGGTTCCCTTAGGTTTGGATATACAACCTTATAGACGTATATAATGTCCCCACTGGGAGGTAAGCGCCGTCTCGGCAGGAATGTTGGAAGATATTACATCCCAGATATTATGTTGCCTTAGGTTAGGATATATAACGTTATAGACTTCTATAATTTTCCCATCGAGAAGTAGGGGCCGACGCGCCAGGAATGTAGTTAAATATTACATTCGAGATGTTAGGTTGCCTTAGGTTGGGATATATAACGTTATAGACGTATATAGTGTCCCCACCGAGAAGTAGGGGCCGACATGCCAGTATAGTTGTAAGATACTACATCCGAGGTGTTAGGCTGTATTAGGTTAGGGTATATAACTGTATAGACGTATATAATGTCCCAACAGAGACGTACGGGCCGACACGACCGGGATTCTGTAAATCATTACCAGCGAAAGGCTAGATGGGTTAGGCTAGGTTATATTACGTTATAGACGTATGTAATGTTCGAACAGAGAGGTATGGGCCAACCTGCCAGATATGTTGTAGAATACTGCATTCGAGACGTTAGGTTGCCTTAAGTTAGGCTATATAACATTATAGACATACATAATTTACCAACCGAGGCGTATGGGGCGACACGAACGGGATTCTGAAAAACATTACCAGCGAGGGACTAGATGGTTTAGGTTAGGTTATGTTACATTATAGACGTATATAATGCTCCCCCCGAGAAGTAGGGGCCGACACGCCAGGAATGGTGTAAAATAATACACCTGACACGTAAGGTTGCCTTAGGTTAGGATGTACAACGTTATAGACGTATATTATGTCCCCACCGAGACATAGGGGACGACACGAACGGGATTCTGTAAAACATTAACGGCGAGGTTCCAGATGGGTTAGGTTAGGTTATATTACGTAATAGACGTATATAATGTGCCCACCGAGAAGTAGGGGCCGACCCGCCTGGAATGTTGTAAAATACTACATCCGAGGTGTGAGGTTGCCTTAGGTTAGGATATATAACGTTATAGACGTATATAATGTTCCTACGGAGAGGTACGGTCCGACACGGCCGAGTTTCTGCAAAACATTACCAGCGAGGGGCTAGATGGGTTAGGTTATGTTATATTACGTTATAGACGTATATAATGTTCCCACCGAGAAGTAGGGGCCGACCCGCCAGTAATGTTGTAAAATACTACATTCGAGATGTTAGGTTGCCCTAGGTTAGGATATATGACGTTATAGACATATATAATGTTCCCACCGAGAACTAAGAGCCGACACGCCAGGAATGTTATAAAACATTACATCCGAGATGTTAGGTTGCCTTAGGTTAGGATTTATAACGTTATAGACGTATATAATGTTACCACCGAGAACTACAGGCCGACACGACTAGAATTTTGTAAAATGTTACACCCGAGATTTTAGGTTCCCTTAGGTTTGGATATACAACGTTATAGACGTATATAATGTCCCCATCGGGAAGTAGGTACCGTCACGCCAGGAATGTTGTAAAACATTACATCCAGATATTATGCTGCCTTAGGTTAGGATATATAACGTTATAGACGTATATAATGTTACCACAGAGAAGTAGGGACCGACGAGCCAGGAATGTTGTAAAATATGCGCTCGACGTGTTAGGTTGAAGTAGGCTAGGATACACAACGATATAGGCGTATATAATGTTCCCACAGAGAAGTAAGGACCGGCACGCCAGGAATGCTGCAAAATATTACATCAGAGGTGTTAGGTGCCTTAGGCTAGGATATATAACGTTATAGACGTATATAATTTTACCACAGAGTAGTTGGCGCCGACGTGCCGGGAATGTCGTAAAATATTACATCCGAGATGTTGGGTTGCCTTAGGCTAGGACATATAACGTTATTGACGTATATAATGTTATTAGCCAGAACTACGGGCCAACACGACAGGAATGTTGTAAAATATTACAACCGATATGTTAGGTTCCCTTAGGTTTGGATATACAACCTTATAGACGTATATAATGTCCCCACTGGGAGGTAAGCGCCGTCTCGGCAGGAATGTTGGAAGATATTACATCCCAGATATTATGTTGCCTTAGGTTAGGATATATAACGTTATAGACTTCTATAATTTTCCCATCGAGAAGTAGGGGCCGACGCGCCAGGAATGTAGTTAAATATTACATTCGAGATGTTAGGTTGCCTTAGGTTGGGATATATAACGTTATAGACGTATATAGTGTCCCCACCGAGAAGTAGGGGCCGACATGCCAGTATAGTTGTAAGATACTACATCCGAGGTGTTAGGCTGTATTAGGTTAGGGTATATAACTGTATAGACGTATATAATGTCCCAACAGAGACGTACGGGCCGACACGACCGGGATTCTGTAAATCATTACCAGCGAAAGGCTAGATGGGTTAGGCTAGGTTATATTACGTTATAGACGTATGTAATGTTCGAACAGAGAGGTATGGGCCAACCTGCCAGATATGTTGTAGAATACTGCATTCGAGACGTTAGGTTGCCTTAAGTTAGGCTATATAACATTATAGACATACATAATTTACCAACCGAGGCGTATGGGGCGACACGAACGGGATTCTGAAAAACATTACCAGCGAGGGACTAGATGGTTTAGGTTAGGTTATGTTACATTATAGACGTATATAATGCTCCCCCCGAGAAGTAGGGGCCGACACGCCAGGAATGGTGTAAAATAATACACCTGACACGTAAGGTTGCCTTAGGTTAGGATGTACAACGTTATAGACGTATATTATGTCCCCACCGAGACATAGGGGACGACACGAACGGGATTCTGTAAAACATTAACGGCGAGGTTCCAGATGGGTTAGGTTAGGTTATATTACGTAATAGACGTATATAATGTGCCCACCGAGAAGTAGGGGCCGACCCGCCTGGAATGTTGTAAAATACTACATCCGAGGTGTGAGGTTGCCTTAGGTTAGGATATATAACGTTATAGACGTATATAATGTTCCTACGGAGAGGTACGGTCCGACACGGCCGAGTTTCTGCAAAACATTACCAGCGAGGGGCTAGATGGGTTAGGTTATGTTATATTACGTTATAGACGTATATAATGTTCCCACCGAGAAGTAGGGGCCGACCCGCCAGTAATGTTGTAAAATACTACATTCGAGATGTTAGGTTGCCCTAGGTTAGGATATATGACGTTATAGACATATATAATGTTCCCACCGAGAACTAAGAGCCGACACGCCAGGAATGTTATAAAACATTACATCCGAGATGTTAGGTTGCCTTAGGTTAGGATTTATAACGTTATAGACGTATATAATGTTACCACCGAGAACTACAGGCCGACACGACTAGAATTTTGTAAAATGTTACACCCGAGATTTTAGGTTCCCTTAGGTTTGGATATACAACGTTATAGACGTATATAATGTCCCCATCGGGAAGTAGGTACCGTCACGCCAGGAATGTTGTAAAACATTACATCCAGATATTATGCTGCCTTAGGTTAGGATATATAACGTTATAGACGTATATAATTTTACCACAGAGTAGTTGGCGCCGACGTGCCGGGAATGTCGTAAAATATTACATCCGAGATGTTGGGTTGCCTTAGGCTAGGACATATAACGTTATTGACGTATATAATGTTATTAGCCAGAACTACGGGCCAACACGACAGGAATGTTGTAAAATATTACAACCGATATGTTAGGTTCCCTTAGGTTTGGATATACAACCTTATAGACGTATATAATGTCCCCATTGGGAAGTAAGCGCCGTCTCGGCAGGAATGTTGGAAGATATTACATCCCAGATATTATGTTGCCTTAGGTTAGGATATATAACGTTATAGACTTCTATAATTTTCCCACCGAGAAGTAGGGGCCGACGCGCCAGGAATGTAGTTAAATATTACATTCGAGATGTTAGGTTGCCTTAGGTTGGGATATATAACGTTATAGACGTATATAGTGTCCCCACCGAGAAGTAGGGGCCGACATGCCAGTATAGTTGTAAGATACTACATCCGAGGTGTTAGGCTGTATTAGGTTAGGGTATATAACTGTATAGACGTATATAATGTCCCAACAGAGACGTACGGGCCGACACGACCGGGATTCTGTAAATCATTACCAGCGAAAGGCTAGATGGGTTAGGCTAGGTTATATTACGTTATAGACGTATGTAATGTTCGAACAGAGAGGTATGGGCCAACCTGCCAGATATGTTGTAGAATACTGCATTCGAGACGTTAGGTTGCCTTAAGTTAGGCTATATAACATTATAGACATACATAATTTACCAACCGAGGCGTATGGGGCGACACGAACGGGATTCTGAAAAACATTACCAGCGAGGGACTAGATGGTTTAGGTTAGGTTATGTTACATTATAGACGTATATAATGCTCCCCCCGAGAAGTAGGGGCCGACACGCCAGGAATGGTGTAAAATAATACACCTGACACGTAAGGTTGCCTTAGGTTAGGATGTACAACGTTATAGACGTATATTATGTCCCCACCGAGACATAGGGGACGACACGAACGGGATTCTGTAAAACATTAACGGCGAGGTTCCAGATGGGTTAGGTTAGGTTATATTACGTAATAGACGTATATAATGTGCCCACCGAGAAGTAGGGGCCGACCCGCCTGGAATGTTGTAAAATACTACATCCGAGGTGTGAGGTTGCCTTAGGTTAGGATATATAACGTTATAGACGTATATAATGTTCCTACGGAGAGGTACGGTCCGACACGGCCGAGTTTCTGCAAAACATTACCAGCGAGGGGCTAGATGGGTTAGGTTATGTTATATTACGTTATAGACGTATATAATGTTCCCACCGAGAAGTAGGGGCCGACCCGCCAGTAATGTTGTAAAATACTACATTCGAGATGTTAGGTTGCCCTAGGTTAGGATATATGACGTTATAGACATATATAATGTTCCCACCGAGAACTAAGAGCCGACACGCCAGGAATGTTATAAAACATTACATCCGAGATGTTAGGTTGCCTTAGGTTAGGATTTATAACGTTATAGACGTATATAATGTTACCACCGAGAACTACAGGCCGACACGACTAGAATTTTGTAAAATGTTACACCCGAGATTTTAGGTTCCCTTAGGTTTGGATATACAACGTTATAGACGTATATAATGTCCCCATCGGGAAGTAGGTACCGTCACGCCAGGAATGTTGTAAAACATTACATCCAGATATTATGCTGCCTTAGGTTAGGATATATAACGTTATAGACGTATATAATGTTACCACAGAGAAGTAGGGACCGACGAGCCAGGAATGTTGTAAAATATGCGCTCGACGTGTTAGGTTGAAGTAGGCTAGGATACACAACGATATAGGCGTATATAATGTTCCCACAGAGAAGTAAGGACAGGCACGCCAGGAATGCTGCAAAATATTACATCAGAGATGTTAGGTGCCTTAGGCTAGGATATATAACGTTATAGACGTATATAATTTTACCACAGAGTAGTTGGCGATGACGTGCCGGGAATGTCGTAAAATATTACATCCGAGATGTTGGGTTGCCTTAGGCTAGGACATATAACGTTATTGACGTATATAATGTTATTAGCCAGAACTACGGGCCAACACGACAGGAATGTTGTAAAATATTACAACCGATATGTTAGGTTCCCTTAGGTTTGGATATACAACCTTATAGACGTATATAATGTCCCCACTGGGAGGTAAGCGCCGTCTCGGCAGGAATGTTGGAAGATATTACATCCCAGATATTATGTTGCCTTAGGTTAGGATATATAACGTTATAGACTTCTATAATTTTCCCATCGAGAAGTAGGGGCCGACGCGCCAGGAATGTAGTTAAATATTACATTCGAGATGTTAGGTTGCCTTAGGTTGGGATATATAACGTTATAGACGTATATAGTGTCCCCACCGAGAAGTAGGGGCCGACATGCCAGTATAGTTGTAAGATACTACATCCGAGGTGTTAGGCTGTATTAGGTTAGGGTATATAACTGTATAGACGTATATAATGTCCCAACAGAGACGTACGGGCCGACACGACCGGGATTCTGTAAATCATTACCAGCGAAAGGCTAGATGGGTTAGGCTAGGTTATATTACGTTATAGACGTATGTAATGTTCGAACAGAGAGGTATGGGCCAACCTGCCAGATATGTTGTAGAATACTGCATTCGAGACGTTAGGTTGCCTTAAGTTAAGCTATATAACATTATAGACATACATAATTTACCAACCGAGGCGTATGGGGCGACACGAACGGGATTCTGAAAAACATTATCAGCGAGGGACTAGATGGTTTAGGTTAGGTTATGTTACATTATAGACGTATATAATGCTCCCCCCGAGAAGTAGGGGCCGACACGCCAGGAATGGTGTAAAATAATACACCTGACACGTAAGGTTGCCTTAGGTTAGGATGTACAACGTTATAGACGTATATTATGTCCCCACCGAGACATAGGGGACGACACGAACGGGATTCTGTAAAACATTAACGGCGAGGTTCCAGATGGGTTAGGTTAGGTTATATTACGTAATAGACGTATATAATGTGCCCACCGAGAAGTAGGGGCCGACCCGCCTGGAATGTTGTAAAATACTACATCCGAGGTGTGAGGTTGCCTTAGGTTAGGATATATAACGTTATAGACGTATATAATGTTCCTACGGAGAGGTACGGTCCGACACGGCCGAGTTTCTGCAAAACATTACCAGCGAGGGGCTAGATGGGTTAGGTTATGTTATATTACGTTATAGACGTATATAATGTTCCCACCGAGAAGTAGGGGCCGACCCGCCAGTAATGTTGTAAAATACTACATTCGAGATGTTAGGTTGCCCTAGGTTAGGATATATGACGTTATAGACATATATAATGTTCCCACCGAGAACTAAGAGCCGACACGCCAGGAATGTTATAAAACATTACATCCGAGATGTTAGGTTGCCTTAGGTTAGGATTTATAACGTTATAGACGTATATAATGTTACCACCGAGAACTACAGGCCGACACGACTAGAATTTTGTAAAATATTACACCCGAGATGTTAGGTTCCCTTAGGTTTGGATATACAACGTTATAGACGTATATAATGTCCCCATCGGGAAGTAGGTACCGTCACGCCAGGAATGTTGTAAAACATTACATCCAGATATTATGCTGCCTTAGGTTAGGATATATAACGTTATAGACGTATATAATGTTACCACAGAGAAGTAGGGACCGACGAGCCAGGAATGTTGTAAAATATGCGCTCGACGTGTTAGGTTGAAGTAGGCTAGGATACACAACGATATAGGCGTATATAATGTTCCCACAGAGAAGTAAGGACCGGCACGCCAGGAATGCTGCAAAATATTACATCAGAGGTGTTAGGTGCCTTAGGCTAGGATATATAACGTTATAGACGTATATAATTTTACCACAGAGTAGTTGGCGCCGACGTGCCGGGAATGTCGTAAAATATTACATCCGAGATGTTGGGTTGCCTTAGGCTAGGACATATAACGTTATTGACGTATATAATGTTATTAGCCAGAACTACGGGCCAACACGACAGGAATGTTGTAAAATATTACAACCGATATGTTAGGTTCCCTTAGGTTTGGATATACAACCTTATAGACGTATATAATGTCCCCACTGGGAGGTAAGCGCCGTCTCGGCAGGAATGTTGGAAGATATTACATCCCAGATATTATGTTGCCTTAGGTTAGGATATATAACGTTATAGACTTCTATAATTTTCCCATCGAGAAGTAGGGGCCGACGCGCCAGGAATGTAGTTAAATATTACATTCGAGATGTTAGGTTGCCTTAGGTTGGGATATATAACGTTATAGACGTATATAGTGTCCCCACCGAGAAGTAGGGGCCGACATGCCAGTATAGTTGTAAGATACTACATCCGAGGTGTTAGGCTGTATTAGGTTAGGGTATATAACTGTATAGACGTATATAATGTCCCAACAGAGACGTACGGGCCGACACGACCGGGATTCTGTAAATCATTACCAGCGAAAGGCTAGATGGGTTAGGCTAGGTAATATTACGTTATAGACGTATGTAATGTTCGAACAGAGAGGTATGGGCCAACCTGCCAGATATGTTGTAGAATACTGCATTCGAGACGTTAGGTTGCCTTAAGTTAGGCTATATAACATTATAGACATACATAATTTACCAACCGAGGCGTATGGGGCGACACGAACGGGATTCTGAAAAACATTACCAGCGAGGGACTAGATGGTTTAGGTTAGGTTATGTTACATTATAGACGTATATAATGCTCCCCCCGAGAAGTAGGGGCCGACACGCCAGGAATGGTGTAAAATAATACACCTGACACGTAAGGTTGCCTTAGGTTAGGATGTACAACGTTATAGACGTATATTATGTCCCCACCGAGACATAGGGGACGACACGAACGGGATTCTGTAAAACATTAACGGCGAGGTTCCAGATGGGTTAGGTTAGGTTATATTACGTAATAGACGTATATAATGTGCCCACCGAGAAGTAGGGGCCGACCCGCCTGGAATGTTGTAAAATACTACATCCGAGGTGTGAGGTTGCCTTAGGTTAGGATATATAACGTTATAGACGTATATAATGTTCCTACGGAGAGGTACGGTCCGACACGGCCGAGTTTCTGCAAAACATTACCAGCGAGGGGCTAGATGGGTTAGGTTATGTTATATTACGTTATAGACGTATATAATGTTCCCACCGAGAAGTAGGGGCCGACCCGCCAGTAATGTTGTAAAATACTACATTCGAGATGTTAGGTTGCCCTAGGTTAGGATATATGACGTTATAGACATATATAATGTTCCCACCGAGAACTAAGAGCCGACACGCCAGGAATGTTATAAAACATTACATCCGAGATGTTAGGTTGCCTTAGGTTAGGATTTATAACGTTATAGACGTATATAATGTTACCACCGAGAACTACAGGCCGACACGACTAGAATTTTGTAAAATGTTACACCCGAGATTTTAGGTTCCCTTAGGTTTGGATATACAACGTTATAGACGTATATAATGTCCCCATCGGGAAGTAGGTACCGTCACGCCAGGAATGTTGTAAAACATTACATCCAGATATTATGCTGCCTTAGGTTAGGATATATAACGTTATAGACGTATATAATGTTACCACAGAGAAGTAGGGACCGACGAGCCAGGAATGTTGTAAAATATGCGCTCGACGTGTTAGGTTGAAGTAGGCTAGGATACACAACGATATAGGCGTATATAATGTTCCCACAGAGAAGTAAGGACAGGCACGCCAGGAATGCTGCAAAATATTACATCAGAGATGTTAGGTGCCTTAGGCTAGGATATATAACGTTATAGACGTATATAATTTTACCACAGAGTAGTTGGCGATGACGTGCCGGGAATGTCGTAAAATATTACATCCGAGATGTTGGGTTGCCTTAGGCTAGGACATATAACGTTATTGACGTATATAATGTTATTAGCCAGAACTACGGGCCAACACGACAGGAATGTTGTAAAATATTACAACCGATATGTTAGGTTCCCTTAGGTTTGGATATACAACCTTATAGACGTATATAAGGTCCCCATTGGGAAGTAAGCGCCGTCTCGGCAGGAATGTTGGAAGATATTACATCCCAGATATTATGTTGCCTTAGGTTAGGATATATAACGTTATAGACTTCTATAATTTTCCCACCGAGAAGTAGGGGCCGACGCGCCAGGAATGTAGTTAAATATTACATTCGAGATGTTAGGTTGCCTTAGGTTGGGATATATAACGTTATAGACGTATATAGTGTCCCCACCGAGAAGTAGGGGCCGACATGCCAGTATAGTTGTAAGATACTACATCCGAGGTGTTAGGCTGTATTAGGTTAGGGTATATAACTGTATAGACGTATATAATGTCCCAACAGAGACGTACGGGCCGACACGACCGGGATTCTGTAAATCATTACCAGCGAAAGGCTAGATGGGTTAGGCTAGGTTATATTACGTTATAGACGTATGTAATGTTCGAACAGAGAGGTATGGGCCAACCTGCCAGATATGTTGTAGAATACTGCATTCGAGACGTTAGGTTGCCTTAAGTTAGGCTATATAACATTATAGACATACATAATTTACCAACCGAGGCGTATGGGGCGACACGAACGGGATTCTGAAAAACATTACCAGCGAGGGACTAGATGGTTTAGGTTAGGTTATGTTACATTATAGACGTATATAATGCTCCCCCCGAGAAGTAGGGGCCGACACGCCAGGAATGGTGTAAAATAATACACCTGACACGTAAGGTTGCCTTAGGTTAGGATGTACAACGTTATAGACGTATATTATGTCCCCACCGAGACATAGGGGACGACACGAACGGGATTCTGTAAAACATTAACGCCGAGGTTCCAGATGGGTTAGGTTAGGTTATATTACGTAATAGACGTATATAATGTGCCCACCGAGAAGTAGGGGCCGACCCGCCTGGAATGTTGTAAAATACTACATCCGAGGTGTGAGGTTGCCTTAGGTTAGGATATATAACGTTATAGACGTATATAATGTTCCTACGGAGAGGTACGGTCCGACACGGCCGAGTTTCTGCAAAACATTACCAGCGAGGGGCTAGATGGGTTAGGTTATGTTATATTACGTTATAGACGTATATAATGTTCCCACCGAGAAGTAGGGGCCGACCCGCCAGTAATGTTGTAAAATACTACATTCGAGATGTTAGGTTGCCCTAGGTTAGGATATATGACGTTATAGACATATATAATGTTCCCACCGAGAACTAAGAGCCGACACGCCAGGAATGTTATAAAACATTACATCCGAGATGTTAGGTTGCCTTAGGTTAGGATTTATAACGTTATAGACGTATATAATGTTACCACCGAGAAATACAGGCCGACACGACTAGAATTTTGTAAAATATTACACCCGAGATGTTAGGTTCCCTTAGGTTTGGATATACAACGTTATAGACGTATATAATGTCCCCATCGGGAAGTAGGTACCGTCACGCCAGGAATGTTGTAAAACATTACATCCAGATATTATGCTGCCTTAGGTTAGGATATATAACGTTATAGACGTATATAATGTTACCACAGAGAAGTAGGGACCGACGAGCCAGGAATGTTGTAAAATATGCGCTCGACGTGTTAGGTTGAAGTAGGCTAGGATACACAACGATATAGGCGTATATAATGTTCCCACAGAGAAGTAAGGACAGGCACGCCAGGAATGCTGCAAAATATTACATCAGAGATGTTAGGTGCCTTAGGCTAGGATATATAACGTTATAGACGTATATAATTTTACCACAGAGTAGTTGGCGATGACGTGCCGGGAATGTCGTAAAATATTACATCCGAGATGTTGGGTTGCCTTAGGCTAGGACATATAACGTTATTGACGTATATAATGTTATTAGCCAGAACTACGGGCCAACACGACAGGAATGTTGTAAAATATTACAACCGATATGTTAGGTTCCCTTAGGTTTGGATATACAACCTTATAGACGTATATAAGGTCCCCATTGGGAAGTAAGCGCCGTCTCGGCAGGAATGTTGGAAGATATTACATCCCAGATATTATGTTGCCTTAGGTTAGGATATATAACGTTATAGACTTCTATAATTTTCCCACCGAGAAGTAGGGGCCGACGCGCCAGGAATGTAGTTAAATATTACATTCGAGATGTTAGGTTGCCTTAGGTTGGGATATATAACGTTATAGACGTATATAGTGTCCCCACCGAGAAGTAGGGGCCGACATGCCAGTATAGTTGTAAGATACTACATCCGAGGTGTTAGGCTGTATTAGGTTAGGGTATATAACTGTATAGACGTATATAATGTCCCAACAGAGACGTACGGGCCGACACGACCGGGATTCTGTAAATCATTACCAGCGAAAGGCTAGATGGGTTAGGCTAGGTTATATTACGTTATAGACGTATGTAATGTTCGAACAGAGAGGTATGGGCCAACCTGCCAGATATGTTGTAGAATACTGCATTCGAGACGTTAGGTTGCCTTAAGTTAGGCTATATAACATTATAGACATACATAATTTACCAACCGAGGCGTATGGGGCGACACGAACGGGATTCTGAAAAACATTACCAGCGAGGGACTAGATGGTTTAGGTTAGGTTATGTTACATTATAGACGTATATAATGCTCCCCCCGAGAAGTAGGGGCCGACACGCCAGGAATGGTGTAAAATAATACACCTGACACGTAAGGTTGCCTTAGGTTAGGATGTACAACGTTATAGACGTATATTATGTCCCCACCGAGACATAGGGGACGACACGAACGGGATTCTGTAAAACATTAACGCCGAGGTTCCAGATGGGTTAGGTTAGGTTATATTACGTAATAGACGTATATAATGTGCCCACCGAGAAGTAGGGGCCGACCCGCCTGGAATGTTGTAAAATACTACATCCGAGGTGTGAGGTTGCCTTAGGTTAGGATATATAACGTTATAGACGTATATAATGTTCCTACGGAGAGGTACGGTCCGACACGGCCGAGTTTCTGCAAAACATTACCAGCGAGGGGCTAGATGGGTTAGGTTATGTTATATTACGTTATAGACGTATATAATGTTCCCACCGAGAAGTAGGGGCCGACCCGCCAGTAATGTTGTAAAATACTACATTCGAGATGTTAGGTTGCCCTAGGTTAGGATATATGACGTTATAGACATATATAATGTTCCCACCGAGAACTAAGAGCCGACACGCCAGGAATGTTATAAAACATTACATCCGAGATGTTAGGTTGCCTTAGGTTAGGATTTATAACGTTATAGACGTATATAATGTTACCACCGAGAAATACAGGCCGACACGACTAGAATTTTGTAAAATATTACACCCGAGATGTTAGGTTCCCTTAGGTTTGGATATACAACGTTATAGACGTATATAATGTCCCCATCGGGAAGTAGGTACCGTCACGCCAGGAATGTTGTAAAACATTACATCCAGATATTATGCTGCCTTAGGTTAGGATATATAACGTTATAGACGTATATAATGTTACCACAGAGAAGTAGGGACCGACGAGCCAGGAATGTTGTAAAATATGCGCTCGACGTGTTAGGTTGAAGTAGGCTAGGATACACAACGATATAGGCGTATATAATGTTCCCACAGAGAAGTAAGGACCGGCACGCCAGGAATGCTGCAAAATATTACATCAGAGATGTTAGGTGCCTTAGGCTAGGATATATAACGTTATAGACGTATATAATTTTACCACAGAGTAGTTGGCGCCGACGTGCCGGGAATGTCGTAAAATATTACATCCGAGATGTTGGGTTGCCTTAGGCTAGGACATATAACGTTATTGACGTATATAATGTTATTAGCCAGAACTACGGGCCAACACGACAGGAATGTTGTAAAATATTACAACCGATATGTTAGGTTCCCTTAGGTTTGGATATACAACCTTATAGACGTATATAATGTCCCCATTGGGAAGTAAGCGCCGTCTCGGCAGGAATGTTGGAAGATATTACATCCCAGATATTATGTTGCCTTAGGTTAGGATATATAACGTTATAGACTTCTATAATTTTCCCACCGAGAAGTAGGGGCCGACGCGCCAGGAATGTAGTTAAATATTACATTCGAGATGTTAGGTTGCCTTAGGTTGGGATATATAACGTTATAGACGTATATAGTGTCCCCACCGAGAAGTAGGGGCCGACATGCCAGTATAGTTGTAAGATACTACATCCGAGGTGTTAGGCTGTATTAGGTTAGGGTATATAACTGTATAGACGTATATAATGTCCCAACAGAGACGTACGGGCCGACACGACCGGGATTCTGTAAATCATTACCAGCGAAACGCTAGATGGGTTAGGCTAGGTTATATTACGTTATAGACGTATGTAATGTTCGAACAGAGAGGTATGGGCCAACCTGCCAGATATGTTGTAGAATACTGCATTCGAGACGTTAAGTTGCCTTAAGTTAGGCTATATAACATTATAGACATACATAATTTACCAACCGAGGCGTATGGGGCGACACGAACGGGATTCTGAAAAACATTACCAGCGAGGGACTAGATGGTTTAGGTTAGGTTATGTTACATTATAGACGTATATAATGCTCCCCCCGAGAAGTAGGGGCCGACACGCCAGGAATGGTGTAAAATAATACACCTGACACGTAAGATTGCCTTAGGTTAGGATGTACAACGTTATAGACGTATATTATGTCCCCACCGAGACATAGGGGACGACACGAACGGGATTCTGTAAAACATTAACGGCGAGGTTCCAGATGGGTTAGGTTAGGTTATATTACGTAATAGACGTATATAATGTGCCCACCGAGAAGTAGGGGCCGACCCGCCTGGAGTGTTGTAAAATACTACATCCGAGGTGTGAGGTTGCCTTAGGTTAGGATATATAACGTTATAGACGTATATAATGTTCCTACGGAGAGGTACAGTCCGACACGGCCGAGTTTCTGCAAAACATTACCAGCGAGGGGCTAGATGGGTTAGGTTATGTTATATTACGTTATAGACGTATATAATGTTCCCACCGAGAAGTAGGTGCCGACCCGCCAGTAATGTTGTAAAATACTACATTCGAGATGTTAGGTTGCCCTAGGTTAGGATATATGACGTTATAGACATATATAATGTTCCCACCGAGAACTAAGAGCCGACACGCCAGGAATGTTATAAAACATTACATCCGAGATGTTAGGTTGCCTTAGGTTAGGATTTATAACGTTATAGACGTATATAATGTTACCACCGAGAACTACAGGCCGACACGACTAGAATTTTGTAAAATATTACACCCGAGATGTTAGGTTCCCTTAGGTTTGGATATACAACGTTATAGACGTATATAATGTCCCCATCGGGAAGTAGGTACCGTCACGCCAGGAATGTTGTAAAACATTACATCCAGATATTATGCTGCCTTAGGTTAGGATATATAACGTTATAGACGTATATAATGTTACCACAGAGAAGTAGGGACCGACGAGCCAGGAATGTTGTAAAATATGCGCTCGACGTGTTAGGTTGAAGTAGGCTAGGATACACAACGATATAGGCGTATATAATGTTCCCACAGAGAAGTAAGGACCGGCACGCCAGGAATGCTGCAAAATATTACATCAGAGATGTTAGGTGCCTTAGGCTAGGATATATAACGTTATAGACGTATATAATTTTACCACAGAGTAGTTGGCGCCGACGTGCCGGGAATGTCGTAAAATATTACATCCGAGATGTTGGGTTGCCTTAGGCTAGGACATATAACGTTATTGACGTATATAATGTTATTAGCCAGAACTACGGGCCAACACGACAGGAATGTTGTAAAATATTACAACCGATATGTTAGGTTCCCTTAGGTTTGGATATACAACCTTATAGACGTATATAATGTCCCCATTGGGAAGTAAGCGCCGTCTCGGCAGGAATGTTGGAAGATATTACATCCCAGATATTATGTTGCCTTAGGTTAGGATATATAACGTTATAGACTTCTATAATTTTCCCACCGAGAAATAGGGGCCGACGCGCCAGGAATGTAGTTAAATATTACATTCGAGATGTTAGGTTGCCTTAGGTTGGGATATATAACGTTATAGACGTATATAGTGTCCCCACCGAGAAGTAGGGGCCGACATGCCAGGAATGTTGTAAAATATTACATCCGAGATGTTAGGTGGCCTTAGGTTAGGATATACAACGTTGTAGATGTATATAATGTCCCCATCGAGAAGTAGGCGACGAAACGCCAGGAATGTTGTAAAATATTACATTCTACATGTTGGGTTGCCTTAGGCTAGGATATATATCGTTATAGACGTATACATTGTTTCCACCGAGAAGTAGGGACCGACATGCCAGGAATGTTGTAAAATATTACACCCGAGATGTTAGGTTGCTTTAGGTTATGATATATATCGTTATAGACGTATATAATGTTCCCACCGAGACGTGGGGACCGACATGCCAGGGATCTTGTAAAATATTACATCCCAGATGTTAGGTTGCTTTAGGTTAGGATATACAACGTTATAGACGTATATAATGTACCCACGGAGACGTAGGGACCAAAATGCCAGGAATGTTGTAAAATAGTACATCCCAGATGTTAGATTGCCTTGGGTTAGGATATACAACGTTATAGATGTATATAATATCACCATCGAGAAGTAGGCGACGACACGCCAGGAATATTGTAAAATATTACACCCGAGATGTTAGGTTCCCTTAGGTTAGGATATATGACGTTATAGATGTATATAATGTTCCCATAGAGAAGTAGGCGACGACACGCCAGGAATGCTGTAAAATATTACATTCTACAAGTTAGGTTGCCTTAGGCTAGGATATATAACGTTATAGACGTATATAATGTTCCCATCGAGAAGTAGGCGACGACAGGCCAGGAATGTTGTAAAATATTACACCCGAGATGTTAGGTTCCCTTAGGTTAGGATATATGACGTTATAGATGTATATAATGGCCCCACCCAGAAGTAGGCGACGACACGCCAGGAATGTTGTAAAATATTACATCCCAGATGTTAGGTTGCGTTACGTTAGAATATACAACGTTATAGACGTATATAATGTCCCCGTCGAGAAGCAGGCGACGACACGACAGGAATGTTGTAAAATATTACATTCGACATGTTAGGTTGCCTTAGGCTAGGTTATATATCGTTATAGACGTATACAATGTTCCCACCGAGAAGTAGGGACCGACATGCCAGGAATGTTGTAAAATATTACATCCGAGATGTTAGGTTGCCTTAGGTTAGGATATACAACGTTATAGATGTATATAATGTCCCCATCGAGAAGTAGGCGACGACACGCCAGGAATGCTGTAAAATATTACACCCGAGATGTTAGGTTCCCTTAGGTTAGGATATATGACGTTATAGATGTATATAATGGCCCCACCCAGAAGTAGGCGACGACACGCCAGGAATGTTGTAAAATATTACATCCCAGATGTTAGGTTGCGTTACGTTAGAATATACAACGTTATAGACGTATATAATGTCCCCGTCGAGAAGCAGGCGACGACACGACAGGAATGTTGTAAAATATTACATTCGACATGTTAGGTTGCCTTAGGCTAGGTTATATATCGTTATAGACGTATACAATGTTCCCACCGAGAAGTAGGGACCGACATGCCAGGAATGTTGTAAAATATTACATCCGAGATGTTAGGTTGCCTTAGGTTAGGATATACAACGTTATAGATGTATATAATGTCCCCATCGAGAAGTAGGCGACGACACGCCAGGAATGTTGTAAAATATTACATCCCAGATGTTAGGTTGCGTTAGGTTAGAATATACAACGTTATAGATGTATATAATGTCCCCATCGAGAAGTAGCAGCCGAAGCGCCAGGAATGTTGTAAAATATTACATCCGAGATGTTAGGTTGCCTTAGGTTAGGATATATATCGTTATAGACGTATATAATGTTCCCACCGAGACGTAGGGACCGACATGCCACGAATGTTGTAAAATATTACATCCCAGATGTTAGGTTGCGTTAGGTTAGTATATACAAGGTTATAGATGTATATAATGTCCCCATCGAGAAGTAGGCGACGACACGCCAGGAATGTTGTAAAATATTACACCCGAGATGTTAGGTTCCCTTAGGTTAGGATATATGACGTTATAGATGTATATAATTCCCCATCCAGAAGTAGGCGGTGACACGACAGGACTGTTGTAAAATATTACATTCGACATGTTAGGTTGCCTTATGCTAGGATATATATCGTTATAGACGTATACAATGTTCCCACCGAGAACTAGGGACCGACATGACAGGAATGTTGTAAAATATTACATCCGAAATGTTAGGTTGCTTTAGGTTATGATATATATCGTTATAGACGTATATAATGTTTCCACCGAGACGTGGGGACCGACATACCAGGGATCTTGTAAAATATTACATCCCAGATGTTAGGTTGCTTTAGGTCAGGATATTCAACGTTATAGACGTATATAATGTCCCCATCGAGAAGCGGGCGACGACCCACCAGGAATGTTGTAAAATATTACATCCGAGATGTTATGTTGCCTTACGACAGGATATATAACGTTACAGACGTATATGACGGTCCCACCGAGAAGTACGCGCTCACACGCCAGAAATGTTGTCAAATATTACATCCGAGATGTCAGGTTGCCTTAGGCTAGTATATATAACGTTGTAGGCGTATATAATGTTACCACCGTGAACTACGGGCCGACACGTCAGGGAAGATGTAAAATATTACATTCGACATGTTAGGTCGCCTTAGGCTAGGATATATATCGCTATAGACGTATATGATATTCCCACCGAGAAGTGCGGGTTAACACGCCAGGAATGTTGTGAAATATTACATCCGAGATGTTAGGTTGCCTTAGGCTAGGATATATAACGTTATAGACGTATATAATGTTCCCACCGAAAAGTAGCAGCTGAAGAGACAGGAATGTTGTAAAATATTACATCCGAGATGTTAGGTTGCCTTAGGTTAGGATATATATCGTTATAGACGTATATAATGTTCCCACCGAGACGTAGGACCGACATGCCAGGAATGTTTTAAAATATTACATCCCAGATGTTAGGTTGCGTTAGGTTAGGATATACAACGTTATAGACGTATATAATGTACCCACGGAGACGTAGGGACCGACATGCCAGGAATGTTGTAAAATATTACATCCCAGATGTTAGGTTGCGTTAGGTTAGTATATACAAGGTTATAGACGTATATAATGTTCCCATCGAGAAGCAGGCGACGACACGCCAGAATGTTGTAAAATATTACACCCGAGATGTTAGGTTCCCTTAGGTTAGGATATATGACGTTATAGATGTATATAATGTCCCCATCCAGCAGTAGGCGACGACACGCCAGGAATGTTGTAAAATATTACATCCCAGATGTTAGGTTGCGTTAGGTTAGAATATACAACGTTATAGACGTATATAATGTCCCCATCGTGAAGCAGGCGACGACACGACAGGAATGTTGTAAAATATTACATTCGACATCTTAGGTTGCTTAGGTTAGGATATACAACGTTATAGACGTATATAATATCCCCATCGAGAAGTAGGCGACGACACACCAGGAATATTGTAAAATATTACATTCGACATGTTAGGTTGACTTAGGCTAGAATATATATCGTTATAGACGTATATAATGTTCCCACCGAGAAGTAGGGACCGACATGCCAGGAATGTTGTAAAATATTACATCCGAGATGCTAGGTTGCTTTAAGTTATGATTTATATCGTTATAGACGTATATAACGTTCCCACCGAGACGTAGGGACCGACATGCCAGGAATGTTGTAAAATATTACATCCCAGATGTTAGGTTGCGTTATCTTAGGATATACAACGTTCTAGACGTACATAAAGTCCCCATCGAGAAGCAGGCGACGACGCGCCAGGAATGTTGTAAAATATAACATCCGAGATGTTATGTTGCCATACGTTAGGATATGTAACGTTATAGACGTATATAATGTTCCCACCGAAAAGTAGCAGCGGAAGCGCCAGGAATGTTGTAAAATATTACATCCGAGATGTTAGGTTGCCTTAGGTTAGGATATATATCGTTATAGACGTATATAATGTTCCCACCGAGACGTAGGAACCGACATGCCAGGAAAGTTTTAAAATATTACATCCCAGATGTTAGGTTGCGTTAGGTTAGGATATACAACGTTATAGACGTATACAATGTACCCACGGAGACGTAGGGACCGACATGCCAGGAATGTTGTAAAATATTACATCCCAGATGTTACGTTGCGTTAGGTTAGTATATACAAGGTTATAGATGTATATAATGTCCCCATCGAGAAGTAGGCGACGACACGCCAGGAATGTTGTAAAATATTACACCCGAGATGTTAGGTTCCCTTAGGTTAGGATATATGACGTTATAGATGTATATAATGCCCCATCCAGAAGTAGGCGACGACACGCCAGGAATGTTGTAAAATATTACATCCCAGATGTTAGGTTGCGTTAGGTTAGAATATACAACGTTATAGACGTATATAATGTCCCCATCGAGAAGTAGGCGACGACACGCCAGGAATGTTGTAAAATATTACACCGGAGATGTTAGGTTCCCTTAGGTTAGGATATATGACGTTATAGATGTATATAATGTCCCCATCCAGAAGTAGGCGACGACACGCCAGGAATGTTGTAAAATATAACATCCCAGATGTTAGGTTGCCTTAGGCTAGAATATACAACGTTATAGACGTATATAATGTCCCCATCGAGAAGCAGGCGACGACACGACAGGAATGTTGTAACATATTACATTCGACATGTTAGGTTGCCTTATGCTAGGATATATATCGTTATAGACGTATACAATGTTCCCACCGAGAAGTAGGGACCGACATGACAGGAATGTTGTAAAATATTACACCCGAGATGTTAGGTTCCGTTAGGTTAGGATATATGACGTTATAGATGTATATAATGTCCCCATCCAGAAGTAGGCCACGACACGCCAGGAATGTTGCAAAACATTACATTCTACAAGTTAGGTACCCTTAGGTTATGATATACAAGTTATAGACGTATAGAAAGTTCCCACCGAGAAATAGGGGCCGACCCGTCAGCAATGTTGTAAAATATTACACCCGAGATGTTAGGTTCCCTTAGGTTAGGATATACAACGTTATAGACGTATACAATGTACCCACGGAGACGTAGGGACCGACATGCCAGGAATGTTGTAAAATATTACATCCCAGATGTTAGGTTGCGTTAGGTTAGTATATACAAGGTTATAGATGTATATAATGTCCCCATCGAGAAGTAGGCGACGACACGCCAGGAATGTTGTAAAATATTACACCCGAGATGTTAGGTTCCCTTAGGTTAGGATATATGACGTTATAGATGTATATAATGCCCCATCCAGAAGTAGGCGACGACACGCCAGGAATGTTGTAAAATATTACATCCCAGATGTTAGGTTGCGTTAGGTTAGAATATACAACGTTATAGACGTATATAATGTCCCCATCGAGAAGTAGGCGACGACACGCCAGGAATGTTGTAAAATATTACACCCGAGATGTTATGTTCCCTTAGGTTAGGATATATGACGTTATTGGTGTATATAATGTCCCCATCCAGAAGTAGGCGACGACACGCCAGGAATGTAGTAAAATATAACATCCCAGATGTTAGGTTGCCTTAGGCTAGAATATACAACGTTATAGACGTATATAATGTCCCCATCGAGAAGCAGGCGACGACACGACAGGAATGTTGTAAAATATTACATTCGACATGTTAGGTTGCCTTAGGCTAGGATATATATCGCTATAGACGTATACAATGTTCCCACCGAGAAGTAGGGACCGACATGACAGGAATGTTGTGAAATATTACACCCGAGATGTTAGGTTCCCTTAGGTTAGGATATATGACGTTATAGATGTATATAATGCCCCATCCAGAAGTAGGCGACGACACGCCAGGAATGTTGTAAAATATTACATCCCAGATGTTAGGTTGCGTTAGGTTAGAATATACAACGTTATAGACGTATATAATGTCCCCATCGAGAAGTAGGCGACGACACGCCAGGAATGTTGTAAAATATTACACCGGAGATGTTAGGTTCCCTTAGGTTAGGATATATGACGTTATAGATGTATATAATGTCCCCATCCAGAAGTAGGCGACGACACGCCAGGAATGTTGTAAAATATAACATCCCAGATGTTAGGTTGCCTTAGGCTAGAATATACAACGTTATAGACGTATATAATGTCCCCATCGAGAAGCAGGCGACGACACGACAGGAATGTTGTAACATATTACATTCGACATGTTAGGTTGCCTTAGGCTAGGATATATATCGTTATAGACGTATACAATGTTCCCACCGAGAAGTAGGGACCGACATGACAGGAATGTTGTAAAATATTACACCCGAGATGTTAGGTTCCGTTAGGTTAGGATATATGACGTTATAGATGTATATAATGTCCCCATCCAGAAGTAGGCCACGACACGCCAGGAATGTTGCAAAACATTACATTCTACAAGTTAGGTACCCTTAGGTTATGATATACAAGTTATAGACGTATAGAAAGTTCCCACCGAGAAATAGGGGCCGACGCGTCAGCAATGTTGTAAAATATTACACCCGAGATGTTAGGTTCCCTTAGGTTAGGATATACAACGTTATAGACGTATACAATGTACCCACGGAGACGTAGGGACCGACATGCCAGGAATGTTGTAAAATATTACATCCCAGATGTTAGGTTGCGTTAGGTTAGTATATACAAGGTTATAGATGTATATAATGTCCCCATCGAGAAGTAGGCGACGACACGCCAGGAATGTTGTAAAATATTACACCCGAGATGTTAGGTTCCCTTAGGTTAGGATATATGACGTTATAGATGTATATAATGCCCCATCCAGAAGTAGGCGACGACACGCCAGGAATGTTGTAAAATATTACATCCCAGATGTTAGGTTGCGTTAGGTTAGAATATACAACGTTATAGACGTATATAATGTCCCCATCGAGAAGTAGGCGACGACACGCCAGGAATGTTGTAAAATATTACATTCGACATGTTAGGTTGCCTTAGGCTAGGATATATATCGTTATAGACGTATACAATGTTCCCACCGAGAAGTAGGGACCGACATGACAGGAATGTTGTGAAATATTACACCCGAGATGTTAGGTTCCCTTAGGTTAGGATATATGACGTTATAGATGTATATAATGCCCCATCCAGAAGTAGGCGACGACACGCCAGGAATGTTGTAAAATATTACATCCCAGATGTTAGGTTGCGTTAGGTTAGAATATACAACGTTATAGACGTATATAATGTCCCCATCGAGAAGTAGGCGACGACACGCCAGGAATGTTGTAAAATATTACACCGGAGATGTTAGGTTCCCTTAGGTTAGGATATATGACGTTATAGATGTATATAATGTCCCCATCCAGAAGTAGGCGACGACACGCCAGGAATGTTGTAAAATATAACATCCCAGATGTTAGGTTGCCTTAGGCTAGAATATACAACGTTATAGACGTATATAATGTCCCCATCGAGAAGCAGGCGACGACACGCCAGGAATGTTGTAACATATTACATTCGACATGTTAGGTTGCCTTAGGCTAGGATATATATCGTTATAGACGTATACAATGTTCCCACCGAGAAGTAGGGACCGACATGACAGGAATGTTGTAAAATATTACACCCGAGATGTTAGGTTCCGTTAGGTTAGGATATATGACGTTATAGATGTATATAATGTCCCCATCCAGAAGTAGGCCACGACACGCCAGGAATGTTGCAAAACATTACATTCTACAAGTTAGGTACCCTTAGGTTATGATATACAAGTTATAGACGTATAGAAAGTTCCCACCGAGAAATAGGGGCCGACGCGTCAGCAATGTTGTAAAATATTACACCCGAGATGTTAGGTTCCCTTAGGTTAGGATATACAACGTTATAGACGTATAGAATGTTCCCACCGAGAAGTAGGGACCGACATGCCAGGAATGTTGTAAAATATTACATCCGAGATGTTAGGTTGCCTTAGGTTAGGATATACAACGTTATAGATGTATATAATGTCCCCATCGAGAAGTAGGCGACGACACGCCAGGAATGTTGTAAAATATTACACCCGAGATGTTAGGTTCCCTTAGGTTAGGATATATGACGTTATAGATGTATATAATGTCCCCATCCAGAAGTAGGCGACGACACGCCAGGAATGTTGTAAAATATAACATCCCAGATGTTAGGTTGCCTTAGGTTAGGATATACAACGTTATAGACGTATATAATATCCCCATCGAGAAGTAGGCGACGACACACCAGGAATATTGTAAAATATTACATTCGACATGTTAGGTTGACTTAGGCTAGAATATATATCGTTATAGACGTATATAATGTTCCCACCGAGAAGTAGGGACCGACATGCCAGGAATGTTGTAAAATATTACACGCGAGATGTTAGGTTCCGTTAGGTTAGGATATATGACGTTATAGATGTATATAATGTCCCCATCCAGAAGTAGGCGACGACACGCCAGGAATGTTGTAAAATATAACATCCCAGATGTTAGGTTGCCTTAGGTTAGGATATACAACGTTATAGACGTATATAATGTCCCCATCGAGAAGCAGGCGACGACACGACAGGAATGTTGTAAAATATTACATTCTACAAGTTAGGTTCCCTTAGGTTATGATATACAACGTTATAGACGTATAGAAAGTTCCCACCGAGAAATAGGGGCCGACGCGTCAGCAATGTTGTAAAATATTACACCCGAGATGTTAGGTTCCCTTAGGTTAGGATATACAACGTTATAGACGTATAGAATGTTCCCACCGAGAAGTAGGGACCGACATGCCAGGAATGTTGTAAAATATTACATCCGAGATGCTAGGTTGCTTTAGGTTATGATTTATATCGTTATAGACGTATATAACGTTCCCACCGAGACGTAGGGACCGACATGCCAGGAATGTTGTAAAATATTACATCCCAGATGTTAGGTTGCCTTAGGCTAGAATGTACAACGTTATAGACGTATATAATGTCCCCATCGAGAAGCAGGCGACGACACGACAGGAATGTTTTAAAATATTACATTCGACATGTTAGGTTGCCTTAGGCTAGGATATATATCGTTATAGACGTATACAATGTTCCCACCGAGAAGTAGGGACCGACATGCCAGGAATGTTGTAAAATATTACATCCGAGATGCTAGGTTGCTTTAGGTTATGATTTATATCGTTATAGACGTATATAACGTTCCCACCGAGACGTAGGGACCGACATGCCAGGAATGTTGTAAAATATTACATCCCAGATGTTAGGTTGCCTTAGGCTAGAATATACAACGTTATAGACGTATATAATGTCCTCATCGAGAAGCAGGCGACGACACGACAGGAATGTTGTAAAATATTACATTCGACATGTTAGGTTGCCTTAGGCTAGGATATATATCGTTATAGACGTATACAATGTTCCCACCGAGAAGTAGGGACCGACATGACAGGAATGTTGTAAAATATTACACCCGAGATGTTAGGTTCCCTTAGGTTAGGATATATGACGTTATAGATGTATATAATGCCCCATCCAGAAGTAGGCGACGACACGCCAGGAATGTTGTAAAATATTACATCCCAGATGTTAGGTTGCGTTAGGTTAGAATATACAACGTTATAGACGTATATAATGTCCCCATCGAGAAGTAGGCGACGACACGCCAGGAATGTTGTAAAATATTACACCCGAGATGTTAGGTTCCGTTAGGTTAGGATATATGACGTTATAGATGTATATAATGTCCCCATCCAGAAGTAGGCCACGACACGCCAGGAATGTTGCAAAACATTACATTCTACAAGTTAGGTACCCTTAGGTTATGATATACAAGTTATAGACGTATAGAAAGTTCCCACCGAGAAATAGGGGCCGACGCGTCAGCAATGTTGTAAAATATTACACCCGAGATGTTAGGTTCCCTTAGGTTAGGATATACAACGTTATAGACGTATACAATGTACCCACGGAGACGTAGGGACCGACATGCCAGGAATGTTGTAAAATATTACATCCCAGATGTTAGGTTGCGTTAGGTTAGTATATACAAGGTTATAGATGTATATAATGTCCCCATCGAGAAGTAGGCGACGACACGCCAGGAATGTTGTAAAATATTACACCCGAGATGTTAGGTTCCCTTAGGTTAGGATATATGACGTTATAGATGTATATAATGCCCCATCCAGAAGTAGGCGACGACACGCCAGGAATGTTGTAAAATATTACATCCCAGATGTTAGGTTGCGTTAGGTTAGAATATACAACGTTATAGACGTATATAATGTCCCCATCGAGAAGTAGGCGACGACACGCCAGGAATGTTGTAAAATATTACACCCGAGATGTTATGTTCCCTTAGGTTAGGATATATGACGTTATTGGTGTATATAACGTCCCCATCCAGAAGTAGGCGACGACACGCCAGGAATGTAGTAAAATATAACATCCCAGATGTTAGGTTGCCTTAGGCTAGAATATACAACGTTATAGACGTATATAATGTCCCCATCGAGAAGCAGGCGACGACACGACAGGAATGTTGTAAAATATTACATTCGACATGTTAGGTTGCCTTAGGCTAGTATATATATCGTTATAGACGTATACAATGTTCCCACCGAGAAGTAGGGACCGACATGACAGGAATGTTGTAAAATATTACACCCGAGATGTTAGGTTCCCTTAGGTTAGGATATATGACGTTATAGATGTATATAATGCCCCATCCAGAAGTAGGCGACGACACGCCAGGAATGTTGTAAAATATTACATCCCAGATGTTAGGTTGCGTTAGGTTAGAATATACAACGTTATAGACGTATATAATGTCCCCATCGAGAAGTAGGCGACGACACGCCAGGAATGTTGTAAAATATTACACCGGAGATGTTAGGTTCCCTTAGGTTAGGATATATGACGTTATAGATGTATATAATGTCCCCATCCAGAAGTAGGCGACGACACGCCAGGAATGTTGTAAAATATAACATCCCAGATGTTAGGTTGCCTTAGGCTAGAATATACAACGTTATAGACGTATATAATGTCCCCATCGAGAAGCAGGCGACGACACGACAGGAATGTTGTAACATATTACATTCGACATGTTAGGTTGCCTTAGGCTAGGATATATATCGTTATAGACGTATACAATGTTCCCACCGAGAAGTAGGGACCGACATGACAGGAATGTTGTAAAATATTACACCCGAGATGTTAGGTTCCGTTAGGTTAGGATATATGACGTTATAGATGTATATAATGTCCCCATCCAGAAGTAGGCCACGACACGCCAGGAATGTTGCAAAACATTACATTCTACAAGTTAGGTACCCTTAGGTTATGATATACAAGTTATAGACGTATAGAAAGTTCCCACCGAGAAATAGGGGCCGACGCGTCAGCAATGTTGTAAAATATTACACCCGAGATGTTAGGTTCCCTTAGGTTAGGATATACAACGTTATAGACGTATAGAATGTTCCCACCGAGAAGTAGGGACCGACATGCCAGGAATGTTGTAAAATATTACATCCGAGATGTTAGGTTGCCTTAGGTTAGGATATACAAGGTTATAGACGTATATAATGTCCCCATCGAGAAGTAGGCGACGACACGCCAGGAATGTTGTAAAATATTACATTCTACATGTTAGGTTGCCTTATGCTAGGATATATATCGTTATAGACGTATATAATGTTCCCATCGAGAAGTAGGCGACGACACGCCAGGAATGTTGTAAAATATTACACCCGAGATGTTAGGTTCCCTTAGGTTAGGATATATGACGATATAGATGTATATAATGTCCCCATCCAGAAGTAGGCGACGACACGCCGGGAATGTTGTAAAATATTACATCCCAGATGTTAGGTTGCGTTAGGTTAGAATATACAACGTTATAGACGTATATAATGTCCCCATCGAGAAGCAGGCGACGACACGACAGGAATGTTGTAAAATATTACATTCTACAAGTTAGGTTCCCTTAGGTTATGATATACAACGTTATAGACGTATAGAAAGTTCCCACCGAGAAATAGGGGCCGACGCGTCAGCAATGTTGTAAAATATTACACCCGAGATGTTAGGTTCCCTTAGGTTAGGATATACAACGTTATAGACGTATAGAATGTTCCCACCGAGAAGTAGGGACCGACATGCCAGGAATGTTGTAAAATATTACATCCGAGATGCTAGGTTGCTTTAGGTTATGATTTATATCGTTATAGACGTATATAACGTTCCCACCGAGACGTAGGGACCGACATGCCAGGAATGTTGTAAAATATTACATCCCAGATGTTAGGTTGCGTTAGCTTAGGAAATACAACGTTCTAGACGTACATAAAGTCCCCATCGAGAAGCAGGCGACGACACGCCAGGAATGTTGAAAAATATAACATCCGAGATGTTATGTTGCCATACGTTAGGATATGTAACGTTATAGACGTATATAATGTTCCCACCGAAAAGTAGCAGCGGAAGCGCCAGGAATGTTGTGAAATATTACATCCGAGATGTTAGGTTGCCCTAGGTTAGGATATATGACGTTATAGATGTATATAATGTCCCCATCCAGAAGTAGGCGACGACACGCCAGGAATGTTGTAAAATATAACATCCCAGATGTTAGGTTGCCTTAGGCTAGAATATACAACGTTATAGACGTATATAATGTCCCCATCGAGAAGTAGGCGACGACACGCCAGGAATGTTGTAAAATATTACATTCTACATGTTGGGTTGCCTTAGGCTTGGATATATATCGTTGTAGACGTATAGAAAGTTCCCACCGAGAAATAGGGGCCGACGCGTCAGCAATGTTGTAAAATATTACACCCGAGATGTTAGGTTCCCTTAGGTTAGGATATACAACGTTATAGACGTATAGAATGTTCCCACCGAGAAGTAGGGACCGACATGCCAGGAATGTTGTGAAATATTACACCCGAGATGTTAGGTTCCCTTAGGTTAGGATATATGACGTTATAGATGTATATAATGCCCCATCCAGAAGTAGGCGACGACACGCCAGGAATGTTGTAAAATATTACATCCCAGATGTTAGGTTGCGTTAGGTTAGAATATACAACGTTATAGACGTATATAATGTCCCCATCGAGAAGTAGGCGACGACACGCCAGGAATGTTGTAAAATATTACACCGGAGATGTTAGGTTCCCTTAGGTTAGGATATATGACGTTATAGATGTATATAATGTCCCCATCCAGAAGTAGGCGACGACACGCCAGGAATGTTGTAAAATATAACATCCCAGATGTTAGGTTGCCTTAGGCTAGAATATACAACGTTATAGACGTATATAATGTCCCCATCGAGAAGCAGGCGACGACACGACAGGAATGTTGTAACATATTACATTCGACATGTTAGGTTGCCTTAGGCTAGGATATATATCGTTATAGACGTATACAATGTTCCCACCGAGAAGTAGGGACCGACATGACAGGAATGTTGTAAAATATTACACCCGAGATGTTAGGTTCCGTTAGGTTAGGATATATGACGTTATAGATGTATATAATGTCCCCATCCAGAAGTAGGCCACGACACGCCAGGAATGTTGCAAAACATTACATTCTACAAGTTAGGTACCCTTAGGTTATGATATACAAGTTATAGACGTATAGAAAGTTCCCACCGAGAAATAGGGGCCGACGCGTCAGCAATGTTGTAAAATATTACACCCGAGATGTTAGGTTCCCTTAGGTTAGGATATACAACGTTATAGACGTATACAATGTACCCACGGAGACGTAGGGACCGACATGCCAGGAATGTTGTAAAATATTACATCCCAGATGTTAGGTTGCGTTATGTTAGTATATACAAGGTTATAGATGTATATAATGTCCCCATCGAGAAGTAGGCGACGACACGCCAGGAATGTTGTAAAATATTACACCCGAGATGTTAGGTTCCCTTAGGTTAGGATATATGACGTTATAGATGTATATAATGCCCCATCCAGAAGTAGGCGACGACACGCCAGGAATGTTGTAAAATATTACATCCCAGATGTTAGGTTGCGTTAGGTTAGAATATACAACGTTATAGACGTATATAATGCCCCATCGAGAAGTAGGCGACGACACGCCAGGAATGTAGTAAAATATTACATTCGACATGTTAGGTTGCCTTAGGCTAGGATATATATCGTTATAGACGTATACAATGTTCCCACCGAGAAGTAGGGACCGACATGACAGGAATGTTGTGAAATATTACACCCGAGATGTTAGGTTCCCTTAGGTTAGGATATATGACGTTATAGATGTATATAATGCCCCATCCAGAAGTAGGCGACGACACGCCAGGAATGTTGTAAAATATTACATCCCAGATGTTAGGTTGCGTTAGGTTAGAATATACAACGTTATAGACGTATATAATGTCCCCATCGAGAAGTAGGCGACGACACGCCAGGAATGTTGTAAAATATTACACCGGAGATGTTAGGTTCCCTTAGGTTAGGATATATGACGTTATAGATGTATATAATGTCCCCATCCAGAAGTAGGCGACGACACGCCAGGAATGTTGTAAAATATAACATCCCAGATGTTAGGTTGCCTTAGGCTAGAATATACAACGTTATAGACATATATAATGTCCCCATCGAGAAGCAGGCGACGACACGCCAGGAATGTTGTAACATATTACATTCGACATGTTAGGTTGCCTTAGGCTAGGATATATATCGTTATAGACGTATACAATGTTCCCACCGAGAAGTAGGGACCGACATGACAGGAATGTTGTAAAATATTACACCCGAGATGTTAGGTTCCGTTAGGTTAGGATATATGACGTTATAGATGTATATAATGTCCCCATCCAGAAGTAGGCGACGACACGCCAGGAATGTTGTAAAATATAACATCCCAGATGTTAGGTTGCCTTAGGCTAGAATATACAACGTTATAGACGTATATAATGTCCCCATCGAGAAGCAGGCGACGACACGACAGGAATGTTGGAACATATTACATTCGACATGTTAGGTTGCCTTAGGCTAGGATATATATCGTTATAGACGTATACAATGTTCCCACCGAGAAGTAGGGACCGACATGACAGGAATGTTGTAAAATATTACACCCGAGATGTTAGGTTCCGTTAGGTTAGGATATATGACGTTATAGATGTATATAATGTCCCCATCCAGAAGTAGGCCACGACACGCCAGGAATGTTGCAAAACATTACATTCTACAAGTTAGGTACCCTTAGGTTATGATATACAAGTTATAGACGTATAGAAAGTTCCCACCGAGAAATAGGGGCCGACGCGTCAGCAATGTTGTAAAGTATTACACCCGAGATGTTAGGTTCCCTTAGGTTAGGATATACAACGTTATAGACGTATACAATGTACCCACGGAGACGTAGGGACCGACATGCCAGGAATGTTGTAAAATATTACATCCCAGATGTTAGGTTGCGTTAGGTTAGTATATACAAGGTTATAGATGTATATAATGTCCCCATCGAGAAGTAGGCGACGACACGCCAGGAATGTTGTAAAATATTACACCCGAGATGTTAGGTTCCCTTAGGTTAGGATATATGACGTTATAGATGTATATAATGCCCCATCCAGAAGTAGGCGACGACACGCCAGGAATGTTGTAAAATATTACATCCCAGATGTTAGGTTGCGTTAGGTTAGAATATACAACGTTATAGACGTATATAATGTCCCCATCGAGAAGTAGGCGACGACACGCCAGGAATGTTGTAAAATATTACATTCGACATGTTAGGTTGCCTTAGGCTAGGATATATATCGTTATAGACGTATACAATGTTCCCACCGAGAAGTAGGGACCGACATGACAGGAATGTTGTGAAATATTACACCCGAGATGTTAGGTTCCCTTAGGTTAGGATATATGACGTTATAGATGTATATAATGCCCCATCCAGAAGTAGGCGACGACACGCCAGGAATGTTGTAAAATATTACATCCCAGATGTTAGGTTGCGTTAGGTTAGAATATACAACGTTATAGACGTATATAATGTCCCCATCGAGAAGTAGGCGACGACACGCCAGGAATGTTGTAAAATATTACACCGGAGATGTTAGGTTCCCTTAGGTTAGGATATATGACGTTATAGATGTATATAATGTCCCCATCCAGAAGTAGGCGACGACACGCCAGGAATGTTGTAAAATATAACATCCCAGGTGTTAGGTTGCCTTAGGCTAGAATATACAACGTTATAGACGTATATAATGTCCCCATCGAGAAGCAGGCGACGACACGCCAGGAATGTTGTAACATATTACATTCGACATGTTAGGTTGCCTTAGGCTAGGATATATATCGTTATAGACGTATACAATGTTCCCACCGAGAAGTAGGGACCGACATGACAGGAATGTTGTAAAATATTACACCCGAGATGTTAGGTTCCGTTAGGTTAGGATATATGACGTTATAGATGTATATAATGTCCCCATCCAGAAGTAGGCCACGACACGCCAGGAATGTTGCAAAACATTACATTCTACAAGTTAGGTACCCTTAGGTTATGATATACAAGTTATAGACGTATAGAAAGTTCCCACCGAGAAATAGGGGCCGACGCGTCAGCAATGTTGTAAAATATTACACCCGAGATGTTAGGTTCCCTTAGGTTAGGATATACAACGTTATAGACGTATAGAATGTTCCCACCGAGAAGTAGGGACCGACATGCCAGGAATGTTGTAAAATATTACATCCGAGATGTTAGGTTGCCTTAGGTTAGGATATACAACGTTATAGATGTATATAATGTCCCCATCGAGAAGTAGGCGACGACACGCCAGGAATGTTGTAAAATATTACACCCGAGATGTTAGGTTCCCTTAGGTTAGGATATATGACGTTATAGATGTATATAATGTCCCCATCCAGAAGTAGGCGACGACACGCCAGGAATGTTGTAAAATATAACATCCCAGATGTTAGGTTGCCTTAGGTTAGGATATACAACGTTATAGACGTATATAATATCCCCATCGAGAAGTAGGCGACGACACACCAGGAATATTGTAAAATATTACATTCGACATGTTAGGTTGACTTAGGCTAGAATATATATCGTTATAGACGTATATAATGTTCCCACCGAGAAGTAGGGACCGACATGCCAGGAATGTTGTAAAATATTACACGCGAGATGTTAGGTTCCGTTAGGTTAGGATATATGACGTTATAGATGTATATAATGTCCCCATCCAGAAGTAGGCGACGACACGCCAGGAATGTTGTAAAATATAACATCCCAGATGTTAGGTTGCCTTAGGTTAGGATATACAACGTTATAGACGTATATAATGTCCCCATCGAGAAGCAGGCGACGACACGACAGGAATGTTGTAAAATATTACATTCTACAAGTTAGGTTCCCTTAGGTTATGATATACAACGTTATAGACGTATAGAAAGTTCCCACCGAGAAATAGGGGCCGACGCGTCAGCAATGTTGTAAAATATTACACCCGAGATGTTAGGTTCCCTTAGGTTAGGATATACAACGTTATAGACGTATAGAATGTTCCCACCGAGAAGTAGGGACCGACATGCCAGGAATGTTGTAAAATATTACATCCGAGATGCTAGGTTGCTTTAGGTTATGATTTATATCGTTATAGACGTATATAACGTTCCCACCGAGACGTAGGGACCGACATGCCAGGAATGTTGTAAAATATTACATCCCAGATGTTAGGTTGCCTTAGGCTAGAATGTACAACGTTATAGACGTATATAATGTCCCCATCGAGAAGCAGGCGACGACACGACAGGAATGTTTTAAAATATTACATTCGACATGTTAGGTTGCCTTAGGCTAGGATATATATCGTTATAGACGTATACAATGTTCCCACCGAGAAGTAGGGACCGACATGCCAGGAATGTTGTAAAATATTACATCCGAGATGCTAGGTTGCTTTAGGTTATGATTTATATCGTTATAGACGTATATAACGTTCCCACCGAGACGTAGGGACCGACATGCCAGGAATGTTGTAAAATATTACATCCCAGATGTTAGGTTGCCTTAGGCTAGAATATACAACGTTATAGACGTATATAATGTCCTCATCGAGAAGCAGGCGACGACACGACAGGAATGTTGTAAAATATTACATTCGACATGTTAGGTTGCCTTAGGCTAGGATATATATCGTTATAGACGTATACAATGTTCCCACCGAGAAGTAGGGACCGACATGACAGGAATGTTGTAAAATATTACACCCGAGATGTTAGGTTCCCTTAGGTTAGGATATATGACGTTATAGATGTATATAATGCCCCATCCAGAAGTAGGCGACGACACGCCAGGAATGTTGTAAAATATTACATCCCAGATGTTAGGTTGCGTTAGGTTAGAATATACAACGTTATAGACGTATATAATGTCCCCATCGAGAAGTAGGCGACGACACGCCAGGAATGTTGTAAAATATTACACCCGAGATGTTAGGTTCCGTTAGGTTAGGATATATGACGTTATAGATGTATATAATGTCCCCATCCAGAAGTAGGCCACGACACGCCAGGAATGTTGCAAAACATTACATTCTACAAGTTAGGTACCCTTAGGTTATGATATACAAGTTATAGACGTATAGAAAGTTCCCACCGAGAAATAGGGGCCGACGCGTCAGCAATGTTGTAAAATATTACACCCGAGATGTTAGGTTCCCTTAGGTTAGGATATACAACGTTATAGACGTATACAATGTACCCACGGAGACGTAGGGACCGACATGCCAGGAATGTTGTAAAATATTACATCCCAGATGTTAGGTTGCGTTAGGTTAGTATATACAAGGTTATAGATGTATATAATGTCCCCATCGAGAAGTAGGCGACGACACGCCAGGAATGTTGTAAAATATTACACCCGAGATGTTAGGTTCCCTTAGGTTAGGATATATGACGTTATAGATGTATATAATGCCCCATCCAGAAGTAGGCGACGACACGCCAGGAATGTTGTAAAATATTACATCCCAGATGTTAGGTTGCGTTAGGTTAGAATATACAACGTTATAGACGTATATAATGTCCCCATCGAGAAGTAGGCGACGACACGCCAGGAATGTTGTAAAATATTACACCCGAGATGTTATGTTCCCTTAGGTTAGGATATATGACGTTATTGGTGTATATAACGTCCCCATCCAGAAGTAGGCGACGACACGCCAGGAATGTAGTAAAATATAACATCCCAGATGTTAGGTTGCCTTAGGCTAGAATATACAACGTTATAGACGTATATAATGTCCCCATCGAGAAGCAGGCGACGACACGACAGGAATGTTGTAAAATATTACATTCGACATGTTAGGTTGCCTTAGGCTAGTATATATATCGTTATAGACGTATACAATGTTCCCACCGAGAAGTAGGGACCGACATGACAGGAATGTTGTAAAATATTACACCCGAGATGTTAGGTTCCCTTAGGTTAGGATATATGACGTTATAGATGTATATAATGCCCCATCCAGAAGTAGGCGACGACACGCCAGGAATGTTGTAAAATATTACATCCCAGATGTTAGGTTGCGTTAGGTTAGAATATACAACGTTATAGACGTATATAATGTCCCCATCGAGAAGTAGGCGACGACACGCCAGGAATGTTGTAAAATATTACACCGGAGATGTTAGGTTCCCTTAGGTTAGGATATATGACGTTATAGATGTATATAATGTCCCCATCCAGAAGTAGGCGACGACACGCTAGGAATGTTGTAAAATATAACATCCCAGATGTTAGGTTGCCTTAGGCTAGAATATACAACGTTATAGACGTATATAATGTCCCCATCGAGAAGCAGGCGACGACACGACAGGAATGTTGTAACATATTACATTCGACATGTTAGGTTGCCTTAGGCTAGGATATATATCGTTATAGACGTATACAATGTTCCCACCGAGAAGTAGGGACCGACATGACAGGAATGTTGTAAAATATTACACCCGAGATGTTAGGTTCCGTTAGGTTAGGATATATGACGTTATAGATGTATATAATGTCCCCATCCAGAAGTAGGCCACGACACGCCAGGAATGTTGCAAAACATTACATTCTACAAGTTAGGTACCCTTAGGTTATGATATACAAGTTATAGACGTATAGAAAGTTCCCACCGAGAAATAGGGGCCGACGCGTCAGCAATGTTGTAAAATATTACACCCGAGATGTTAGGTTCCCTTAGGTTAGGATATACAACGTTATAGACGTATAGAATGTTCCCACCGAGAAGTAGGGACCGACATGCCAGGAATGTTGTAAAATATTACATCCGAGATGTTAGGTTGCCTTAGGTTAGGATATACACGGTTATAGACGTATATAATGTCCCCATCGAGAAGTAGGCGACGACACGCCAGGAATGTTGTAAAATATTACATTCTACATGTTAGGTTGCCTTATGCTAGGATATATATCGTTATAGACGTATATAATGTTCCCATCGAGAAGTAGGCGACGACACGCCAGGAATGTTGTAAAATATTACACCCGAGATGTTAGGTTCCCTTAGGTTAGGATATATGACGATATAGATGTATATAATGTCCCCATCCAGAAGTAGGCGACGACACGCCAGGAATGTTGTAAAATATTACATCCCAGATGTTAGGTTGCGTTAGGTTAGAATATACAACGTTATAGACGTATATAATGTCCCCATCGAGAAGCAGGCGACGACACGACAGGAATGTTGTAAAATATTACATTCTACAAGTTAGGTTCCCTTAGGTTATGATATACAACGTTATAGACGTATAGAAAGTTCCCACCGAGAAATAGGGGCCGACGCGTCAGCAATGTTGTAAAATATTACACCCGAGATGTTAGGTTCCCTTAGGTTAGGATATACAACGTTATAGACGTATAGAATGTTCCCACCGAGAAGTAGGGACCGACATGCCAGGAATGTTGTAAAATATTACATCCGAGATGCTAGGTTGCTTTAGGTTATGATTTATATCGTTATAGACGTATATAACGTTCCCACCGAGACGTAGGGACCGACATGCCAGGAATGTTGTAAAATATTACATCCCAGATGTTAGGTTGCGTTAGCTTAGGAAATACAACGTTCTAGACGTACATAAAGTCCCCATCGAGAAGCAGGCGACGACACGCCAGGAATGTTGAAAAATATAACATCCGAGATGTTATGTTGCCATACGTTAGGATATGTAACGTTATAGACGTATATAATGTTCCCACCGAAAAGTAGCAGCGGAAGCGCCAGGAATGTTGTGAAATATTACATCCGAGATGTTAGGTTGCCCTAGGTTAGGATATACGACGTTATAGATGTATATAATGTCCCCATCCAGAAGTAGGCGACGACACGCCAGGAATGTTGTAAAATATAACATCCCAGATGTTAGGTTGCCTTAGGCTAGAATATACAACGTTATAGACGTATATAATGTCCCCATCGAGAAGTAGGCGACGACACGCCAGGAATGTTGTAAAATATTACATTCTACATGTTGGGTTGCCTTAGGCTTGGATATATATCGTTGTAGACGTATAGAAAGTTCCCACCGAGAAATAGGGGCCGACGCGTCAGCAATGTTGTAAAATATTACACCCGAGATGTTAGGTTCCCTTAGGTTAGGATATACAACGTTATAGACGTATAGAATGTTCCCACCGAGAAGTAGGGACCGACATGCCAGGAATGTTGTAAAATATTACATCCGAGATGCTAGGTTGCTTTAGGTTATGATTTATATCGTTATAGACGTATATAACGTTCCCACCGAGACGTAGGGACCGACATGCCAGGAATGTTGTAAAATATTACATCCCTGATGTTAGGTTGCGATAGGTTAGAATGTACAACGTTATAGACGTATATAATGTCCCCATCGAGAAGCAGGCGACGACACGACAGGAATGTTGTAAAATATTACATTCGACATGTTAGGTTGCCTTAGGCTAGGATATATATCGCTATAGACGTATACAATGTTCCCACCGAGAAGTAGGGACCGACATGACAGGAATGTTGTAAAATATTACATCCGAGATGTTAGGTTGCCTTAGGTTAGGATATACAACGTTATAGATGTATATAATGTTCCCATAGAGAAGTAGGCGACAACACGCCAGGAATGTTGTAAAATATTACATTCTACAAGTTAGGTTGCCTTAGGCTAGGATATATAACGTTATAGACGTATATAATGTTCCCAGCGAGAAGTAGGGACCGACATGACAGGAATGTTGTAAAATATTACACCGGAGATGTTAGGTGCCGTTAGGTTAGGATATATGACGTTATAGATGTATATAATGTCCCCATCCAGAAGTAGGCGACGACACGCCAGGACTGTTGTAAAATATTACATCCCTGATGTTAGGTTGCGATAGGTTAGAATATACAACGTTATAGACGTATATAATGTCCCCATCGAGAAGCAGGCGACGACACGACAGGAATGTTGTAAAATATTACATTCGACATGTTAGGTTGCCTTAGGCTAGGATATATATCGTTATAGACGTATACAATGTTCCCACCGAGAAGTAGGGACCGACATGACAGGAATGTTGTAAAATAGTACATCCGAGATGTTAGGTTGCCTTAGGTTAGGATATACAACGTTATAGATGTATATAATGTTCCCATAGAGAAGTAGGCGACGACACGCCAGGAATGTTGTAAAATATTACATTCTACAAGTTAGGTTGCCTTAGGCTAGGATATATAACGTTATAGACGTATATAATGTTCCCACCGAGAAGTAGGGCCCGACATGCCAGGAATGTTGTAAAATATTACATCCGAGATGTTAGGTTGCCTTAGGTTAGGATATACAACGCTATAGATGTATATAATGTCCCCATCGAGAAGTAGGCGACGACACGCCAGGAATGTTGTAAAATATTACACCCGAGATGTTAGGTTCCCTTAGGTTAGGATATACAACGTTATAGATGTATATAATGTCCCCATCGAGAAGTAGGCGACGACACGCCAGGAATGTTGTAAAATATTACACCCGAGATGTTAGGTTCCCTTAGGTTAGGATATATGACGTTATAGATGTATATAATGTCCCCATCCAGAAGTAGGCGACGACACGCCAGGAATGTTGTAAAATATTACATCCCAGATGTTAGGTTGCGTTAGGTTAGAATATACAACGTTATAGAAGTATATAATGTCTCCATCGAGAAGCAGGCGACGACACGACAGGAATGTTGTAAAATATTACATTCGACATGTTAGGTTGCCTTAGGCTAGTATATATATCGTTATAGACGTATACAATGTTCCCACCGAGAAGTAGGGCCCGACATGCCAGGAATGTTGTAAAATATTACATCCCAGATGTTAGGTTGCGTTAGCTTAGAATATACAACGTTATAGACGTATATAATGTCCCCATCGAGAAGCAGGCGACGACACGACAGGAATGTGGTAAAATATTACATCCGAGATGTTAGGTTGCCTTAGGCTAGGATATATATCGTTATAGACGTATAGAATGTTCCCACCGAGAAGTAGGGACCGACATGACAGGAATGTTGTAAAATATTACATCCCTGATGTTAGGTTGCCTTAGGTTAGGATATACAACGTTATAGATGTATATAATGTTCCCATAAAGAAGTAGGCGACGACACGCCCGGAATGCTGTAAAATATTACATTCTACAAGTTAGGTTGCCTTAGGTTAGGATATATATCGTTATAGATGTATATAATGTTCCCACCGAGACGTAGGGACTGACGCGTCAGGAATGTTCTAAAATATTACACTCGAGATGATAGGTTGCGTTAGGTTAGAATATACAACGTTATAGACGTATAAGATGTCCCCATCGAGAAGCAGGCGACGACACGACAGGAATGTTGTAAATAATTACATTCGACATGTTAGGTTGCCTTAGGCTAGAATATATATCGTTATAGACGTATACATTGTTTCCACCGAGAAGTAGGGACCGACATGCCAGGAATGTTGTAAAATATTACACCCGAGATGTTAGGTTCCCTTAGGTTAGGATATATAACGTTATAGATGTATATAATGTCCCCATCCAGAAGTAGGCGACGACACGACAGGAATGTTGTAAAATATGACATTCTACAAGTTAGGTTCCCTTAGGTTATGATATACAACGTTATAGACGTATAGAAAGTTCCCACCGAGAAATAGGGGCCGACGCGTCAGCAATGTTGTAAAATATTACACCCGAGATGTTAGGTTCCCTTAGGTTAGGATATACAACGTTATAGACGTATAGAATGTTCCCACCGAGAAGTAGGGACCGACATGCCAGGAATGTTGTAAAATATTACATCCCAGATGTTAGGTTGCGTTAGGTTAGGATATACAACGTTCTAGACGTACATAAAGTCCCCATCGAGAAGCAGGCGACTACACGCCAGGAATGTTGTAAAATATAACATTCGAGATGTTATGTTGCCATACGTTAGGATATGTAACGTTATAGACGTATATAATGTTCACACC
The DNA here is from genome assembly GCA_963969225.1 of Xylocopa violacea. NCBI lineage: Eukaryota > Metazoa > Arthropoda > Insecta > Hymenoptera > Apidae > Xylocopa > Xylocopa violacea. The sequence goes on along the minus strand of CAXAJV010000614.1, from coordinate 174,254 downwards.
GAAAAGTAGCAGCCGAAGCGCCAGGAATGTTGTAAAATATTACATCCGAGATGTTAGGTTGCCTTAGGTTAGGATATATATCGTTATAGATGTATATAATGTTCCCACCGAGACGTAGGGACCGACATGCCAGGAATGTTTTAAAATGTTACATCCCAGATGTTAGGTTGCGTTAGGTTAGGATATACAACGTTATAGACGTATATAATGTACCCACGGAGACGTAGGGTCCGACATGCCAGGAATGTTGTAAAATATTACATCCCAGATGTTAGGTTGCGTTAGGTTAGTATATACAAGGTTATAGACGTATATAATGTCCCCATCGAGAAGTAGGCGACGACACGCCAGAATGTTGTAAAATATTACATCCGAGATGTTAGGTTGCCTTAGGTTAGGATATACAACGTTATAGATGTATATAATGTCCCCATCGAGAAGTAGGCGACGACACGCCAGGAATGTTGTAAAATATTACACCCGAGATGTTAGGTTCCCTTAGGTTAGGATATATGACGTTATAGATGTATATAATGTCCCCATCCAGAAGTAGGCAACGATACGCCAGGAATGTTGTAAAATATTACATCCCAGATGTTAGGTTGAGTTAGGTTAGAATATACAACGTTATAGAAGTATATAATGTCTCCATCGAGAAGCAGGCGACGACACGACAGGAATGCTTTAAATATTACATTCGACATGTTAGGTTGCCTTAGGCTAGGATATATATCGTTATAGACGTATACAATGTTTCCACCGAGAAGTAGGGACCGATATGCCAGGAATGTTGTAAAATATTCCATCCGAGATGTTAGGTTGCCTTGGGTTAGGATATACATTGTTATAGACGTATATAATGTCCCCATCGAGAAGCAGGCGACGACACGACAGGAATGTTGTAAAATATTACATTCGACATGTTAGGTTGCCTTAGGCTAGGATATATATCGTTATAGACGTATGCAATGTTCCCACCGAGAAGTAGGGCCCGACATGCCAGGAATGTTGTAAAATATTACATCCGAGATGTTAGGTTGCGTTAGGTTAGGATATACAACGTTATAGGTGTATATAATGTCCCCATCGAGAAGTAGGCGACGACACGCCAGGAATGTTGTAAAATATTACACCCGAGATGTTAGGTTCCCTTAGGTTAGGATATATGACGTTATAGATGTATATACTGTTCCCACCGAGAAGTAGGAGCCGACATGCCAGGAATGTTGTAAAATATTACAATCGACATGTTAGGATTGCCTTAGGCTAGGATATATAACGTTATAGACGTATATAATGTTCCCACCGAGAAGTAGGAGCCGACGAGCCAGGAATGTTGTAAAATATTACGCTCTACGTGTTAGGTTACCCTAGGCTAGGATATATAGCGTTATAGACGTATATAATGTTCCCACCGAGAAGTGGGGGCCGACTAGCCAGGAATGTTATAAAATATTACATTCGAAAGATTAGGTTGCCTTAGGCTAGGAGATATAGCGTTATAGACGTATATAATGTTACCACAGAGATATAGGTACTTGCATGCCAGGAATGTTGTAAAATTGTACGGTAGAGATGTTAGGTTGCCTTAGGTTAGGATATATAGCGTTATAGACGTATATAATGTTCCAACCGAGAAATAGGGGCCGACGCGTCAGGAATGTTGTAAAATATTACACCCGAGATGTTAGGTTCCCTTAGGTTAGGATATACGACGTTATAGACGTATAGAATGTTCCAACCGAGATGTAGGGACCGACATGCCAGGAATGTTGTCAAATATTACATCCGAGATGTTAGGTTGCCTTAGGTTAGGATATACAAAGTTATACATGTATATAATGTCCTCATCCAGAAGTAGGCGACGACAAGCCAGGAGTGTGGTAAAATATTACATTTGACATGTTAGGTTTCCTTACGCTAGGATATATAATGTTATACACGCCTATAATGTTATCACCGAGAACTACGGGCCGACACGCCAGGAATGATGTAAAATATTACATTCGACATGGTAGGTCGCCTTAGTCTAGGATATATAACGTTATAGACATATATAATGTTCCCACCGAGAAATAGGGGCCGACGCGTCAGGAATGTTGTAAAATATTACACCCGAGATGTTCGGTTGCCTTAGGCTAGGATATCTAACCTTATAGACGTATATAATGTCCCCATCGCGAAGTAGGCGCCGTCACGCCAGGAATGCTGTAAAATATTACTGTAGAGAGGTTAGATTGCCTTAGGCTAGGATATATAACGTCATAGACGTATATAATATTCCCACCGAGAAATAGGGGTCGACGCGTCAGGAATGTTGTAAAATACTACATGTGAGATGTTAGGTTGCCTTAGGTTAGGATATATAACGTTATATATCTATATAATGTCTGCACCGTGACGTACGGGGCGACACGAACGGGATTCAGTAAAACATTACCAGCGAGAGTCTAGATGGGTTAGGTTAGATTATATTACGATATAGACTTATATATTGTCCCCACCGAGAAGTAGGTTCGGCCACGCCAGGAATGTTGTAAAATACTACATCCGATATGTTAGGTTGCCTTAGGTTAGGATATATATCGTTATAGACGTAAACAATGTCCCCACCGAGACGTACGGGACAACACGAACTGGATTCTGTAAAGCATTACCAGCGAGGGGCTAGATGGGTTAGGTTAGGTTATACTACGTTGTAGACCTATATAATGTTCCCACCGAGAAGTAGGGGCCGACCCGCCAGGAATGTTGTAAAATACTACATCCGAGATGTTAGGTTGCCTTAGGTTAAGATATATAACGTTCTAGACGCATATAATGTCCCCACCGAGAATTACGGGCCGACACGACCGGGATTCTGTAAAACATTACCAGCGAGGGGCTAGATGGGTGAGGTTAGGTTATATTTCGTTGTAGACGTATATAATGTACCCAACGAGAATTAGGGGCCGACCCGAGTGGAATGTCGTAAAATACTACATTCGAGATGTTAGGTTGCCTTAGGTTAGGATATATAACGTTATAGACGTATATAATGTCCGCACCGTGACGTACGGGGCGACACGACCGGGATTCTGTAAAACATTGCCAGCGAGGGGCTAGATGGGTTAGGTTAGGTTATATTACGTTATAGACGTATATAATGTTCCCACCGAGAAGTAGGGGCCGACCCGCCAGGTATTTTGGAAACTACTATATCCGGGATGTTAGGTTGCCTTAGGTTAGCATATATAACGTTATAGACGTATATAATGTCCGCACCGTGACGTTCGGGGCGACACGAACGGGATTCTGTGAAACATTACCAGCGAAGGTATAGATGGGTTAGGTTAGGTTATATTGCGATATAGACTTATATAATGTCCCTACCGAGAAGTGGGGCCGACCCGCCAGGAATGTTGTGAAATACTACATTCGAGATGTTAGGTTGCCCTCGGGTGGGATATACAATGTCATAGACGTATATAATGTCCCCACCGAGAAGTATGAACCAACCCGAACGGGATTCTGTAAAACATTACCAGCGAGGGGCTAGATGGGTTAGGTTAGGTAATATTACGATATGGACGTATATAATGTGCCCACCGAGAAGTAGGGGCCGACACGCCTGGAATGTTGTAAAATACTACATTCGAGATGTTAGGTTGCCTTAGGTTAGGATATATAACGTTATAGACTTATATAATGTCCGCACCGAGACGTACGGGACGACACGAACGGGATTCTGTAAAACATTACCGCCGAGGGGCTAGATGGGTTAGGTTAGGTTATATTACGTTATAGACGTATATAATGTTCCCACCAAGAAGTAGCGGCCGACCCGCCTGGAATGTAGTAAAATACAACATTCGAGATGTTAGGTTGCCTTAGGTTAGGATATATAACGTTATATATCTATATAATGTCTGCACCGTGACGTACGGGGCGACACGAACGGGATTCAGTAAAACATTACCAGCGAGAGTCTAGATGGGTTAGGTTAGATTATATTACGATATAGACTTATATATTGTCCCCACCGAGAAGTAGGTTCGGCCACGCCAGGAATGTTGTAAAATACTACATCCGAGATGTTAGGTTGCCTTAGGTTAGGATATATATCGTTATAGACGTAAACAATGTCCCCACCGAGATGTACGGGACGACACGAACTGGATTCTGTAAAACATTACCAGCGAGGGCCTAGATGGGTTAGGTTAGGTAATATTACGTTGTAGACGTACATAATGTACCCAACGAGAAGTAGGGGCCGACACGCCAGTAATTTTGGAAATTACTGCATCCGAGATGTTAGATAGCCTTAGGTTAGGATATATAACGTTATAGACGCATACAATGTTCCCACCGAGACGCACGGGACGACACGAACTGAATTCTGTATAACATTACCAGCGAGGGGCTAAATGGGTTAGGTTAGGTTATATTGCGATATAGACGTATATAATGTGTCCACCGAGAAGTAGGTGCCGACCCGCCTGGAATGTTGTAAAACACTACGTTAGAGATGTTAGGTTGCGTTAGGTTAGGGTATATAACGTTATAGACGTATATAATGACCGCAACGTGACGTACGGCGGACACGAACGGGATTCTGTGAAACATTACCAGCGAGGTTCTAGATGGGTTAGGTTAGGTTATATTACGATATAGACTTATATAATGTTCCCACCGAGAAGTAGCCTCAGCCCGCCAGGAATGTTGTAAAATACTACATTCGAGATGCTAGGTTGCCTTAGGTTAGGATATATAACGTTATAGACTTATATAATGTCCGCACCGAGACGTACGGGACGACACGAACGGGATTCTGTAAAACATTACCGCCGAGGGGCTAGATGGGTTAGGTTAGGTTATATTACGTTATAGACGTATATAATGTTCCTACCGAGAAGTAGGGGCCAACCCGCCAGGTATTTTGGAAAATACTACATCCGAGATGTTAGGTTGCCTTAGGTGAGGATATATAATGTTATAGACGTATATGATGTCCGCACCGTGACGTACGGGGCGACACGAACGGAATTCTGTGAAACATTACCAGCGAGGGTCTAGATGGGTTAGGTTAGGTTATATTACGATATAGACTTATATAATGTTCCCACCGAGAAGTAGGTTCAGCCCGCCAGGAATGTTGTAAAATACTACATTCGAGATGTTAGGTTGCCTTAGGTTAGGATATATATCGTTATAGACGCATACAATGTTCCCACCGAGACGTACGGGACGACACGAACTGGATTCTGAAAAACATTACCAGCGAGGGGCTAAATGGGTTAGGTTAGGTTATATTACGATATAGACTTATATAATGTTCCCACCTAGAAGTAGGGGCCGACCCGCCGGGAATGTTGTAAAATACTACATCCGAGATGTTATGTTGCCTTAGGTTAGGATATATAACGTTCTAGACGCATATAATGTCCCCACTGAGAAGTACGGGCCGACACGCCCGGGATTCTGTAAAACATTACCAGCGAGGGGCTAGATGGGTTAGGTTAGGTTATATTACGTTATAGACGTATATAATGTTCCCACCGAGAAGTAGGGGCCGACCCGCCAGGTATTTTGGAAAATACTATTTCCGAGATGTTAAGTTGCCTTTGGTTAGCATATATAACGTTATAGACGCATACAATGTCCCCACCGAGACGTACGGGACGACACGAACGAGATTCTGTAAAACATTACCAGCGAGGGTCTAGATGGGTTAGGTTAGGTTACATTACGTTATAAAAGTATATAATGTTCCCACCGAGAAGTAGGGGCCGACCCGCCAGGTATTTTGGAAAATACTATATCCGAGGTGTTAGGTTGCCTTAGGTTAGGATATATAACGTTATAGACGCATACAGTGTCCCCTCCGAGATGTACGAGACGACACGAACTGGATTCTGTAAAACATTACCAGCGAGGGCCTAGATGGGTTAGGTTAGTATTACCCTTAATATTACGTTGTAGACGTACATAATGTACCCAACGAGAAGTAGGGGCCGACACGCCAGTAATTTTGGAAATTACTGCATCCGAGATGTTAGATAGCCTTAGGTTAGGATATATAACGTTATAGACGCATACAATGTTCCCACCGAGACGCACGGGACGACACGAACTGAATTCTGTATAACATTACCAGCGAGGGGCTAAATGGGTTAGGTTAGGTTATATTGCGATATAGACGTATATAATGTGTCCACCGAGAAGTAGGTGCCGACCCGCCTGGAATGTTGTAAAACACTACGTTAGAGATGTTAGGTTGCGTTAGGTTAGGGTATATAACGTTATAGACGTATATAATGACCGCAACGTGACGTACGGCGGACACGAACGGGATTCTGTGAAACATTACCAGCGAGGTTCTAGATGGGTTAGGTTAGGTTATATTACGATATAGACTTATATAATGTTCCCACCGAGAAGTAGCCTCAGCCCGCCAGGAATGTTGTAAAATACTACATTCGAGATGCTAGGTTGCCTTAGGTTAGGATATATATCGTTATAGACGCATACAATGTTCCCACCGAGACGTACGGGACGACACGAACTGGATTCTGTAAAACATTACCAGCGAGGGGCTAGATGGGTGAGGTTAGGTTATATTTCGTTGTAGACGTATATAATGTACCCAACGAGAATTAGGGGCCGACCCGAGTGGAATGTCGTAAAATACTACATTCGAGATGTTAGGTTGCCTTAGGTTAGGATATATAACGTTATAGACTTATATAATGTCCGCACCGAGACGTACGGGACGACACGAACGGGATTCTGTAAAACATTACCGCCGAGGGGCTAGATGGGTTAGGTTAGGTTATATTACGTTATAGACGTATATAATGTTCCTACCGAGAAGTAGGGGCCAACCCGCCAGGTATTTTGGAAAATACTACATCCGAGATGTTAGGTTGCCTTAGGTGAGGATATATAATGTTATAGACGTATATGATGTCCGCACCGTGACGTACGGGGCGACACGAACGGAATTCTGTGAAACATTACCAGCGAGGGTCTAGATGGGTTAGGTTAGGTTATATTACGATATAGACTTATATAATGTTCCCACCGAGAAGTAGGTTCAGCCCGCCAGGAATGTTGTAAAATACTACATTCGAGATGTTAGGTTGCCTTAGGTTAGGATATATATCGTTATAGACGCATACAATGTTCCCACCGAGACGTACGGGACGACACGAACTGGATTCTGAAAAACATTACCAGCGAGGGGCTAAATGGGTTAGGTTAGGTTATATTACGATATAGACTTATATAATGTTCCCACCTAGAAGTAGGGGCCGACCCGCCGGGAATGTTGTAAAATACTACATCCGAGATGTTATGTTGCCTTAGGTTAGGATATATAACGTTCTAGACGCATATAATGTCCCCACTGAGAAGTACGGGCCGACACGCCCGGGATTCTGTAAAACATTACCAGCGAGGGGCTAGATGGGTTAGGTTAGGTTATATTACGTTATAGACGTATATAATGTTCCCACCGAGAAGTAGGGGCCGACCCGCCAGGTATTTTGGAAAATACTATTTCCGAGATGTTAAGTTGCCTTTGGTTAGCATATATAACGTTATAGACGCATACAATGTCCCCACCGAGACGTACGGGACGACACGAACTGGATTCTGTAAAACATTACCAGCGAAGGCCTAGATGGGTTAGGTTAGGTAATATTATGTTGTAGACGTACATAATGTACCCAACGAGAAGTAGGGGCCGACACGCCAGTAATTTTGGAAATTACTACATCCGAGATGTTAGATAGCCTTAGGTTAGGATATATAACGTTATAGACGCATACAATGTTCCCACCGAGTCGCACGGGACGACACGAACTGGATTCTGTATATCATTACCAGCGAGGGGCTAAATGGGTTAGGTTAGGTTATATTGCGATATAGACGTATATAATGTGTCCACCGAGAAGTAGGTGCCGACCCGCCTGGAATGTTGTAAAATACTACATTCGAGATGTTAGGTTGCCTTAGGTTAGGATATATAACGTTATAGACTTATATAATGTCCGCACCGAGACGTACGGGACGACACGAACGGGATTCTGTAAAACATTACCGCCGAGGGGCTAGATGGGTTAGGTTAGGTTATATTACGTTATAGACGTATATAATGTTCCTACCGAGAAGTAGGGGCCAACCCGCCAGGTATTTTGGAAAATACTACATTCGAGATGTTAAGTTGCCTTAGGTTAGGATATATAACGTTATAGACTTATATAATGTCCGCACCGAGACTTACGGGACGACACGAACGGGATTCTGTAAAACATTACCGCCGAGGGGCTAGATAGGTTATTTTAGGTTATATTACGTTATCGACTTATATAATGTTCCCACCGAGAAGTAGATTCAGCCTGCCAGGAATGTTGTACAATACTACATCCGAGATGTTACGTTGCCTTAGGTTAGGATATATAACGTTATAGACGCATACAATGTTCCCACCGAGACGTACGGGACGACACGAACGGGATTCTGTGAAACATTACCAGCGAGGGTCTAGATGGGTTAGGTTAGGTTATATTACGATATAGACTTATATAATGTTCCCACCGAGAAGTAGGGTCCGACCCGCCAGGAATGTTGTAAAATACTACATCCGAGATGTTAGGTTGCCTTAGGTTAGGATATATAACGTTCTAGACGCATATAATGTCCCCACTGAGAAGTACGGGCCGACACGCCCGGGATTCTGTAAAACATTACCAGCGAGGTGCTAGATGGGTTAGGTTAGGTAATATTACGATATAGACGTATATAATGTTCCCACCGAGACGTACGGGACGACACGAACTGGATTCTGAAAAACATTACCAGCGAGGGTCTAAATGGGTTAGGTTAGGTTATATTGCGATATAGACATATATAATGTGCCCACCGAGAAGTAGGGGCCGACCCACCAGGAATGTTGTAAAATACTACATCCGAGATGTTAGGTTGTCTTAGGTTAGGATATATAACGTTCTAGACGCATATAATGTCCCCACCGAGAAGTACGGGCCGACACGACCGGGATTCTGTAAAACATTGCCAGCGAGGGGCTAGACGGGTTAGGTTAGGTTATATTACGTTATAGACGTATATAATGTTCCCACCGAGAAGTAGGGGCCGACCCGCCAGGTATTTTGGAAAATACTATTTCCGAGATGTTAAGTTGCCTTTGGTTAGCATATATAACGTTATAGACGCATACAATGTCCCCACCGAGACGTACGGGACGACACGAACGAGATTCTGTAAAACATTACCAGCGAGGGTCTAGATGGGTTAGGTTAGGTTACATTACGTTATAAAAGTATATAATGTTCCCACCGAGAAGTAGGGGCCGACCCGCCAGGTATTTTGGAAAATACTATATCCGAGGTGTTAGGTTGCCTTAGGTTAGGATATATAACGTTATAGACGCATACAGTGTCCCCTCCGAGATGTACGAGACGACACGAACTGGATTCTGTAAAACATTACCAGCGAGGGCCTAGATGGGTTAGGTTAGTATTACCCTTAATATTACGTTGTAGACGTACATAATGTACCCAACGAGAAGTAGGTTCAGCCCGCCAGGAATGTTGTAAAATACTACATCCGAGATGTTAGGTTGCCTTAGGTTAGGATATATAACGTTATAGACGTATCTAATGTCCCCAACGAGCAGTATGAGCCAACACGACCGGGATTCTGTAAAACATAATCACCGAAGTGCAAAATGGGTTTCGGTTAGGTTATATTACGATATAGACGTATATTATGTGCCCACCGAGAAGTAGGGACCGACATGCCAGGAATGTTGTAAAATATTACATCCGAGATGTTAGGTTGCTTTAGGTTAGGACATATATCGTTATAGACGTATATAATGTCCAGATCGAGACGTGGGGACCGACAAGCCAGAATGTTGTAAAATATTACATCCGAGATGTTGGGTTGCCTTAGGTTAGGATATACAACGTTATAGATGTATTTAATGTCCCCATCGAGAAGTGGGCGACGACACGCCAGGAATGTTGTAAAATATTACATCCGAGATGTTAGGTTGCGTTAGGTTAGGATACACAACGTTATAGACGTATATAATGTTACCACCGAGAACTACGGGCCGAAATGCCAGGAATGTTGTAAAATTTTACATCCAAGATGTTAGGTAGCGTTAGGTTAGGATATACAACGTTATAGACGTATATAATGTCCCCATCGAGAAGCAGGCGACGACACGCCAGGAATGTTGTCAAATATTACATTCGAGATGTTAGGTTGCCTTAGGCTAGGACATATATCGTTATAGACGTATACAATGTTCCCACCGAGAAGTAGGGACCGACATGCCAGGAATGTTGTAAAACATTACATTCGAGGTGTTAGGTTGCCTTAGGTTAGCATATACAACGTTATAGATGTATTTCATGTCCCCATCGAGAAGTAGGCGACGACGCGCCAGGACTGTTGTAAAATATTACATCCGAGATGTTAGGTTCCCTTAAGTTTGAATATATAGCGTTATAGACGTATATAACGTTCCCACCGAGACGTAGGGGCCGACATCCCAGGAATGTTGTAAAATATTACATCCCAGTTGTTACGTTGCGTTAGGTTAGGATATACAACGTTATAGACGTGTATAATGTCCCCATCGAGAAGCAGGCGACGACACGCCAGGAATGTTGTCAAATATTACGTCCGAGATGTTGTGTTGCCTTACGTTAGGATATGCAACGTTATAGACTTGTATAATGTTCCCACCGAAAAGTAGGATCCGACGCGACAGGAATGTTGTAAAATATTACATCCGAGATATTAGGTTGCTTTCGGTTAGGATATATATCGCTATAGACGTATATGATTTTCCCACCCAGAAGTACGGGCTAGCAGGCCAGGAATGTTGTTAAATATTACATTCGAGATGTTAGGTTGCGTTAGGTTAGGATATACAACGTTATAGACGTGTATAATGTCCCCATCGAGAAGCAGGCGACGACACTCCAGGAATGTTGTAAAATATTATATCCGAGATGTTATCTTGCCTTACGTTAGGATATATAACGTTATAGACGTATATAATGTTCGCACCGAGAAATACGAGCCGACACGCCAGGAGTGTTGTAAACTATTACGGTAGAGCTTTTAGGTTGCCTTAGGTTATGATATATAACGTTATAGACGTATGTAATGTTCCCACCGAGAAATAGGGGCCGACGCGTCAGGAATGTTGTAAAATATTAAACCCGAGATGTTAGGTTGCCTTAGGCTAGGATATATAACGTTATAGACGTATATAATATTCCCACCGAGAAATAGGGGTCGACATGCCAGGAATGTTGTAAAATATTACATCCCAGATGTTAGGTTGCGTTAGGTTAGGATATACAACGTTATAGACGTATATAATGTCCCCATCGAGAAGCAGGCGACGACACGCCAGGAATGTTGTAAAATATAACATCCGAGATGTTATGTTGCCTTACGTTAGGATATATAACGTTATAGACGTATATAATGTTCGCACCGAGAAATACGAGCCGACACGCGAGGAATGTTGTAAACTATTACGGTAGAGCTTTTAGGTTGCCTTAGGTTATGATATATAACGTTATAGACGTATGTAATGTTCCCACCGAGAAATAGGGGCCGACGCGTCAGGAATGTTGTAAAATATTAAACCCGAGATGTTAGGTTGCCTTAGGCTAGGATATATAACGTTATAGACGTATATAATATTCCCACCGAGAAATAGGGGTCGATATGCCAGGAATGTTGTAAAATATTACATCCCAGATGTTACGTTGCGTTAGGTTAGGATATACAATGTTATAGACGTATATAATGACCCCATCGAAAAGCAGGCGACCACACGCCAGGAATGTTGTAAAATATAACATCCGAGATGTTATGTTGCCTTACGTTAGGATATGTAACGTTATAGACGTATATAATGTTCCCACCGAAAAGTAGGAGCCGAAGCGCCAGAAATGTTGTAAAATATTACATCCGAGGTGTTAGTTTCCCTTAAGTTTGGATATATATCGTTATAGATGTATATAATGTCCAGATCGATACGTGGGGACTGACAAGCCAGAATGTTGTAAAATATTACATCCGAGATGTTAGGTTGCCTTAGGTTAGGATATACAACGTTATAGACGTATATAACGACCCCATCGAGAAGCAGGCGACGACACGCCAGGAATGTTGTAAAATATAACATCCGAGATGTTATGTTGCCTTACGTTAGGATATGTATCGTTATAGACGTATATAATGTTCTCACCGAAAAGTCGGAGCCGAAGCGCCAGGAATGTTGTAAAATATTACATCCGAGATGTTAGTTTCCCTTAAGTTTGGATATATGTCGTTATAGACGTATATAACGTTCCCACCGAGACGTAGGGACCGACATGCCAGGAATGTTGTAAAATATTACATCCCAGATGTTAGGTTGCGTTAGGTTAGGATATACAACTTTATAGACGTATATAATGTCCCCATTGAAAAGCAGGCGACGACACGCCAGGAATGTTGTAAAATATTATATCCGAGATGTTATGTTGCCTTACGTTAGGATATATAACGTTATAGACGTATATAATGTTCGCACCGACAAGTACGAGCCGACACGCCAGGAACGTTGTAAAATATTACATCCGAGATGTTATGTTGCCTTACGTTAGGATATGTAACGTTATAGACGTATATAATGTTCCCACCGAAAAGTAGGAGCCGAAGCGCCAGGAATGTTATAAAATATTACATCCGAGATGTTAGTTTCCCTTAAGTTTGGATATATATCGTTATAGACGTATATAACGTTCCCACCGAGACGTAGGGACCGACATGCCAGGAATGTTGTAAAATATTACATCCCAGATGTTAGGTTGCGTTAGGTTAGGATATACAACGTTATAGACGTATATAATGTACCCGTCGAGAAGCAGGCGACGACACGCCAGGAAAGTTGTAAAATATTATATCCGAGATGTTATGTTGCCTTACGTTAGGATATGTAACGTTATAGACGTATATAACGTTCCCACCGACAAGTACGAGCCGACACGCCAGGAATGTTGTAAACTATTACGGTAGAGATTTTAGGTTGCCTTAGGTTATGATATATAACGTTATAGACGTATATAATGTTCCCACCGAGAAATAGGGGCCGACGCGTCAGGAATGTTGTAAAATATTAAACCCGAGATGTTAGGTTGCCTTAGGCTAGGATATATAACGTTATAGACGTATATAATATTCCCACCGAGAAATAGGGGCCGACATGCCAGGAATGTTGTAAAATATTACATCCCAGATGTTAGGTTGCGTTAGGTTAGGATATACAACGTTATAGACGTATATAATGTCCCCATTGAAAAGCAGGCGACGACACGCCAGGAATGTTGTAAAATATTATATCCGAGATGTTATGTTGCCTTACGTTAGGATATATAACGTTATAGACGTATATAATGTTCGCACCGACAAGTACGAACCGACACGCCAGGAACGTTGTAAAATATTACATCCGAGATGTTATGTTGCCTTACGTTAGGATATGTAACGTTATAGACGTATATAATGTTCCCACCGAAAAGTAGGAGCCGAAGCGCCAGGAATGTTATAAAATATTACATCCGAGATGTTAGTTTCCCTTAAGTTTGGATATATATCGTTATAGACGTATATAACGTTCCCACCGAGACGTAGGGACCGACATGCCAGGAATGTTGTAAAATATTACATCCCAGATGTTAGGTTGCGTTAGGTTAGGATATACAACGTTATAGACGTATATAATGTACCCATCGAGAAATAGGGGCCGACGCGTCAGGAATGTTGTAAAATATTAAACCCGAGATGTTAGGTTGCCTTAGGCTAGGATATATAACGTTATAGACGTATATAATATTCCCACCGAGAAATAGGGGCCGACATGCCAGGAATGTTGTAAAATATTACATCCCAGATGTTAGGTTGCGTTAGGTTAGGATATACAACGTTATAGACGTATATAATGTCCCCATCGAGAAGCAGGCGACGAAACGCCAGGAATGTTGTAAAATATTACATCCGAGATGTTATGTTGCCTTACGTTAGGATATGTAACGTTATAGACGTATATAATGTTCCCACCGAAAAGTAGGAGCCGAAGCGCCAGGAATGTTATAAAATATTACATCCGAGATGTTAGTTTCCCTTAAGTTTGGATATATAACGTTATAGACGTATATAATATTCACACCGAGAAATAGGGGCCGACATGCCAGGAATGTTGTAAAATATTACATCCCAGATGTTAGGTTGCGTTAGGTTAGGATATACAACGTTATAGACGTATATAATGTCCCCATCGAGAAGCAGGCGACGAAACGCCAGGAATGTTGTAAAATATAACATCCGAGATGTTATGTTGCCTTACGTTAGGATATATAACGTTATAGACGTATATAATGTTCGCACCGAGAAATACGAGCCGACACGCGAGGAATGTTGTAAACTATTACGGTAGAGCTTTTAGGTTGCCTTAGGTTATGATATATAACGTTATAGACGTATGTAATGTTCCCACCGAGAAATAGGGGCCGACGCGTCAGGAATGTTGTAAAATATTAAACCCGAGATGTTAGGTTGCCTTAGGCTAGGATATATAACGTTATAGACGTATATAATATTCCCACCGAGAAATAGGGGTCGACATGCCAGGAATGTTGTAAAATATTACATCCCAGATGTTAGGTTGCGTTAGGTTAGGATATACAATGTTATAGACGTAAATAATGACCCCATCGAAAAGCAGGCGACCACACGCCAGGAATGTTGTAAAATATAACATCCGAGATGTTATGTTGCCTTACGTTAGGATATGTAACGTTATCGACGTGTATAATGTTCCCACCGAAAAGTAGGAGCCGAAGCGCCAGGAATGTTGTAAAATATGACATCCGAGATGTTAGTTTCCCTTAAGTTTGGATATATATCGTTATAGACGTATATAACGTTCCCACCGAGACGTAGGGACCGACATGCCAGGAATGTTGTAAAATATTATATCCGAGATGTTATGTTGCCTTACGTTAGGATATATAACGTTATAGACGTATATAATGTTCGCACCGAGAAATACGAGCCGACACGCCAGGAATGTTGTAAACTATTACGGTAGATCTTTTAGGTTGCCTTAGGTTATGATATATAACGTTATAGACGTATGTAATGTTCCCACCGAGAAATAGGGGCCGACGCGTCAGGAATGTTGTAAAATATTAAACCCGAGATGTTAGGTTGCCTTAGGCTAGGATGTATAACGTTATAGACGTATATCATATTCCCACCGAGAAATAGGGGCCGACATGCCAGGAATGTTGTAAAATATTACATCCCAGAAGTTACGTTGCGTTAGGTTAGGATATACAACGTTATAGACGTATATAACGTCCCCATCGAGAAGCAGGCGACGACACGCCAGGAATGTTGTAAAATTTTACATCCGAGATGATATGTTGCCTTACGTTAGGATATGTAACGTTATAGACGTATATAATGTTCCCACCGAAAAGTAGGAGCCGAATCGCCAGGAATGTTGTAAAACATTACATCCGAGTTGTTAGTTTCCCTTAAGTTTGGATATATGTCGTTATAGACGTATATAACGTTCCCACCGAGACGTAGGGACCGACATGCCAGGAATGTTGTAAAATATTACATCCCAGATGTTAGGTTGCGTTAGGTTAGGATATACAACGTTATAGACGTATATAATGTCCCCATCGAGGAGCAGGCGACGACACGCCAGGAATGTTGTAAAATATTATATCGGAGATGGTATGTTGCCTTACGTTAGGATATATAACGTTATAGACGTATATAATGTTCGCACCGAGAAGCAGGCGACGACACGCCAGGAATGTTGTGAAATATTACATCCGAGATGTTATGTTGCCTTACGTTAGGATATATAACGTTATAGACGTATATAATGTTCGCACCGAGAAGTACGAGCCGACACGCCAGGAACGTCGTAAACTATTACGGTAGAGATTTTAGGTTGCCTTAGGTTATGATATATAACGTTATAGACGTATATAATAGTCCCACCGAGAGATAGGGGCCGACGCGTCAGGAATGTTGTAAAATATTAAACACGAGATGTTAGGTTGCCTTAGGCTAGGATATATAACGTTATAGACGTATATCATATTCCCACCGAGAGATAGGGGCCGACATGCCAGGAATGTTGTAAAATATTACATCCCAGATGTTAGGTTGCGTTAGGTTAGGATATACAACGTTATAGACGTATATAACGTCCCCATCGAGAAGCACGCGACGACACGCCAGGAATGTTGTAAAATATAACATCCGAGATATTATGTTGCCTTACGTTAGGATATGTAACGTTATAGACGTATATAATGTTCCCACCGACAAGTACGAGCTGACACGCCAGGAATGTTGTAAACTATTACGGTAGAGATTTTAGTTTGCCTTAGGTTATGATATATAACGTTATAGACGTATATAATGTTCCCACCGAGAAATAGGGGCCGACGCGTCAGGAATGTTGTAAAATATTAAACCCGAGATGTTAGGTTGCCTTAGGCTAGGATATATAACGTTATAGACGTATATAATATTCCCACCGAGAAATAGGGGCCGACATGCCAGGAATGTTGTAAAATATTACATCCCAGATGTTAGGTTGCGTTAGGTTAGGATATACAATGTTATAGACGTATATAATGACCCCATCGAAAAGCAGGCGACCACACGCCAGGAATGTTGTAAAATATAACATCCGAGATGTTATGTTGCCTTACGTTAGGATATGTAACGTTATAGACGTATATAATGTTCCCACCGAAAAGTAGGAGCCGAAGCGCCAGGAATGTTGTAAAATATGACATCCGAGATGTTAGTTTCCCTTAAGTTTGGATATATATCGTTATAGACGTATATAATGTCCAGATCGAGACGTGGGGACCGACAAGCCAGGAATGTTGTAAAATATTACATCCCAGAAGTTAGGTTGCGTTAGGTTAGGATATACAACGTTATAGACGTATATAACGTCCCCATCGAGATGCAGGCGACGACACGCCAGGAATGTTGTAAAATTTTACATCCGAGATGATATGTTGCCTTACGTTAGGATATGTAACGTTATAGACGTATATAATGTTCCCACCGAGAAATAGGGGCCGACGCGTCAGGAATGTTGTAAAATATTAAACCCGAGATGTTAGGTTGCCTTAGGCTAGGATATATAACGTTATAGACGTATATAATATTCCCACCGAGAAATAGGGGCCGACATGCCAGGAATGTTGTAAAATATTACATCCCAGATGTTAGGTTGCGTTAGGTTAGGATATACAACGTTATAGACGTATATAATGTCCCCATCGAGAAGCAGGCGTCGAAACGCCAGGAATGTTGTAAAATATAACATCCGAGATGTTATGTTGCCTTACGTTAGGATATATAACGTTATAGACGTATATAATGTTCGCACCGAGAAATACGAGCCGACACGCGAGGAATGTTGTAAACTATTACGGTAGAGCTTTTAGGTTGCCTTAGGTTATGATATATAACGTTATAGACGTATGTAATGTTCCCACCGAGAAATAGGGGCCGACGCGTCAGGAATGTTGTAAAATATTAAACCCGAGATGTTAGGTTGCCTTAGGCTAGGATATATAACGTTATAGACGTATATAATATTCCCACCGAGAAATAGGGGTCGACATGCCAGGAATGTTGTAAAATATTACATCCCAGATGTTAGGTTGCGTTAGGTTAGGATATACAATGTTATAGACGTAAATAATGACCCCATCGAAAAGCAGGCGACCACACGCCAGGAATGTTGTAAAATATAACATCCGAGATGTTATGTTGCCTTACGTTAGGATATGTAACGTTATCGACGTGTATAATGTTCCCACCGAAAAGTAGGAGCCGAAGCGCCAGGAATGTTGTAAAATATGACATCCGAGATGTTAGTTTCCCTTAAGTTTGGATATATATCGTTATAGACGTATATAACGTTCCCACCGAGACGTAGGGACCGACATGCCAGGAATGTTGTAAAATATTATATCCGAGATGTTATGTTGCCTTACGTTAGGATATATAACGTTATAGACGTATATAATGTTCGCACCGAGAAATACGAGCCGACACGCCAGGAATGTTGTAAACTATTACGGTAGAGCTTTTAGGTTGCCTTAGGTTATGATATATAACGTTATAGACGTATGTAATGTTCCCACCGAGAAATAGGGGCCGACGCGTCAGGAATGTTGTAAAATATTAAACCCGAGATGTTAGGTTGCCTTAGGCTAGGATGTATAACGTTATAGACGTATATCATATTCCCACCGAGAAATAGGGGCCGACATGCCAGGAATGTTGTAAAATATTACATCCCAGAAGTTACGTTGCGTTAGGTTAGGATATACAACGTTATAGACGTATATAACGTCCCCATCGAGAAGCAGGCGACGACACGCCAGGAATGTTGTAAAATTTTACATCCGAGATGATATGTTGCCTTACGTTAGGATATGTAACGTTATAGACGTATATAATGTTCCCACCGAAAAGTAGGAGCCGAATCGCCAGGAATGTTGTAAAACATTACATCCGAGTTGTTAGTTTCCCTTAAGTTTGGATATATGTCGTTATAGACGTATATAACGTTCCCACCGAGACGTAGGGACCGACATGCCAGGAATGTTGTAAAATATTACATCCCAGATGTTAGGTTGCGTTAGGTTAGGATATACAACGTTATAGACGTATATAATGTCCCCATCGAGGAGCAGGCGACGACACGCCAGGAATGTTGTAAAATATTATATCCGAGATGGTATGTTGCCTTACGTTAGGATATATAACGTTATAGACGTATATAATGTTCGCACCGAGAAGCAGGCGACGACACGCCAGGAATGTTGTGAAATATTACATCCGAGATGTTATGTTGCCTTACGTTAGGATATATAACGTTATAGACGTATATAATGTTCGCACCGAGAAGTACGAGCCGACACGCCAGGAACGTCGTAAACTATTACGGTAGAGATTTTAGGTTGCCTTAGGTTATGATATATAACGTTATAGACGTATATAATAGTCCCACCGAGAGATAGGGGCCGACGCGTCAGGAATGTTGTAAAATATTAAACACGAGATGTTAGGTTGCCTTAGGCTAGGATATATAACGTTATAGACGTATATCATATTCCCACCGAGAGATAGGGGCCGACATGCCAGGAATGTTGTAAAATATTACATCCCAGATGTTAGGTTGCGTTAGGTTAGGATATACAACGTTATAGACGTATATAACGTCCCCATCGAGAAGCACGCGACGACACGCCAGGAATGTTGTAAAATATTACATCCGAGATGTTATGTTGCCTTACGTTAGGATATGTAACGTTATAGACGTATATAATATTCCCACCGAAAAGTAGGAGCCGAAGCGCCAGGAATGTTGTAAACTATTACGGTAGAGAATTTAGGTTGCCTTAGGTTATGATATATAACGTTATAGAAGTATATAATGTTCCCACCGACAAATAGGGGCCGACGCGTCAGGAATGTTGTAAAATATTAAACCCGAGATGTTAGGTTGCCTTAGGCTAGGATATATAACGTTATAGACGTATATAATATTCCCACCGAGAAATAGGGGCCGACATGCCAGGAATGTTGTAAAATATTACATCCCAGATGTTAGGTTGCGTTAGGTTATGATATACAACGTCATAGACGTATATAATGTCCCCATCGAGAAGCAGGCGACGACACGCCAGGAATGTTGTAAAATATTACATCCGAGATGTTGTGTTGCCTTACGTTAGGATATGTAACGTTATAGACGTATATAATTTTCCCACCGAAAAGTAGGAGCCGAAGCGCCAGGAATGTTGTAAAATATTACATCTCAGATGTTAGTTTCCATTAAGTTTGGATATATATCGTTATAGACCTATATAATGTCCAGATCGAGACGTGGGGACCGACAAGCCAGGAATGTTGTAAAATATTACATCCCAGATGTTAGGTTGCGTTAGGTTAGGATATACAACGTTATAGACGTATATAATGTCCCCATCGCGAAGCAGGCGACGACACGCCAGGAATGTTGTAAAATATTACATTCGAGATGTTATGTTGCCTTACGTTAGGATATATACCGTTATAGACGTATATAATGTTCCCACCGAAACGTGGGGACCGACATGCCAGGAATGTTGTAAAATATTACATCCGAGATGTTAGGTCGCCTTAGGCTAGGATATATAACGTTATAGTCGTATATAATGTTCCCACCGAGAAGTACGGGCCGACATGCCAGGAATGTTGTCAACTATTACATCCGAGATGTTAGGTTGCCTTAGGTTAGGATATATATCGTTATAGGCGTATATAATGTTCCCACCGAAACGTGGGGACCGACATGCCAGGAATGTTGTAAAATATTACATCCGAGATGTTAGGTTGCATTAGATTAGGATATACAAAGTTATAGATGTATATAATGTTCCCACCGAAAAGTAGGAGCCGACGCGCCAGGAATGTTGTAAAATATTACATCCCAGATGTTAGATTGCGTTAGGTTAGGATATACAACGTTATAGACGTATATAATGTCCCCATCGAGAAGCAGGCGTCGACTCGCCAGAATGTTGTAAAATATTACATCCAGATGTTAGGTTGCCTTAGGCTAGGATATATATCGTTATAGACGTATACAATGTTTCCACCGAGACGTAGGGACCGATATGCCAGGAATGTTGTAAAATATTACATCCGAGATGTTAGGTTGCCTTAGCTTAGGATATACAACGTTATAGATGTATATAATGTCCCCATTGAGAAGCAGGCGACGACACGCCAGGAATGTTGTAAAATATTACATTCGGCATGTTATCTTGCCTTAGGCTAGGATATATAACGTTATAGACGTATATAATGTTACCACCGAGAACTACGGGCCGACAGGCCAGGAATGATGTAAAATATTACATTCGACATGTTAGGTCGCCTTAGGCTATGATATATAACGTTATAGACGTATCTAATGTTCCCACCGAGAAATTGGGGCCGACGCGTCAGAAATGTTGTAAAATATTACACCCGAGATGTTAGGTTGCCTTGGGTTAGGATATACAACGCTATAGACGTATAGAGTGTTCCCACTGAGACGTAGGGACCGACATGCCAGGAGTAATGTAAAATATTACATCCCAGATGTTAGGTTGCGTTAGGTTAGAATATACAATGTTATAGACGTATATAATGTCCCCATAGAGAAGCAGGCGACGACACGCCAGGAATGTTGCAAAATATTACATCAAAGATGTTATGTTGCCTTACGTTAGGATATATAACGTTATAGACGTATATAATGTTCCCACAGAAAAGTAGGAGCCGACGCGCCAGGAATGTTGTAAAATATTACATCCCAGATGTTAGATTGCGTTAGGTTAGGATATACAACGTTATAGACGTATATAATGTCCCCATCGAGAAGCAGGCGTCGACTCGCCAGAATGTTGTAAAATATTACATCCAGATGTTAGGTTGCCTTAGGCTAGGATATATATCGTTATAGACGTATACAATGTTTCCACCGAGACGTAGGGACCGATATGCCAGGAATGTTGTAAAATATTACATCCGAGATGTTAGGTTGCCTTAGCTTAGGATATACAACGTTATAGATGTATATAATGTCCCCATTGAGAAGCAGGCGACGACACGCCAGGAATGTTGTAAAATATTACATTCGGCATGTTATCTTGCCTTAGGCTAGGATATATAACGTTATAGACGTATATAATGTTACCACCGAGAACTACGGGCCGACAGGCCAGGAATGATGTAAAATATTACATTCGACATGTTAGGTCGCCTTAGGCTATGATATATAACGTTATAGACGTATCTAATGTTCCCACCGAGAAATTGGGGCCGACGCGTCAGAAATGTTGTAAAATATTACACCCGAGATGTTAGGTTGCCTTGGGTTAGGATATACAACGCTATAGACGTATAGAGTGTTCCCACTGAGACGTAGGGACCGACATGCCAGGAGTAATGTAAAATATTACATCCCAGATGTTAGGTTGCGTTAGGTTAGAATATACAATGTTATAGACGTATATAATGTCCCCATAGAGAAGCAGGCGACGACACGCCAGGAATGTTGCAAAATATTACATCAAAGATGTTATGTTGCCTTACGTTAGGATATATAACGTTATAGACGTATATAATGTTCCCACAGAAAAGTAGGAGCCGACACGCCAGGAATGTTGTAAAATATTACATCCGGGATGTTAGGTTGCCTTAGGTTAGGATATACAACGTTATAGACGTATATAATTTTCCCACCGAGATGTAGGGACCGACATGCCAGGAATGTTGTAAAATATTACATCCCAGATGTTAGGTTGCCTTCGGTTAGGATATATATCGCTATATACGCATATGATATTCCCACCGAGAAGTACGGGCCGACACGTCAGGAATGTTGTCAAATATTACATCCGAGATGTTAGGTTGCCTTAGGTTAGGATATACAACGTTATAGATTTATATAATGTCCCCATCGAGAAGTAGGCGACGACACGCCAGGAATGTTGTAAAACATTACATCCGAGATGTTAGGTTGCCTTAGGCTAGGATATATATCGTTATAGATGTATACAATGTTTCCACCGAGACGTAGGGACCGATATGCCAGGAATGTTGTAAAATATTACATCCGAGATGTTAGGTTGCCTTAGGTTAGGATATATAACGTTATAGACGTATATAATCTCCCCATCCAGAAGTAGGCGACGACACGCCAGGAATATTACATCCCTGATGTTAGGTTGCGTTAGGTTAGGATACACAACGTTATAGACGTATATAATGTTCCCATCGAGAAGCAGGCGACGACACGCCAGGAATGATGTAAAATATGACATTCGACATGTTAGGTCGCCTTAGGCTACGATATATAACGTTATAGACGTATACAATGTTCCCACCGAGAAGTACGGGCCTACACGCCAGGAATGTTCTCAACTATTACATCCCAGGTGTTAGGTTGCCTTAGGTTAGGATATATATCGTTATAGACGTATATAACGTTCCCACCGAGACGTAGGGACCGAAATGCCAGGAATGTTGTAAAATATTACATCCCAGATGTTAGGTTGCGTTAGGTTAGGATATACAACATTATAGACGTATATAATGTCCCCATCGAGAAGCAGGCGACGACACGCCAGGAATGTTGTAAAATATAACATCCGAGATGTTATGTTGCCTTACGTTAGGATATGTAACGTTATAGACGTATATAATGTTCCCACCGAGAAATAGGGGCCGACGCGTCAGGAATGTTGTAAAATATTAATCCCGAGATGTTAGGTTGCCTTAGGCTAGGATATATAACGTTATAGACTTATATAATATTCCCACCGAGAAATAGGGGCCGACATGCCAGGAATGTTGTAAAATATTACATCCCAGATGTTAGGTTGCGTTAGGTTAGGATATACAACGTTATAGACGTATATAATGTCCCCATCGAGAAGCAGGCGACGAAACGCCAGGAATGTTGTAAAATATAACATCCGAGATGTTATGTTGCCTTACGTTAGGATATATAACGTTATAGACGTATATAATGTTCGCACCGAGAAATACGAGCCGACACGCGAGGAATGCTGTAAACTATTACGGTAGAGCTTTTAGGTTGCCTTAGGTTATGATATATAACGTTATAGACGTATGTAATGTTCCCACCGAGAAATAGGGGCCGACGCGTCAGGAATGTTGTAAAATATTAAACCCGAGATGTTAGGTTGCCTTAGGCTAGGATATATAACGTTATAGACGTATATAATATTCCCACCGAGAAATAGGGGTCGACATGCCAGGAATGTTGTAAAATATTACATCCCAGATGTTAGGTTGCGTTAGGTTAGGATATACAATGTTATAGACGTAAATAATGACCCCATCGAAAAGCAGGCGACCACACGCCAGGAATGTTGTAAAATATAACATCCGAGATGTTATGTTGCCTTACGTTAGGATATGTAACGTTATCGACGTGTATAATGTTCCCACCGAAAAGTAGGAGCCGACCGCCAGGAATGTTGTAAAATATGACATCCGAGATGTTAGTTTCCCTTAAGTTTGGATATATATCGTTATAGACGTATATAAGGTTCCCACCGAGACGTAGGGACCGACATGCCAGGAATGTTGTAAAATATTATATCCGAGATGTTATGTTGCCTTACGTTAGGATATATAACGTTATAGACGTATATAATGTTCGCACCGAGAAATACGAGCCGACACGCCAGGAATGTTGTAAACTATTACGGTAGAGCTTTTAGGTTGCCTTAGGTTATGATATATAACGTTATAGACGTATGTAATATTCCCACCGAGAAATAGGGGCCGACGCGTCAGGAATGTTGTAAAATATTAAACCCGAGATGTTAGGTTGCCTTAGGCTAGGATATATAACGTTATAGACGTATATAATATTCCCACCGATAAATAGGGGTCGACATGCCAGGAATGTTGTAAAATATTACATCCCAGATGTTAGGTTGCGTTAGGTTAGGATATACAATGTTATAGACGTATATAATGAGCCCATCGAAATGCAGGCGACCACACGCCAGGAATGTTGTAAAATATAACATCCGAGATGTTATGTTGCCTTACGTTAGGATATGTAACGTTATAGACGTATATCATGTTCCCACCGAAAAGTAGGAGCCGAAGCGCCAGGAATGTTGTAAAATATGACATCCGAGATGTTAGTTTCCCTTAAGTTTGGATATATATCGTTATAGACGTATATAATGTCCAGATCGAGACGTGGGGACCGACAAGCCAGGAATGTTGTAAAATATTACATCCCAGATGTTAGGTTGCGTTAGGTTAGGATATACAACGTTATAGACGTATATAATGTCCCCATCGAGAAGCAGGCGACGACACGCCAGGAATGTTGTAAAATATTACATCCGAGATGTTATGTTGCCTTACGTTAGGATATATAACGTTATAGACGTATATAATGTTCGCACCGAGAAGTACGAGCCGACACGCCAGGAACGTCGTAAACTATTACGGTAGAGATTTTAGCTTGCCTTAGGTTATGATATATAACGTTATAGACGTATATAATGTTCCCACCGAGAGATAGGGGCCGACGCGTCAGGAATGTTGTAAAATATCAAACCCGAGATGTTAGGTTGCCTTAGGCTAGGATGTATAACGTTATAGACGTATATCATATTCCCACCGAGAAATAGGGGCCGACATGCCAGGAATGTTGTAAAATATTACATCCGAGATGTTAGGTTCCCTTAGGTTAGGATATACAACTTTATAGACGTATAGAAAGTTCCCACCGAGATGTAGGGACCGACATGCCAGGAATGTTGTAAAATAATACATCCGAGATGTTAGGCTGCCTTCGGTTAGGATATATACCGTTATAGACGTATATAATGTTCCCACCGAAACGTGGGGACCGACATGCCAGGAATGTTGTAAAATATTACATCCGAGATGTTAGGTCGCCTTAGGCTAGGATATATAACGTTATAGTCGTATATAATGTTCCCACCGAGAAGTACGGGCCGACATGCCAGGAATGTTGTCAACTATTACATCCGAGATGTTAGGTTGCCTTAGGTTAGGATATACAACGTTATAGACGTATATAATGTCCCCATCGGGAAGTAGGCGCCGTCACGCCAAGAATGTTGTAAAATATTACGGTAGAGGGGTGAGGTTGCCTTAGGTTATGATATATAACGTTATAGACGTATATAATGTTCCCACCGAGAAGCAGGGACCGACATGCCAGCAATGTTGTAAAATATTACGGTATTGAAGTTAGTTTGCCTTAGGTTAGGATATACAACATTATAGACGTATATAATTTTCCCACCGAGATGTAGGGACCGACAAGCCAGTAGTGTTGTAAAATAATACATCCGAGATGTTAGGTTGCCTTAGGTTAGGATATATATCGTTATAGGCGTATATAATGTTCCCACCGAAACGTGGGGACCGACATGCCAGGAATGTTGTAAAATATTACATCCGAGATGTTAGGTTGCATTAGATTAGGATATACAAAGTTATAGATGTATATAATGTTCCCACCGAAAAGTAGGAGCCGACGCGCCAGGAATGTTGTAAAATATTACATCCCAGATGTTAGATTGCGTTAGGTTAGGATATACAACGTTATAGACGTATATAATGTCCCCATCGAGAAGCAGGCGTCGACTCGCCAGAATGTTGTAAAATATTACATCCAGATGTTAGGTTGCCTTAGGCTAGGATATATATCGTTATAGACGTATACAATGTTTCCACCGAGACGTAGGGACCGATATGCCAGGAATGTTGTAAAATATTACATCCGAGATGTTAGGTTGCCTTAGCTTAGGATATACAACGTTATAGATGTATATAATGTCCCCATTGAGAAGCAGGCGACGACACGCCAGGAATGTTGTAAAATATTACATTCGGCATGTTATCTTGCCTTAGGCTAGGATATATAACGTTATAGACGTATATAATGTTACCACCGAGAACTACGGGCCGACAGGCCAGGAATGATGTAAAATATTACATTCGACATGTTAGGTCGCCTTAGGCTATGATATATAACGTTATAGACGTATCTAATGTTCCCACCGAGAAATTGGGGCCGACGCGTCAGAAATGTTGTAAAATATTACACCCGAGATGTTAGGTTGCCTTGGGTTAGGATATACAACGCTATAGACGTATAGAGTGTTCCCACTGAGACGTAGGGACCGACATGCCAGGAGTAATGTAAAATATTACATCCCAGATGTTAGGTTGCGTTAGGTTAGAATATACAATGTTATAGACGTATATAATGTCCCCATAGAGAAGCAGGCGACGACACGCCAGGAATGTTGCAAAATATTACATCAAAGATGTTATGTTGCCTTACGTTAGGATATATAACGTTATAGACGTATATAATGTTCCCACAGAAAAGTAGGAGCCGACACGACAGGAATGTTGTAAAATATTACATCCGGGATGTTAGGTTGCCTTAGGTTAGGATATACAACGTTATAGACGTATATAATTTTCCCACCGAGATGTAGGGACCGACATGCCAGGAATGTTGTAAAATATTACATCCCAGATGTTAGGTTGCCTTCGGTTAGGATATATATCGCTATAGACGCATATGATATTCCCACCGAGAAGTACGGGCCGACACGTCAGGAATGTTGTCAAATATTACATCCGAGATGTTAGGTTGCCTTAGGTTAGGATATACAACGTTATAGATTTATATAATGTCCCCATCGAGAAGCAGGCGACGACACGCCAGGAATGATGTAAAATATGACATTCGACATGTTAGGTCGCCTTAGGCTACGATATATAACGTTATAGACGTATATAATGTTCCCACCGAGAAGTACGGGCCTACACGCCAGGAATGTTGTCAACTATTACATCCCAGGTGTTAGGTTGCCTTAGGTTAGGATATATATCGTTATAGACGTACATAATGTTCCCACCGAGACGTAGGCACCGACATGCAAGGAATGTTGTAAAATATTACACCCCAAATGTTAGGTTGCGTTAGGTTAGGATATACAACGTTATAGACGTATATAATCTCCCCATCGAGAAGCAGGCGACGACACGCCAGAATGTTGTAAAATATTACATCCGAGATGTTACGTTGCCTTAGGCTAGGATATACATCGATATAGACGTATACAATGTTTCCACCGATAAGTAGGGACCGATATGCCAGGAATGTTGTAAAATATTCCATCCGAGATGTTAGGTTGCCTTGGGTTAGGATATACAATGTTATAGATGTATATAATGTCCCCATCGAGAAGTAGGCGACGACACGCCAGGAATGTTGTAAAATATTACATCCGAGATGTTAGGTTCCCTTACGTTTGGATATATATCGTTATAGACGTATATAATGTTCCTACCGAGACTTGCGGACCGACATGCCAGGAATCTTGCAAAATATTACATCCCAGGTGTTAGGTTGCTTTAGGTTAGGATATACAACGTTATAGACGTATATAATGTCCGAATCGAGAAGCAGGCGACGACACGCCAGAATGTTGTAAAATATTGCATCCGAGATGTTAGGTTGCCTTAGGCTAGGATACATAACGTTATCGACGTATATAATGTCCCCATCGAGAAGTAGGCGACGACACGCCAGGAATGTTGTAAAATATTACATAGGAGATGTTAGGTTACCTTAGGCTAGGATATATATCGTTATACACGTATACAATGTTTCCACCGAGAAGTAGGGACCGATATGCCAGGAATGTTGTAAAATATTACATTCGACATGTTAGCTGGCCTTAGGCTAGGATATACAACGTTATAGACGTATATAATGTTCCCACCGAGAAGTACGGGCGTACACGCCAGGAACTTTGCCAACTATTACATCCGAGATGTTAGGTTGCTTTATTTTAGGATATATAACGTTATAAACGTATATAATGTCCCCATTCAGAAGTAGGCGACGACACGCCAGGAATATTACATCCCAGATGTTAGGTTGCGTTAGGTTAGGATACACAACGTTATAGACGTATATAATGTTCCCATCGAGAAGCAGGCGACGACACGCCAGGAATGATGTAAAATATTACATTCGATATGTTAGGTCGCCTTAGGCTAGGATATATAACGTTATAGACGTATACAATGTTCCCACCGAGAAGTACGGGCCTACACGCCAGGAATGTTGTCAACTATTACATCCGCGGTGTTAGGTTGCCTTGGGTCAGGATACATATCGTTATAGACGTATATAATGTTCCCACCGAGACGTAGGCACCGACATGCAAGGAATGTTGTAAAATATTACATTCCAGATGTTAGGTTGCGTTAGGTTAGGATATACAACGTTATGGACGTATATTATGTCCCCATCGAGAAGCAGGCGACGACACGCCAGGAATGTTGTAAAATATTACATCCGAGATGTTAGGTTCCCTTGGGTTTGGATATATATCGTTATAGACGTATATAATGTTCCTACCGAGACTTGCGGACCGACACGCCAGAATGTTGTAAAATATTACATCCGAGATGTTAGGTTGCCTTAGGTTAGGATATACAATGTTATAGATGTATATAATGTCCCCATCGAGAAGCAGGCGACGACACGCCAGGAATGTTGTAAAATATTACATTCGACATGTTATGTGGCCTTAGGCTAGGATATATAACGTTATAGACGTATATAATGTTCCCACCGAGTAGTACGGGTGGACACGCCAGGAATGTTGTCAACTATTACATCCGAGATGTTAGGTTGCCTTAGGTTAGGATATATAACGTTCTAGACGCATATAATGTCCCCACTGAGAAGTACGGGCCGACACGACCGGGATTCTGTAAAACATTACCAGCGAGAGGCTAGATGGGTTAGGTTAGGTTATATTACGTTATAGACGTATATAATGTTCCCACCGAGAAGTAGGGTCCGACCCGCCAGGTATTTTGGAAAATACTATATCCGAGATGTTAGGTTGCCTTAGGTTAGGATATATAACGTTATAGACTGATACAATGTCCCCACCGAGATGTACGGGACGACACGAACTGGATTCTGTAAAACATTACCAGCGAGGGCCTAGATGGGTTAGGTTAGGTAATATTACGTTGTAGACGTACATAATGTACCCAACGAGAAGTAGGGGCCGACAGCCAGTAATTTTGGAAATTACTACATCCGAGACGTTAGATAGCCTTAGGTTAGGATATATAACGTTATAGACGCATACAATGTTCCCACCGAGACGCACGGGACGACACGAACTGGATTCTGTAAAACATTACCAGCGAGGGGCTAGATGGGGTAGGTTAGGTTATATTACGATATAGACTTACATAATGTTCCTACCGAGAAGTAGGTACCGCCACGCCAGGAATGTTGTAAAATACTACATCCGAGATGTTAGGTTGCCTTAGGTTAGGATATATAACGTTATAGACGCATACAATGTCCCCACCGATACGTACGGGACGACACGAACTGGATTCTGTAAAACATTACCAGCGAGAGGCTAGATGGGTTAGGTTAGGTTATATTACGTTGTAGACGTATATAACGTTCCCACCGAGACGTATTGACCGACATGCCTGTAATGTTGTAAAATTATACATCCCAGAAGTTAGGTTGCGTTAGGTTGGGATATACAACGTTATAGACGTATATAATGTTCCCACCGAGAAATAGGGGCCGACGCGTCAGGAATGTTGTAAAATATTACGGTATTGAGGTTAGTTTGCCTGAGGTTAGGATATACAACGTTATAGGTGTATATAATGTCCCCATCGAGAAGTAGGCGACGACACGCCAGGAAATGTTGTTAAATATTACATTCGACATGTTAGGCTGCCTTAGTCTAGGATATATAGGGTTATAGACGTATATAAAGTTACCACTGAGACGTAGGGACGGACACGCCAGGAATGTTGTAAAATATTACATTCGGCATGTTATGTTGCCTTAGGCTAGGATATATAACGTTATAGACGTATATAATGTTACCACCGAGAACTACGGGCCGACAGGCCAGGAATGATGTAAAATATTACATTCGGCATGTTAGGTCGCCTTAGGCTATGATATATAACGTTATAGACGTATCTAATGTTCCCACCGAGAAATAGGGGCCGACGCGTCAGAAATGTTGTAAAATATTACACCCGAGATGTTAGGTTCCCTTAGGTTAGGATATACAACGCTATAGACGTATAGAATGTTCCCGCCGAGACGTAGGGACCGACATGCCAGGAATGTTGTAAAATACAACACCCGAGATGTTAGGTTCCCTTAGGTTAGGATATACAACGCTATAGATGTATAGAATGTTCCCGCCGAGACGTAGGGACCGACATGCCAGGAATGTTGTAAAATATTACACCCGAGATGTTAGGTTGCCTTGGGTTAGGATATACAACGCTATAGACGTATAGAGTGTTCCCACCGAGACGTAGGGACCGACATGCCAGGAATAATGTAAAATATTACATCCCAGATGTTAGGTTGCGTTAGGTTAGAATATACAATGTCATAGACGTATATAATCTCCCCATCGAGACGCAGGCGACGACACGCCAGGAATGTTGCAAAATATTACATCAAAGATGTTATGTTGCCTTACGTTAGGATATATAACGTTATAGACGTATATAATGTTCCCACCGAAAAGTAGGAGCCGACGCGCCAGGAATGTTGTAAAATATTACATCCGAGATGTTAGGTTGCCTTCGGTTAGGATATATATCGCTATACACGTATATGATGTTCCCACCGAGAAGTACGGACCGACATGCCAGGAATGTTGTAAAATATTACATCTCAGATGTTAGGTTGCCTTGGGTTAGGATATACAACGTTATAGACGTATAAAATGTCCCCATCGGGAAGTAGGCGCCGTCACGCCAGGAATGTTGTAAAATATTACATTCGACATGTTAGGTTGCCTTAGGCTAGGATATATAACGTTATAGACGTATATAATGTTCCCACCGAAAAATAGGGGCCGACGCGTCGGGAATGTTGTAAAATATTACACCCGAGATGTTAGGTGCCCTTAGGTTAGTATATACAACGCTATAGGTGTATATAATGTCCCCATCGAGAAGTAGGCGACGACACGCCAGGAATATTACATCCCAGATGTTAGGTTGCGTTAGGTTAGGATACACAACGTTATAGACGTATATAATGTTCCCATCGAGAAGCAGGCGACGACACGCCAGGAATGATGTAATATATTACATTCGATATGTTAGGTCGCCTTATGCTAGGATATATAACGTTATAGACGTATACAATGTTCCCACCGAGAAGTACGGGCCTACACGCCAGGAATGTTGTCAACTATTACATCCGAGGTGTTAGGTTCCCTTAGGTTTGGATATATATCGTTATAGACGTATATAATGTTCCTACCGAGACTTGGGGACCGACATGACAGGAATCTTGGAAAATATTACATCCCAGATGTTAGGTTGCTTTAGGTTAGGATATACAACGTTATAGACGTATATAATGTCCCCATCGAGAAGCAGGCGACGACACGCCAGGAATATTACATCCCTGATGTTAGGTTGCGTTTGGTTAGGATACACAACGTTATAGACGTATATAATGTTCCCATCGAGAAGCAGGAGACGACACGCCAGAATATTGTAAAATATTACATCCGAGATGTTGGGTTGCCTTAGGCTAGGATATATATCGTTATAGACGTATACAATGTTTCCACCGAGAAGTAGGGACCGATATGCCAGGAATGTTGTAAAATATTCCATCCGAGATGTTAGGTTGCCTTGGGTTAGGATATACAATGTTATAGATGTATATAATGTCCCCATCGAGAAGTAGGCGACGACACGCCAGGAATGTTGTAAAATATTACATTCGACATGTTAGGTTGCCTTAGGCTAGGATATATAACGTTATAGACGTATATAATGTTCCCACCGAAAAATAGGGGCCGACGCGTCGGGAATGTTGTAAAATATTACACCCGAGATGTTAGGTTCCCTTAGGTTAGGATATACAACGTTATAGATGTATATAATGACCGCATCCAGAAGTAGGCGACGACACGCCGGGAATGTTGTAAAATATTACATCCCAGATGTTAAGTTGCATTAGGTTAAGATATACAACATTATAGCCGTATATAATGTCCCCATCGAGAAGCAGGAGACGACACGCCAGGAATGTTGTAAAATATTACATTCGACATGTTAGGTCGCCTTAGGCTAGGATATATAACGTTCTAGACGTATATAATGTTCCCATCGAAAAATAGGGGCCGACGCGTCAGGAATGTTGTAAAATATTACATCCGAGGTGTTAGGTTGCCTTAGGTTAGGATATATATCGTTATAGACGTATATAATGTTCCCACCGAGACGTAGGCACCGACATGCAAGGAATGTTGTGAAATATTACATCCCAAATGTTAGGTTGCGTTAGGTTAGGATATACAACGTTATAGACGTTTATAATCTCACCATCGAGAAGCCGGCGACGACACGCCAGAATGTTGTAAAATATTACATCCGAGATGTTAGGTTGCCTTAGGTTAGGATATACAATGTTATAGATGTATATAATGTCCCCATCGGGAAGCAGGCGACGACACGCCAGGAATGTTGTAAAATATTACATCCGAGATGTTAGGTTGCCTTAGGCTAGGATATATATCGTTACAGACGTATACAGTGTTTCCACCGAGAAGTAGGGACCGATATGCCAGGAATGTTGTAAAATATTACATCCGAGATGTTAGGTTGCCTTAGGTTATGATATATAACGTTATAGACGTATATAATATTCCCACCGAGAAGTAGGGACCGACATGCCAGGAATGTTTTAAAATATTACATCCGAGATGTTAGGTTCCCTTAGGTTTGGATATATATCGTTATAGACGTATATAATGTCCCCATCGAGAAGTAGGCGACGACACGCCAGGAATGATGTAAAATATTACATTCGATATGTTAGGTCGCCTTAGGCTAGGATATATAACGTTATAGATGTATACAACGTTCCCACCGAGAAGTACGGGCCTACACGCCAGGAATGTTGTCAACTATTACATCCGAGGTGTTAGGTTGCCTTAGGCTAGGATATATAACGTTATAGACGTATATAATATTCCCACCGAAAAATAGGGACCGACGCGTCAGGAATGCTGTAAAATATTACACCCGAGATGTCAGGTTCCCTTAGGTTAGGATATACAACGTTATGGATGTATATAATGACCCCATCCAGAAGTAGGCGACGACACGCCAGGAATGTTGTAAAATACTACATCCGAGATGTTAGGCTGCCTTAGGTTAGGATATACAAGATTATAGATGTATATAATGTCCCCATCGAGAAGTAGGCGACAACACGCCAGGCATGTTGTAAAATATTACATTCGCTATGTTAGGTTGCCTTAGACTAGGATATATAACGTTATAGACGTATATAATGTTCCCACCGAAAAATAGGGGCCGACGCGTCAGGAATGTTGTAAAATATTACATTCGACATGTTAGGTGGCCTTAGGCTAGGATATATAACGTTATAGACGTATGTAAGGTTCCCACCGAGAAGTACGGGCGCACACGCCAGGAATGTTGTCAACTATTACATCCGAGATGTTAGGTTGCCTTAGGCTAGGATATATATCGTTATAGACGTATACAATGTTTTCACCGAGAAGTAGGGACCGATATGCCAGGAATGTTGTAAAATATTAAATCCGAGATGTTAGGTTGCCTTAGGTTATGATATATAACGTTATAGACGTATATAATATTCCCACCGAGAAGTAGGGACCGACACGCCAGAATGTTGTAAAATATTACATTCGACATGTTAGGTCGCCTTAGGCTAGGATATATAACGTTATAGACGTATATAATGTTCCCACCGAGAAGTACGGGCGGACACGCCAGGAATGTTGTCAACTATTACATCCGAGATGTTAGGTTGCCCTAGGTTAGGATATATATCGTTATAGACGTATACAATGTTCCCACCGAGAAGTAGGGACCGACATGCCAAGAATGTTGTAAAATATTACATCCCAGATGTTAGGTTGCCTTAGGTTAGGATATACAACGTTATAGATGTATATAATGACCCTATCCAGAAGTAGGCGACGACACTCCAGGAATGTTGTAAAATATTACATCCCAGATGTTAGGTTGCGTTAGGTAAGGATATACAACGTTATAGACGTATATTATGTCCCCATCGAGAAGCAGGCGACGACACGCCAGGAATGTTGTAAAATATTACATTCCAGATGTTAGGTTGCGTTAGGTTAGGATATACAACGTTATGGACGTATATTATGTCCCCATCGAGAAGCAGGCGACGACACGCCAGGAATGTTGTAAAATATTACATCCGAGATGTTAGGTTCCCTTAGGTTTGGATATATATCGTTACAGACGTATATAATGTTCCTACCGAGACTTGGGGACCGACATGCCAGGAATCTTGTAAAATATTACATCCCAGATGTTAGGTTGCTTTAGGTTAGGACATACAACGTTATAGACGTATATAATATCCCCATCCAGAAGTAGGCGACGACACGCCAGGAATGTTGTAGAATATTACATTCGGCATGTTATGTGGCCTTAGGCTAGGATATATAACGTTATAGACGTATATAATGTTCCCACCGTGTAGTACGGGTGGACACGCCAGGAATGTTGTCAACTATTACATCCGAGATGTTAGGTTGCCTTCGGTTAGGATATATAACGTTATAGACGTATATAATGTCCCCATGCAGAAGTAGGCGACGACACGCCAGGAATATTACATCCCAGATGTTAGGTTGCGTTAGGTTAGGATACACAACGTTATAGACGTATATAATGTTCCCATCGAGAAGCAGGCGACGACACGCCAGGCATGTTGTAAAATATTACATTCGCTATGTTAGGTTGCCTTAGACTAGGATATATAACGTTATAGACGTATATAATGTTCCCACCGAAAAATAGGGGCCGACGCGTCAGGAATGTTGTAAAATATTACATTCGACATGTTAGGTGGCCTTAGGCTAGGATATATAACGTTATAGACGTATGTAAGGTTCCCACCGAGAAGTACGGGCGCACACGCCAGGAATGTTGTCAACTATTACATCCGAGATGTTAGGTTGCCTTAGGCTAGGATATATATCGTTATAGACGTATACAATGTTTCCACCGAGAAGTAGGGACCGATATGCCAGGAATGTTGCAAAATATTACATCCGAGATGTTAGGTTGCCTTAGGTTATGATATATAACGTTATAGACGTATATAATATTCCCACCGGGAAGTAGGGACCGACACGCCAGAATGTTGTAAAATATTACATTCGACATGTTAGGTCGCCTTAGGCTAGGATATATAACGTTATAGACGTATATAATGTTCCCACCGAGAAGTACGGGCGGACACGCCAGGAATGTTGTCAACCATTACATCCGAGATGTTAGGTTGCCCTAGGTTAGGATATATATCGTTATAGACGTATACAATGTTCCCACCGAGAAGTAGGGACCGACATGCCAAGAATGTTGTAAAATATTACATCCGAGATGTTAGGTTGCCTTAGGTTAGGATATATAACGTTATAGACGTATATAATGTCCCCATCCAGAAGTAGGCGACGACATGACAGGAATATTACATCCCAGATGTTAGGTTGCGTTAGGTTAGGATATACAACGTTATAGACTTATATAATGTCCCCATCGAGAAGCAGGCGACGACGTGTCAGGAATGTTGTAAAATATTACACCCGAGATGTTAGGGTCCCTTAGGTTAGGATATATAACGTTATAGACGCATATAATGTTCCCACCGAAAAATAGGAGCCGACGCGCCAGGAATGTTGTAGAATATTACATCGAGATGTTAGGTTGCCTTAGGCTAGGATATATTACGTTATAGACGTATATAATGTTACCACCGAGAACTACGCGCCGACACGTCAGGAATGATGTAAAATATTACATTCGACATGTTAGGTCGCCTTAGGCTAGGATATGTATCGCTATAGACGTATATGATGTACCCACCGAGAAGTACGGGTGGACACGCCAGGAATGTTGTCAACTATTACATCCGAGATGTTAGGTTGCCTTAGGCTAGGATATATAACGTTATAGACGTATATAATATTCCCACCGAAAAATAGGGACCGACGTGTCCGGAATGTTGTAAAATATTACAACCGAGATGATAGGTTCCCTTTGGTTAGTATATAGAACGTTATGGATGTATATAATGTTCCTACCGAGACTTGGGGACCAACACGCCAGAATGTTGTAAAATATTACATCCGAGATGTTAGTTTGAATTAGGTTAGGATATACAATGTTATAGATGTATATAATGTCCCCATCGAGAAGCAGGCGACGACACGCCAGGAATGTTGTTAAATATTACATTCGACATGTTATGTGGCCTTAGGCTAGGATATATAACGTTATAGACGTATATAATGTTCCCACCGAGAAGTACGGGTGGACACGCCAGGAATGTTGTCAACTATTACATCCGAGATGTTAGGTTGCCTTAGGTTAGGATATATAACGTTATAGACGTATATAATGTCCCCATCGAGAAGCACGCGACGACACTCCATGAATGTAAGAAAATATTACATTCGACATGTTAGGTTGCCTTAGGCTAGGATATATATCGTTATAGACGTATACAATGTTCCCACCGAGAAGTAGGGACCGACATGACAAGAATGTTGTAAAATATTACATCCCAGATGTTAGGTTGCCTTAGGTTAGGATATACAACGTTATAGATGTATATAATGACCCTATCCAGAAGTAGGCGACGACACTCCAGGAATGTTGTAAAATATTACATCCCAGATGTTAGGTTGCGTTAGGTAAGGATATACAACGTTATAGACGTATATTATGTCCCCATCGAGAAGCAGGCGACGACACGCCAGGAATGTTGTAAAATATTACATTCCAGATGTTAGGTTGCGTTAGGTTAGGATATACAACGTTATGGACGTATATTATGTCCCCATCGAGAAGTAGGCGACAACAAGCCAGGCATGTTGTAAAATATTACATTCGCTATGTTAGGTTGCCTTAGACTAGGATATATAACGTTATAGACGTATATAATGTTCCCACCGAAAAATAGGGGCCGACGCGTCAGGAATGTTGTAAAATATTACATTCGACATGTTAGGTGGCCTTAGGCTAGGATATATAACGTTATAGACGTATGTAAGGTTCCCACCGAGAAGCAGGCGACGACACGCCAGGAATGTTGTAAAATATTACATTCCAGATGTTAGGTTGCGTTAGGTTAGGATATACAACGTTATGGACGTATATTATGTCCCCATCGAGAAGTAGGCGACAACAAGCCAGGCATGTTGTAAAATATTACATTCGCTATGTTAGGTTGCCTTAGACTAGGATATATAACGTTATAGACGTATATAATGTTCCCACCGAAAAATAGGGGCCGACGCGTCAGGAATGTTGTAAAATATTACATTCGACATGTTAGGTGGCCTTAGGCTAGGATATATAACGTTATAGACGTATGTAAGGTTCCCACCGAGAAGTACGGGCGGACACGCCAGGAATGTTGTCAACCATTACATCCGAGATGTTAGGTTGCCCTAGGTTAGGATATATATCGTTATAGACGTATACAATGTTCCCACCGAGAAGTGGGGACCGACATGCCAAGAATGTTGTAAAATATTACATCCGAGATGTTAGGTTGCCTTAGGTTAGGATATATAACGTTATAGACGTATATAATGTCCCCATCCAGAAGTAGGCGACGATATGACAGGAATATTACATCCCAGATGTTAGGTTGCGTTAGGTTAGGATATACAACGTTATAGACTTATATAATGTCCCCATCGAGAAGCAGGCGACGACGTGTCAGGAATGTTGTAAAATATTACACCCGAGATGTTAGGGTCCCTTAGGTTAGGATATATAACGTTATAGACGCATATAATGTTCCCACCGAAAAATAGGAGCCGACGCGCCAGGAATGTTGTAGAATATTACATCGAGATGTTAGGTTGCCTTAGGCTAGGATATATTACGTTATAGACGTATAT
Source organism: Xylocopa violacea (assembly GCA_963969225.1). NCBI lineage: Eukaryota > Metazoa > Arthropoda > Insecta > Hymenoptera > Apidae > Xylocopa > Xylocopa violacea. The sequence continues at coordinate 135,474 of CAXAJV010000614.1, read as the reverse complement.
AATGTTACCACCGAGAACTACGCGCCGACACGTCAGGAATGATGTAAAATATTACATTCGACATGTTAGGTCGCCTTAGGCTAGGATATGTATCGCTATAGACGTATATGATGTACCCACCGAGAAGTACGGGTGGACACGCCAGGAATGTTGTCAACTATTACATCCGAGATGTTAGGTTGCCTTAGGCTAGGATATATAACGTTATAGACGTATATAATATCCCACCGAAAAATAGGGACCGACGTGTCCGGAATGTTGTAAAATATTACAACCGAGATGATAGGTTCCCTTTGGTTAGTATATAGAACGTTATGGATGTATATAATGTTCCTACCGAGACTTGGGGACCAACACGCCAGAATGTTGTAAAATATTACATCCGAGATGTTAGTTTGAATTAGGTTAGGATATACAATGTTATAGATGTATATAATGTCCCCATCGAGAAGCAGGCGACGACACGCCAGGAATGTTGTTAAATATTACATTCGACATGTTATGTGGCCTTAGGCTAGGATATATAACGTTATAGACGTATATAATGTTCCCACCGAGAAGTACGGGTGGACACGCCAGGAATGTTGTCAACTATTACATCCGAGATGTTAGGTTGCCTTAGGTTAGGATATATAACGTTATAGACGTATATAATGTCCCCATCGAGAAGCACGCGACGACACTCCATGAATGTAAGAAAATATTACATTCGACATGTTAGGTTGCCTTAGGCTAGGATATATATCGTTATAGACGTATACAATGTTCCCACCGAGAAGTAGGGACCGACATGACAAGAATGTTGTAAAATATTACATCCCAGATGTTAGGTTGCCTTAGGTTAGGATATACAACGTTATAGATGTATATAATGACCCTATCCAGAAGTAGGCGACGACACTCCAGGAATGTTGTAAAATATTACATCCCAGATGTTAGGTTGCGTTAGGTAAGGATATACAACGTTATAGACGTATATTATGTCCCCATCGAGAAGCAGGCGACGACACGCCAGGAATGTTGTAAAATATTACATTCCAGATGTTAGGTTGCGTTAGGTTAGGATATACAACGTTATGGACGTATATTATGTCCCCATCGAGAAGTAGGCGACAACAAGCCAGGCATGTTGTAAAATATTACATTCGCTATGTTAGGTTGCCTTAGACTAGGATATATAACGTTATAGACGTATATAATGTTCCCACCGAAAAATAGGGGCCGACGCGTCAGGAATGTTGTAAAATATTACATTCGACATGTTAGGTGGCCTTAGGCTAGGATATATAACGTTATAGACGTATGTAAGGTTCCCACCGAGAAGTCCGGGCGCACACGCCAGGAATGTTGTCAACTATTACATCCGAGATGTTAGGTTGCCTTAGGCTAGGATATATATCGTTATAGACGTATACAATGTTTCCACCGAGAAGTAGGGACCGATATGCCAGGAATGTTGTAAAATATTACATCCGAGATGTTAGGTTGCCTTAGGTTATGATATATAACGTTATAGACGTATATAATATTCCCACCGAGAAGTAGGGACCGACACGCCAGAATGTTGTAAAATATTACATTCGACATGTTAGGTCGCCTTAGGCTAGGATATATAACGTTATAGACGTATATAATGTTCCCACCGAGAAGTACGGGCGGACACGCCAGGAATGTTGTCAACTATTACATCCGAGATGTTAGGTTGCCCTAGGTTAGGATATATATCGTTATAGACGTATACAATGTTCCCACCGAGAAGTAGGGACCGACATGCCAAGAATGTTGTAAAATATTACATCCGAGATGTTAGGTTGCCTTAGGTTAGGATATATAACGTTATAGACGTATATAATGTCCCCATCCAGAAGTAGGCGACGACATGACAGGAATATTACATCCCAGATGTTAGGTTGCGTTAGGTTAGGATATACAACGTTATAGACTTATATAATGTCCCCATCGAGAAGCAGGCGACGACGTGTCAGGAATGTTGTAAAATATTACACCCGAGATGTTAGGGTCCCTTAGGTTAGGATATATAACGTTATAGACGCACATAATGTTCCCACCGAAAAATAGGAGCCGACGCGCCAGGAATGTTGTAGAATATTACATCGAGATGTTAGGTTGCCTTAGGCTAGGATATATTACGTTATAGACGTATATAATGTTACCACCGAGAACTACGCGCCGACACGTCAGGAATGATGTAAAATATTACATTCGACATGTTAGGTCGCCTTAGGCTAGGATATGTATCGCTATAGACGTATATGATGTTCCCACCGAGAAGTACGGGTGGACACGACAGGAATGTTGTCAACTATTACATCCGAGATGTTAGGTTGCCTTAGGCTAGGATATATAACGTTATAGACGTATATAATATTCCCACCGAAAAATAGGGACCGACGTGTCCGGAATGTTGTAAAATATTACAACCGAGATGATAGGTTCCCTTTGGTTAGGATATACAACGTTATGGATGTATATAATGTTCCTACCGAGACTTGGGGACCGACACGCCAGAATGTTGTAAAATATTACATCCGAGATGTTAGGTTGCCTTAGGTTAGGATATACAATGTTATAGATGTATATAATGTCCCCATCGAGAAGCAGGCGATGACACGCCAGGAATGTTGTAAAATATTACATTCGACATGTTATGTGGCCTTAGGCTAGGATATATAACGTTATAGACGTATATAATGTTCCCACCGAGAAGTACGGGTGGACACGCCAGGAATGTTGTCAACTATTACATCCGAGATGTTAGGTTGCCTTAGGTTAGGATATATAACGTTATAGACGTATATAATGTCCCCATCGAGAAGCACGCGACGACACTCCATGAATGTAATAAAATATTACATTCGACATGTTAGGTTGCCTTAGGCTAGGATATATATCGTTATAGACGTATACAATGTTCCCACCGATAATCAGGGACCGACATGCCAAGAATGTTGTAAAATATTACATCCCAGATGTTAGGTTGCCTTAGGTTAGGATATACAACGTTATAGATGTATATAATGACCCTATCCAGAAGTAGGCGACGACACTCCAGGAATGTTGTAAAATATTACATCCCAGATGTTAGGTTGCGTTAGGTAAGGATATACAACGTTATAGACGTATATTATGTCCCCATCGAGAAGCAGGCGACGACACGCCAGGAATGTTGTAAAATATTACATTCCAGATGTTAGGTTGCGTTAGGTTAGGATATACAACGTTATGGACGTATATTATGTCCCCATCGAGAAGCAGGCGACGACACGCCAGGAATGTTGTAAAATATTACATCCGAGATGTTAGGTTCCCTTAGGTTTGGATATATATCGTTATAGACGTATATAATGTTCCTACCGAGACTTGGGGACCGACATGCCAGGAATCTTGTAAAATATTACATCCCAGATGTTAGGTTGCTTTAGGTTATTATATATAACGTTATAGACGTATATAATATTCCCACCGGGAAGTAGGGACCGACACGCCAGAATGTTGTAAAATATTACATTCGACATGTTAGGTCGCCTTAGGCTAGGATATATAACGTTATAGACGTATATAATGTTCCCACCGAGAAGTACGGGCGGACACGCCAGGAATGTTGTCAACTATTACATCCGAGATGTTAGGTTGCCCTAGGTTAGGATATATATCGTTATAGACGTATACAATGTTCCCACCGAGAAGTAGGGACCGACATGCCAAGAATGTTGTAAAATATTACATCCCAGATGTTAGGTTGCCTTAGGTTAGGATATACAACGTTATAGATGTATATAATGACCCTATCCAGAAGTAGGCGACGACACTCCAGGAATGTTGTAAAATATTACATCCCAGATGTTAGGTTGCGTTAGGTAAGGATATACAACGTTATAGACGTATATTATGTCCCCATCGAGAAGCAGGCGACGACACGCCAGGAATGTTGTAAAATATTACATCCGAGATGTTAGGTTCCCTTAGGTTTGGATATATATCGTTACAGACGTATATAATGTTCCTACCGAGACTTGGGGACCGACATGCCAGGAATCTTGTAAAATATTACATCCCAGATGTTAGGTTGCTTTAGGTTAGGACATACAACGTTATAGACGTATATAATATCCCCATCCAGAAGTAGGCGACGACACGCCAGGAATGTTGTAGAATATTACATTCGACATGTTATGTGGCCTTAGGCTAGGATATATAACGTTATAGACGTATATAATGTTCCCACCGTGTAGTACGGGTGGACACGCCAGGAATGTTGTCAACTATTACATCCGAGATGTTAGGTTGCCTTAGGTTAGGATATATAACGTTATAGACGTATATAATGTCCCCATGCAGAAGTAGGCGACGACACGCCAGGAATATTACATCCCAGATGTTAGGTTGCGTTAGGTTAGGATACACAACGTTATAGACGTATATAATGTTCCCATCGAGAAGCAGGCGACGACACGCCAGGCATGTTGTTAAATATTACATTCGCTATGTTAGGTTGCCTTAGACTAGGATATATAACGTTATAGACGTATATAATGTTCCCACCGAAAAATAGGGGCCGACGCGTCAGGAATGTTGTAAAATATTACATTCGACATGTTAGGTGGCCTTAGGCTAGGATATATAACGTTATAGACGTATGTAAGGTTCCCACCGAGAAGTACGTGCGCACACGCCAGGAATGTTGTCAACTATTACATCCGAGATGTTAGGTTGCCTTAGGCTAGGATATATATCGTTATAGACGTATACAATGTTTCCACCGAGAAGTAGGGACCGATATGCCAGGAATGTTGTAAAATATTACATCCGAGATGTTAGGTTGCCTTAGGTTATGATATATAACGATATAGACGTATATAATATTCCCACCGAGAAGTAGGGACCGACACGCCAGAATGTTGTAAAATATTACATTCGACATGTTAGGTCGCCTTAGGCTAGGATATATAACGTTATAGACGTATATAATGTTCCCACCGAGAAGTACGGGCGGACACGCCAGGAATGTTGTCAACTATTACATCCGAGATGTTAGGTTGCCCTAGGTTAGGATATATATCGTTATAGACGTATACAATGTTCCCACCGAGAAGTAGGGACCGACATGCCAAGAATGTTGTAAAATATTACATCCGAGATGTTAGGTTGCCTTAGGTTAGGATATATAACGTTATAGACGTATATAATGTCCCCATCGAGAAGCACGCGACGACACCCCATGAATGTAATAAAATATTACATTCGACATGTTAGGTTGCCTTAGGCTAGGATATATATCGTTATAGACGTATACAATGTTCCCACCGAGAAGTAGGGACCGACATGCCAAGAATGTTGTAAAATATTACATCCCAGATGTTAGGTTGCCTTAGGTTAGGATATACAACGTTATAGATGTATATAATGACCCTATCCAGAAGTAGGCGACGACACTCCAGGAATGTTGTAAAATATTACATCCCAGATGTTAGGTTGCGTTAGGTAAGGATATACAATGTTATAGACGTATATTATGTCCCCATCGAGAAGCAGGCGACGACACGCCAGGAATGTTGTAAAATATTACATTCCAGATGTTAGGTTGCGTTAGGTTAGGATATACAACGTTATGGACGTATATTATGTCCCCATCGAGAAGTAGGCGACAACAAGCCAGGCATGTTGTAAAATATTACATTCGCTATGTTAGGTTGCCTTAGACTAGGATATATAACGTTATAGACGTATATAATGTTCCCACCGAAAAATAGGGGCCGACGCGTCAGGAATGTTGTAAAATATTACATTCGACATGTTAAGTGGCCTTAGGCTAGGATATATAACGTTATAGACGTATGTAAGGTTCCCACCGAGAAGTCCGGGCGCACACGCCAGGAATGTTGTCAACTATTACATCCGAGATGTTAGGTTGCCTTAGGCTAGGATATATATCGTTATAGACGTATACAATGTTTCCACCGAGAAGTAGGGACCGATATGCCAGGAATGTTGTAAAATATTACATCCGAGATGTTAGGTTGCCTTAGGTTATGATATATAACGTTATAGACGTATATAATATTCCCACCGAGAAGTAGGGACCGACACGCCAGAATGTTGTAAAATATTACATTCGACATGTTAGGTCGCCTTAGGCTAGGATATATAACGTTATAGACGTATATAATGTTCCCACCGAGAAGTACGGGCGGACACGCCAGGAATGTTGTCAACTATTACATCCGAGATGTTAGGTTGCCCTAGGTTAGGATATATATCGTTATAGACGTATACAATGTTCCCACCGAGAAGTAGGGACCGACATGCCAAGAATGTTGTAAAATATTACATCCGAGATGTTAGGTTGCCTTAGGTTAGGATATATAACGTTATAGACGTATATAATGTCCCCATCCAGAAGTAGGCGACGACATGACAGGAATATTACATCCCAGATGTTAGGTTGCGTTAGGTTAGGATATACAACGTTATAGACTTATATAATGTCCCCATCGAGAAGCAGGCGACGACGTGTCAGGAATGTTGTAAAATATTACACCCGAGATGTTAGGGTCCCTTAGGTTAGGATATATAACGTTATAGACGCACATAATGTTCCCACCGAAAAATAGGAGCCGACGCGCCAGGAATGTTGTAGAATATTACATCGAGATGTTAGGTTGCCTTAGGCTAGGATATATTACGTTATAGACGTATATAATGTTACCACCGAGAACTACGCGCCGACACGTCAGGAATGATGTAAAATATTACATTCGACATGTTAGGTCGCCTTAGGCTAGGATATGTATCGCTATAGACGTATATGATGTTCCCACCGAGAAGTACGGGTGGACACGACAGGAATGTTGTCAACTATTACATCCGAGATGTTAGGTTGCCTTAGGCTAGGATATATAACGTTATAGACGTATATAATATTCCCACCGAAAAATAGGGACCGACGTGTCCGGAATGTTGTAAAATATTACAACCGAGATGTCAGGTTCCCTTAGGTTAGGATATACAACGTTATGGATGTATATAATGACCCCATCCAGAAGTGGGCGACGACACGCCAGGAATGTTGTAAAATACTACATCCGAGATGTTAGGCTGCCTTAGGTTAGGATATACAAGATTATAGATGTATATAATGTCCCCATCGAGAAGTAGGCGACAACACGCCAGGCATGTTGTAAAATATTACATTCGCTATGTTAGGTTGCCTTAGACTAGGATATATAACGTTATAGACGTATATAATGTTCCCACCGAAAAATAGGTGCCGACGCGTCAGGAATGTTGTAAAATATTACATTCGACATGTTAGGTGGCCTTAGGCTAGGATATATAACGTTATAGACGTATGTAAGGTTCCCACCGAGAAGTACGGGCGCACACGCCAGGAATGTTGTCAACTATTACATCCGAGATGTTAGGTTGCCTTAGGCTAGGATATATATCGTTATAGACGTATACAATGTTTCCACCGAGAAGTAGGGACCGATATGCCAGGAATGTTGTAAAATATTACATCCGAGATGTTAGGTTGCCTTAGGTTATGATATACAACGTTATAGATGTATATAATGACCCTATCCAGAAGTAGGCGACGACACTCCAGGAATGTTGTAAAATATTACATCCCAGATGTTAGGTTGCGTTAAGTAAGGATATACAACGTTATAGACGTATATTATGTCCCCATCGAGAAGCAGGCGACGACACGCCAGGAATGTTGTAAAATATTACACCCGAGATGTTAGGGTCCCTTAGGTTAGGATATATAACGTTATAGACGTATATAATGTTCCCACCGAAAAATAGGAGCCGACGCGCCAGGAATGATGTAGAATATTACATCGAGATGTTAGGTTGCCTTAGGCTAGGATATATTACGTTATAGACGTATATAATGTTACCACCGAGAACTACGCGCCGACACGTCAGGAATGATGTAAAATATTACATTCGACATGTTAGGTCGCCTTAGGCTAGGATATGTATCGCTATAGACGTATATGATGTTCCCACCGAGAAGTACGTGTGGACACGCCAGGAATGTTGTCAACTATTACATCCGAGATGTTAGGTTGCCTTAGGTTAGGATATATAACGTTATAGACGTATATAATGTCCCCATCCAGAAGTAGGCGACGACATGCCAGGAATATTACATCCGAGATGTTAGGTTGCCTTAGGTTAGGATATACAATGTTATGGATGTATATAATGACCCCATCCAGAAGTAGGCGACGACACGCCAGGAATGTTGTAAAATATTACATCCGAGATGTTAGGTTGCCTTAGGTTAGGATATACAATGTTATAGATGTATATAATGACCCCATCCAGAAGTAGGCGACGACACGCCAGGAATGTTGTAAAATACTACATCCGAGATGTTAGGCTGCCTTAGGTTAGGATATACAACGTTATGGATGTATATAATGACCCCATCCAGAAGTAGGCGATGACACGCCAGGAATGTTGTCAAATATTACATCCGAGATGTTAGGTTGCCTTAGGCTAGGATATATAACGTTATAGACGTATATAATGTTCCCACCGAAAAATAGGGACCGACGCGTCAGGAATGTTGTAAAATATTACACCCGAGATGTTAGGTTCCCTTAGGTTAGGACATACAACGTTATAGACGTATAGTATGTTCCCACCGAGAAGTAGGGACCGACACGCCAGGAATGTTGTAATATATTACATCCGAGATGTTAGGTTCCCTTAAGTTTGGATATATAGCGTTATAGACGTATATAACGTTCCCACCGAGACGTAGGGACCGACATCCCAGGAGTGTTGTAAAATATTACATCCCAGTTGTTAGGTTGCGTTAGGTTAGGATATACAATGTTATAGGCGTATATAATGTCCCCATCGGGAAGCAGGCGACGACACGCCAGGAATGTTGGCAAATATTACATTCGAGATGTTAGGTTGCCTTAGGCTAGGACATATATCGTTATAGACGTATACAATGTTCCCACCGAGAAGTAGGGACCGACATGCCAGGAATGTTGTAAAAGATTACATTCGAGATGTTAGGTTGCCTTAGGTTAGCATATACAACGTTATAGATGTATATAATATCCCCATGGAGAAGTAGGCGACGACACGCCAGGAATGTTGTAAAATATTACATCCGAGATTTTAGGTTGCGTTAGGTTAGGATATACATCGTTATAGACGTATATAATGTTCCCAGCGAGACGAACGGACTGACATGCCAGGAATGTTGTAAAATATTACATCCTAGATGTTAGGTTGCATTAGGTTAGGATATACAAGATTATAGATGTATATAATGTCCCCATCGAGAAGTAGGCGACAACACGCCAGGCATGTTGTAAAATATTACATCCGAGATGTTAGGCTGCCTTAGGTTAGGATATACAAGATTATAGATGTATATAATGTCCCCATCGAGAAGTAGGCGACAACACGCCAGGCATGTTGTAAAATATTACATTCGCTATGTTAGGTTGCCTTAGACTAGGATATATAACGTTATAGACGTATATAATGTTCCCACCGAAAAATAGGTGCCGACGCGTCAGGAATGTTGTAAAATATTACATTCGACATGTTAGGTGGCCTTAGGCTAGGATATATAACGTTATAGACGTATGTAAGGTTCCCACCGAGAAGTACGGGCGCACACGCCAGGAATGTTGTCAACTATTACATCCGAGATGTTAGGTTGCCTTAGGCTAGGATATATATCGTTATAGACGTATACAATGTTTCCACCGAGAAGTAGGGACCGATATGCCAGGAATGTTGTAAAATATTACATCCGAGATGTTAGGTTGCCTTAGGTTATGATATACAACGTTATAGATGTATATAATGACCCTATCCAGAAGTAGGCGACGACACTCCAGGAATGTTGTAAAATATTACATCCCAGATGTTAGGTTGCGTTAAGTAAGGATATACAACGTTATAGACGTATATTATGTCCCCATCGAGAAGCAGGCGACGACACGCCAGGAATGTTGTAAAATATTACACCCGAGATGTTAGGGTCCCTTAGGTTAGGATATATAACGTTATAGACGTATATAATGTTCCCACCGAAAAATAGGAGCCGACGCGCCAGGAATGATGTAGAATATTACATCGAGATGTTAGGTTGCCTTAGGCTAGGATATATTACGTTATAGACGTATATAATGTTACCACCGAGAACTACGCGCCGACACGTCAGGAATGATGTAAAATATTACATTCGACATGTTAGGTCGCCTTAGGCTAGGATATGTATCGCTATAGACGTATATGATGTTCCCACCGAGAAGTACGTGTGGACACGCCAGGAATGTTGTCAACTATTACATCCGAGATGTTAGGTTGCCTTAGGTTAGGATATATAACGTTATAGACGTATATAATGTCCCCATCCAGAAGTAGGCGACGACATGCCAGGAATATTACATCCGAGATGTTAGGTTGCCTTAGGTTAGGATATACAATGTTATGGATGTATATAATGACCCCATCCAGAAGTAGGCGACGACACGCCAGGAATGTTGTAAAATATTACATCCGAGATGTTAGGTTGCCTTAGGTTAGGATATACAATGTTATAGATGTATATAATGACCCCATCCAGAAGTAGGCGACGACACGCCAGGAATGTTGTAAAATACTACATCCGAGATGTTAGGCTGCCTTAGGTTAGGATATACAACGTTATGGATGTATATAATGACCCCATCCAGAAGTAGGCGATGACACGCCAGGAATGTTGTCAAATATTACATCCGAGATGTTAGGTTGCCTTAGGCTAGGATATATAACGTTATAGACGTATATAATGTTCCCACCGAAAAATAGGGACCGACGCGTCAGGAATGTTGTAAAATATTACACCCGAGATGTTAGGTTCCCTTAGGTTAGGACATACAACGTTATAGACGTATAGTATGTTCCCACCGAGAAGTAGGGACCGACACGCCAGGAATGTTGTAATATATTACATCCGAGATGTTAGGTTCCCTTAAGTTTGGATATATAGCGTTATAGACGTATATAACGTTCCCACCGAGACGTAGGGACCGACATCCCAGGAGTGTTGTAAAATATTACATCCCAGTTGTTAGGTTGCGTTAGGTTAGGATATACAATGTTATAGGCGTATATAATGTCCCCATCGGGAAGCAGGCGACGACACGCCAGGAATGTTGGCAAATATTACATTCGAGATGTTAGGTTGCCTTAGGCTAGGACATATATCGTTATAGACGTATACAATGTTCCCACCGAGAAGTAGGGACCGACATGCCAGGAATGTTGTAAAAGATTACATTCGAGATGTTAGGTTGCCTTAGGTTAGCATATACAACGTTATAGATGTATATAATATCCCCATGGAGAAGTAGGCGACGACACGCCAGGAATGTTGTAAAATATTACATCCGAGATTTTAGGTTGCGTTAGGTTAGGATATACATCGTTATAGACGTATATAATGTTCCCAGCGAGACGAACGGACTGACATGCCAGGAATGTTGTAAAATATTACATCCTAGATGTTAGGTTGCATTAGGTTAGGATATACAAGATTATAGATGTATATAATGTCCCCATCGAGAAGTAGGCGACAACACGCCAGGCATGTTGTAAAATATTACATCCGAGATGTTAGGCTGCCTTAGGTTAGGATATACAAGATTATAGATGTATATAATGTCCCCATCGAGAAGTAGGCGACAACACGCCAGGCATGTTGTAAAATATTACATTCGCTATGTTAGGTTGCCTTAGACTAGGATATATAACGTTATAGACGTATATAATGTTCCCACCGAAAAATAGGTGCCGACGCGTCAGGAATGTTGTAAAATATTACATTCGACATGTTAGGTGGCCTTAGGCTAGGATATATAACGTTATAGACGTATGTAAGGTTCCCACCGAGAAGTACGGGCGCACACGCCAGGAATGTTGTCAACTATTACATCCGAGATGTTAGGTTGCCTTAGGCTAGGATATATATCGTTATAGACGTATACAATGTTTCCACCGAGAAGTAGGGACCGATATGCCAGGAATGTTGTAAAATATTACATCCGAGATGTTAGGTTGCCTTAGGTTATGATATACAACGTTATAGATGTATATAATGACCCTATCCAGAAGTAGGCGACGACACTCCAGGAATGTTGTAAAATATTACATCCCAGATGTTAGGTTGCGTTAAGTAAGGATATACAACGTTATAGACGTATATTATGTCCCCATCGAGAAGCAGGCGACGACACGCCAGGAATGTTGTAAAATATTACACCCGAGATGTTAGGGTCCCTTAGGTTAGGATATATAACGTTATAGACGTATATAATGTTCCCACCGAAAAATAGGAGCCGACGCGCCAGGAATGATGTAGAATATTACATCGAGATGTTAGGTTGCCTTAGGCTAGGATATATTACGTTATAGACGTATATAATGTTACCACCGAGAACTACGCGCCGACACGTCAGGAATGATGTAAAATATTACATTCGACATGTTAGGTCGCCTTAGGCTAGGATATGTATCGCTATAGACGTATATGATGTTCCCACCGAGAAGTACGTGTGGACACGCCAGGAATGTTGTCAACTATTACATCCGAGATGTTAGGTTGCCTTAGGTTAGGATATATAACGTTATAGACGTATATAATGTCCCCATCCAGAAGTAGGCGACGACATGCCAGGAATATTACATCCGAGATGTTAGGTTGCCTTAGGTTAGGATATACAATGTTATGGATGTATATAATGACCCCATCCAGAAGTAGGCGACGACACGCCAGGAATGTTGTAAAATATTACATCCGAGATGTTAGGTTGCCTTAGGTTAGGATATACAATGTTATAGATGTATATAATGACCCCATCCAGAAGTAGGCGACGACACGCCAGGAATGTTGTAAAATACTACATCCGAGATGTTAGGCTGCCTTAGGTTAGGATATACAACGTTATGGATGTATATAATGACCCCATCCAGAAGTAGGCGATGACACGCCAGGAATGTTGTCAAATATTACATCCGAGATGTTAGGTTGCCTTAGGCTAGGATATATAACGTTATAGACGTATATAATGTTCCCACCGAAAAATAGGGACCGACGCGTCAGGAATGTTGTAAAATATTACACCCGAGATGTTAGGTTCCCTTAGGTTAGGACATACAACGTTATAGACGTATAGTATGTTCCCACCGAGAAGTAGGGACCGACACGCCAGGAATGTTGTAATATATTACATCCGAGATGTTAGGTTCCCTTAAGTTTGGATATATAGCGTTATAGACGTATATAACGTTCCCACCGAGACGTAGGGACCGACATCCCAGGAGTGTTGTAAAATATTACATCCCAGTTGTTAGGTTGCGTTAGGTTAGGATATACAATGTTATAGGCGTATATAATGTCCCCATCGGGAAGCAGGCGACGACACGCCAGGAATGTTGGCAAATATTACATTCGAGATGTTAGGTTGCCTTAGGCTAGGACATATATCGTTATAGACGTATACAATGTTCCCACCGAGAAGTAGGGACCGACATGCCAGGAATGTTGTAAAAGATTACATTCGAGATGTTAGGTTGCCTTAGGTTAGCATATACAACGTTATAGATGTATATAATATCCCCATGGAGAAGTAGGCGACGACACGCCAGGAATGTTGTAAAATATTACATCCGAGATTTTAGGTTGCGTTAGGTTAGGATATACATCGTTATAGACGTATATAATGTTCCCAGCGAGACGAACGGACTGACATGCCAGGAATGTTGTAAAATATTACATCCTAGATGTTAGGTTGCATTAGGTTAGGATATACAACGCTATAGACATATATAATGTTCCCACCGAAAAGTAGGAGCAGAAGCGACAGGAATGTTGTAAAGTAATACATCCGAGATGTTAGAGTGCCTTCCGTTAGGATATATATCGCTATTGGTGTATATGATGTTCCCTCCGAGAAGTACGGACCGACATGACAGGAATGTTGTAAAATATTACATCGCAGATGTTAGGTTGCCTTAGGTTAGGATATACAACGTTATAGATGTACATAATGTCCCCATCGAGAAGCAGGAGACGACACGCCAGGAATGATGTAAAATATTAAATCCCAGATGTTAGGTTGCGTTAGGTTAGGATATACAACGTTATAGACGTATATAATGTCCCCATCGAGAAGCAGGCGACGACACGCCAGGAATTTTGTAAAATATTACATCCGAGATTTTAGGTTGCGTTAGGTTAGGATATACATCGTTATAGACGTATATAATGTTCCCAGCGAGACGAACGGACTGACATGCCAGGAATGTTGTAAAATATTACATCCTAGATGTTAGGTTGCCTTACGTTAGGATATATAACGTTATAGACGTATATAATGTTCCCACCGAAAAATAGGAGCCGACGCGCCAGGAATGTTGTAAAATATTACATCCGAGATGTTACGTTGCCTTAGGTTAGGATATACAACGTTATAGACGTATAGTATGTTCCCACCGAGATGTAGGGACCGACATGCCAGGAATGTTGTAAAATATTACATCCGAGATGTTAGGCTGCCTTAGGTTAGGATATACAAAGTTGTAGATGTATATAATGTCCCCATCCAGAAGTAGGCGACTACACGGCAGGAGTGTTGTAAAATATTACATTCGACATGTCAGGTTGCCTTAGACTAGGATATATAACGTTATAGACGTATATAATGTTCCCACCGAAAAATAGGGGCCGACGCGTCAGGAATGTTGTAAAATATTACATTCGACATGTTTGGTTGCGTTAGGTTAGGATATACAACGTTATAGACGTATATAATGTCCCCATCGAGAAGCAGGCGACGACACGCCAGGAATGTTATCAACTATTACATCCGAGAAGTTAGGTTGCCTTAGGTTAGGGTATATAACGTTATAGACATATATAATGTTCCCACCGAAAAATAGGAGCCGACGCGCCAGGAATGTTGTAAAATATTACATTCGGCATGTTAGGTTGCCTTAGGCTAGGATACATAACGTTATAGACGAATATATTGTTACCACCGAGAACTACGGGCCGACACGCCAGGAATGATGTAAAATATTACATTCGACATGTTAGGCCGCCTTAGGCTAGGATATATAACGTTATAGATGTATGTAATGTTACCACCGAGACGTAGGGACGACATGCCAGGAATGTTGTAAAATATTACATCCCAGAAGTTAGGCTGTGTTAGGTTAGGATATACAACGATATAGACGTATATAATGTCCCCATCGAGAAGCAGGCGACGACACGCCAGGAATGTTGTAAAATATTACATCCGAGATGTTAGGTTACCTTAGGCTAGGATCTATAATGTTATAGACGTATATTATGTTCCCACCGAGAAATAGGGGCCGACGCGTCAGGAATGCTGTAAAATATTACATCCGAGATGTTACGTTGCCTTCGGTTAGGATATATATCGCTATAGACGTATATGATGTTCCCACCGAGAAGTACGGACCGACATGCCAGGAATGTTGTCAAATATTACATCCGAGATGTTAGGTTGCCTTAGGATAGGATATATAACGTTATAGACGTATATAATGTTCCCACCGAAAAATAGGGACCGACGCGTCAGGAATGTTGTAAAATATTACATCCCAGATGTTAGGTTGCGTTAGGTTAGGATATACAACGTTATAGACGTTTATAATGTCCCCATCGAGAAGCAGGCGACGACGCGCCAGGAATGTTGTAAAATATTACATTCGACATGTTAGGTTGACTTAGGCTAGGATATAAAACGTTATAGACGTATGTAATGTTACCACCGAGAAGTACGGGCCGACACGCCAGGAATGTTATCAACTATTACATCCGACATGTTAGGTCACCTTAGGCTAGGATATATAACTTTATAGACGTATATAATGTTCCCACCGAGAAATAGGGGCCGACGCGTCAGGAATGTTGTAAAATATTACACCCGAGATGTTAGGTTCCCTTAGGTTAGGATATGCAACGTTATAGACGTATAGAATGTTCCCATCGAGACGTAGGCACCGACATGCCAGGAATGTTGTAAAATAATACATCCCAGATGTTAGGTCGCGTTAGGTTAGGATATACAACGTTATGGACGTATTTAATGCACCCATCGAGAAGTAGGCGACGACACGCCAGGAATGTTGTAAAATATTACATTCCAGATGTTAGGTTGCGTTAGGTTAGGATATACAACGTTATGGACGTATATTATGTCCCCATCGAGAAGCAGGCGACGACACGCCAGGAATGTTGTAAAATATTACATCCGAGATGTTAGGTTCCCTTAGGTTTGGATATATATCGTTACAGACGTATATAATGTTCCTACCGAGACTTGGGGACCGACATGCCAGGAATCTTGTAAAATATTACATCCCAGATGTTAGGTTGCTTTAGGTTAGGACATACAACGTTATAGACATATATAATGTCCCCATCCAGAAGTAGGCGACGACACGCCAGGAATGTTGTAGAATATTACATTCGACATGTTATGTGGCCTTAGGCTAGGATATATAACGTTATAGACGTATATAATGTTCCCACCGTGTAGTAAGGGTGGACACGCCAGGAATGTTGTCAACTATTACATCCGAGATGTTAGGTTGCCTTAGGTTAGGATATATAACGTTATAGACGTATATAATGTCCCCATGCAGAAGTAGGCGACGACACGCCAGGAATATTACATCCCAGATGTTAGGTTGCGTTAGGTTAGGATACACAACGTTATAGACGTATATAATGTTCCCATCGAGAAGCAGGCGACGACACGCCAGGCATGTTGTAAAATATTACATTCGCTATGTTAGGTTGCCTTAGACTAGGATATATAACGTTATAGACGTATATAATGTTCCCACCGAAAAAAAGGGGCCGACGCGTCAGGAATGTTGTAAAATATTACATTCGACATGTTAGGTGGCCTTAGGCTAGGATATATAACGTTATAGACGTATGTAAGGTTCCCACCGAGAAGTACGGGCGCACACGCCAGGAATGTTGTCAACTATTACATCCGAGATGTTAGGTTGCCTTAGGCTAGGATATATATCGTTATAGACGTATACAATGTTTCCACCGAGAAGTAGGGACCGATATGCCAGGAATGTTGTAAAATATTACATCCGAGATGTTAGGTTGCCTTAGGTTATGATATATAACGTTATAGACGTATATAATATTCCCACCGAGAAGTAGGGACCGACACGCCAGAATGTTGTAAAATATTACATTCGACATGTTAGGTCGCCTTAGGCTAGGATATATAACGTTATAGACGTATATAATGTTCCCACCGAGAAGTACGGGCGGACACGCCAGGAATGTTGTCAACTATTACATCCGAGATGTTAGGTTGCCCTAGCTTAGGATATATATCGTTATAGACGTATACAATGTTCCCACCGAGAAGTAGGGACCGACATGCCAAGAATGTTGTAAAATATTACATCCGAGATGTTAGGTTGCCTTAGGTTAGGATATATAACGTTATAGACGTATATAATGTCCCCATCCAGAAGTAGGCGACGACATGACAGGAATGTTACATCCCAGATGTTAGGTTGCGTTAGGTTAGGATATACAACGTTATAGACTTATATAATGTCCCCATCGAGAAGCAGGCGACGACGTGTCAGGAATGTTGTAAAATTTTACACCCGAGATGTTAGGGTCCCTTAGGTTAGGATATATAACGTTATAGACGCATGTAATGTTCCCACCGAAAAATAGGAGCCGACGCGCCAGGAATGTTGTAGAATATTACATCGAGATGTTAGGTTGCCTTAGGCTAGGATATATTACGTTATAGACGTATATAATGCTACCACCGAGAACTACGCGCCGACACGTCAGGAATGATGTAAAATATTACATTCGACATGTTAGGTCGCCTTAGGCTAGGATATGTATCGCTATAGACGTATATGATGTTCCCACCGAGAAGTACGGGTGGACACGCCAGGAATGTTGTCAACTATTACATCCGAGATGTTAGGTTGCCTTAGGCTAGGATATATAACGTTATAGACGTATATAATATTCCCACCGAAAAATAGGGACCGACGTGTCCGGAATGTTGTAAAATATTACAACCGAGATGATAGGTTCCCTTAGGTTAGGATATACAACGCTATGGATGTATATAATGTTCCTACCGAGACTTGGGGACCGACACGCCAGAATGTTGTAAAATATTACATCCGAGATGTTAGGTTGCCTTAGGTTAGGATATACAATGTTATAGATGTATATAATGTCCCCATCGAGAAGCAGGCGACGACACGCCAGGAATGTTGTAAAATATTACATTCGACATGTTATGTGGCCTTAGGCTAGGATATGTATCGCTATAGACGTATATGATGTTCCCACCGAGAAGTACGGGTGGACACGCCAGGAATGTTGTCAACTATTACATCCGAGATGTTAGGTTGCCTTAGGCTAGGATATATAACGTTATAGACGTATATAATATTCCCACCGAAAAATAGGGACCGACGTGTCCGGAATGTTGTAAAATATTACAACCGAGATGATAGGTTCCCTTAGGTTAGGATATACAACGTTATGGATGTATATAATGTTCCTACCGAGACTTGGGGACCGACACGCCAGAATGTTGTAAAATATTACATCCGAGATGTTAGGTTGCCTTAGGTTACGATATACAATGTTATAGATGTATATAATGTCCCCATCGAGAAGCAGGCGACGACACGCCAGGAATGTTGTAAAATATTACATTCGACATGTTATGTGGCCTTAGGCTAGGATATATAACGTTATAGACGTATATAATGTTCCCACCGAGAAGTACGGGTGGACACGCCAGGAATGTTGTCAACTATTACATCCGAGATGTTAGGTTGCCTTAGGTTAGGATATATAACGTTATAGACGTATATAATGTCCCCATCGAGAAGCACGCGACGACACTCCATGAATGTAATAAAATATTACATTCGACATGTTAGGTTGCCTTAGGCTAGGATATATATCGTTATAGACGTATACAATGTTCCCACCGAGAAGTAGGGACCGACATGCCAAGAATGTTGTAAAATATTACATCCCAGATGTTAGGTTGCCTTAGGTTAGGATATACAACGTTATAGATGTATATAATGACCCTATCCAGAAGTAGGCGACGACACTCCAGGAATGTTGTAAAATATTACATCCCAGATGTTAGGTTGCGTTAGATAAGGATATACAACGTTATAGACGTATATTATGTCCCCATCGAGAAGCAGGCGACGACACGCCAGGAATGTTGTAAAATATTACATTCCAGATGTTAGGTTGCGTTAGGTTAGGATATACAACGTTATGGACGTATATTATGTCCCCATCGAGAAGCAGGCGACGACACGCCAGGAATGTTGTAAAATATTACATCCGTGATGTTAGGTTCCCTTAGGTTTGGATATATATCGTTATAGACGTATATAATGTTCCTACCGAGACTTGGGGACCGACATGCCAGGAATCTTGTAAAATATTACATCCCAGATGTTAGGTTGCTTTAGGTTAGGATATACAACGTTATAGACGTATATAATGTCCCCATCCAGAAGTAGGCGACGACACGCCAGGAATGTTGTAGAATATTACATTCGACATGTTATGTGGCCTTAGGCTAGGATATATAACGTTATAGACGTATATAATGTTCCCACCGTGTAGTACGGGTGGACACGCCAGGAATGTTGTCAACTATTACATCCGAGATGTTAGGTTGCCTTAGGTTAGGATATATAACGTTATAGACGTATATAATGTCCCCATGCAGAAGTAGGCGACGACACGCCAGGAATATTACATCCCAGATGTTAGGTTGCGTTAGGTTAGGATACACAACGTTATAGACGTATATAATGTTCCCATCGAGAAGCAGGCGACGACACGCCAGGAATGATGTAAAATATTACATTCGATATGTTAGGTCGCCTTAGGCTAGGATATATAACGTTATAGATGTATACAACGTTCCCACCGAGAAGTACGGGCCTACACGCCAGGAATGTTGTCAACTATTACATCCGAGGTGTTAGGTTGCCTTAGGCTAGGATATATAACGTTATAGACGTATATAATATTCCCACCGAAAAATAGGGACCGACGCGTCAGGAATGCTGTAAAATATTACACCCGAGATGTCAGGTTCCCTTAGGTTAGGATATACAACGTTATGGATGTATATAATGACCCCATCCAGAAGTAGGCGACGACACGCCAGGAATGTTGTAAAATACTACATCCGAGATGTTAGGCTGCCTTAGGTTAGGATATACAAGATTATAGATGTATATAATGTCCCCATCGAGAAGTAGGCGACAACACGCCAGGCATGTTGTAAAATATTACATTCGCTATGTTAGGTTGCCTTAGACTAGGATATATAACGTTATAGACGTATATAATGTTCCCACCGAAAAATAGGGGCCGACGCGTCAGGAATGTTGTAAAATATTACATTCGACATGTTAGGTGGCCTTAGGCTAGGATATATAACGTTATAGACGTATGTAAGGTTCCCACCGAGAAGTACGGGCGCACACGCCAGGAATGTTGTCAACTATTACATCCGAGATGTTAGGTTGCCTTAGGCTAGGATATATATCGTTATAGACGTATACAATGTTCCCACCGAGAAGTAGGGACCGACATGCCAAGAATGTTGTAAAATATTACATCCCAGATGTTAGGTTGCCTTAGGTTAGGATATACAACGTTATAGATGTATATAATGACCCTATCCAGAAGTAGGCGACGACACTCCAGGAATGTTGTAAAATATTATATCCCAGATGTTAGGTTGCGTTAGATAAGGATATACAACGTTATAGACGTATATTATGTCCCCATCGAGAAGCAGGCGACGACACGCCAGGAATGTTGTAAAATATTACATTCCAGATGTTAGGTTGCGTTAGGTTAGGATATACAACGTTATGGACGTATATTATGTCCCCATCGAGAAGCAGGCGACGACACGCCAGGAATGTTGTAAAATATTACATCCGAGATGTTAGGTTCCCTTAGGTTTGGATATATATCGTTATAGACGTATATAATGTTCCTACCGAGACTTGGGGACCGACATGCCAGGAATCTTGTAAAATATTACATCCCAGATGTTAGGTTGCTTTAGGTAAGGATATACAACGTTATAGACGTATATAATGTCCCCATCCAGAAGTAGGCGACGACACGCCAGGAATGTTGTAGAATATTACATTCGACATGTTATGTGGCCTTAGGCTAGGATATATAACGTTATAGACGTATATAATGTTCCCACCGTGTAGTACGGGCGGACACGCCAGGAATGTTGTCAACTATTACATCTGAGATGTTAGGTTGCCTTAGGCTAGGATATATAACGTTATAGACGTATATAATATTCCCACCGAAAAATAGGGACCGACGTGTCCGGAATGTTGTAAAATATTACAACCGAGATGTTAGGTTCCCTTAGGTTAGGATATACAACGTTATGGATGTATATAATGTTCCTACCGAGACTTGGGGACCGACACGCCAGAATGTTGTAAAATATTACATCCGAGATGTTAGGTTGCCTTAGGTTAGGATATACAATGTTATAGATGTATATAATGACCCTATCCAGAAGTAGGCGACGACACGCCAGGAATGTTGTAAAATATTACACCCGAGATGTTAGGGTCCCTTAGGTTAGGATATATAACGTTATAGACGTATATAATGTTCCCACCGAAAAATAGGAGCCGACGCGCCAGGAATGTTGTAGAATATTACATCGAGATGTTAGGTCGCCTTAGGCTAGGATATGTATCGCTATAGACGTATATGATGTTCCCACCGAGAAGTACGGGCCTACACGCCAGGAATGTTGTCAACTATTACATCCGAGGTGTTAGGTTGCCTTAGGCTAGGATATATAACGTTATAGACGTATATAATATTCCCACCGAAAAATAGGGACCGACGCGTCAGGAATGTTGTAAAATATTACAACCGAGATGTTAGGTTCCCTTAGGTTAGGATATACAACGTTATGGATGTATATAATGACCCCATCCAGAAGTAGGCGACGACACGCCAGGAATGTTGTAAAATATTACATCCGAGATGTTAGGTTGCCTTAGGTTAGGATATACAATGTTATAGATGTATATAATGACCCCACCCAGAAGTAGGCGACGACACGCCAGGAATGTTGTACAATACTACATCCGAGATGTTAGGCTGCCTTAGGTTAGGATATACAAGATTATAGATGTATATAATGTCCCCATCGAGAAGTAGGCGATGAAACGCCAGGAATGTTGTAAAATATTACATTCGACATGTTAGGTCGCCTTAGGCTAGGATATATAACGTTATAGACGTATATAATGTTCCCACCGAAAAATAGGGGCCGACGCGTCAGGAATGTTGTAAAATATTACATTCGACATGTTAGGTGGCCTTAGGCTAGGATATATAACGTTATAGACGTATATAAGGTTCCCACCGAAAAATAGGGGCCGACGCGTCAGGAATGTTGTAAAATATTACATTCGACATGTTAGGTGGCCTTAGGCTAGGATATATAACGTTATAGACGTATATAAGGTTCCCACCGAGAAGTACGGGCGCACACGCCAGGAATGTTATCAACTATTACATCCGAGATGTTAGGTTGCCTTAGGTTAGGATATATAACGTTATAGACGTATATAATGTCCCCATCCAGAGGTAGGCGACGACACGCCAGGAATATTACATCCCAGATGTTAGGTTGCGTTAGGTTAGGATACACAACGTTATAGACGTATATAATGTTCCCATCGAGAAGCAGGCGACGACACGCCACGAATGATGTAAAATATTACATTCGATATGTTAGGTCGCCTTAGGCTAGGATATATAACGTTATAGACGTATACAATATTCCCACCGAAAAGTACGGGCGGACACGCCTGGAATGTTGTCAACTATTACATCCGAGATGTTAGGTTGCCTTAGGTTAAGATATATATCGTTATAGACGTATACAATGTTTCCACCGAGAAGTAGGGACCGACATGCCAGGAATGTTGTAAAATATTACATCCGAGATGTTAGGTTGCCTTAGGCTAGGATATACAACGTTATAGACGTATAGTATGTTCCCACCGAGAAGTACGGGCGGACACGCCTGGAATGTTGTCAACTATTACATCCGAGATGTTAGGTTGCCTTAGGTTAGGATATATATCGTTATAGACGTATACAATGTTTCCACCGAGAAGTAGGGACCGACATGCCAGGAATGTTGTAAAATATTACATTCGACATGTTAGGCTGCCTTAGGCTAGGATATATAACGTTATAGAAGTATGTAATGTTACCACCGAGACGTAGGGACCGACATGCCAGGAATGTTGTAAAATATTACATCCCAGCAGTTAGGTTGCGTTAGGTTAGGATATACAACGATATAGACGTAGATAATGTCCCCATCGAGAAGCAGGCGACGACACGCCAGGAATTTTGTAAAATATTACGTCCGAGATGTTATGTTGCCTTACGTTAGGATATATAACGTTATAGACGTATATAATGTTCCCACCGAAAAATAGGAGCCGACGCGCCAGGAATGTTGTCAAATATTACATCCGAGATGTTAGGTTGCCTTAGGCTAGGATATATAACGTTATAGACGTATATAATGTTCCCACCGAAAAATAGGGACCGACGCGTCAGGAATGTTGTAAAATATTACACCCGAGATGTTAGGTTCCCTTAGGTTAGGACAAACAACGTTATAGACGTATAGTATGTTCCCACCGAGAAGTAGGGACCGACACGCCAGGAATGTTGTAATATATTACATCCGAGGTGTTAGGTTCCCTTAAGTTTGGATATATAGCGTTATAGACGTATATAACGTTCCCACCGAGACGTAGGGACCGACATCCCAGGAGTGTTGTAAAATATTACATCCCAGTTGTTAGGTTGCGTTAGGTTAGGATATACAATGTTATAGACGTATATAATGTCCCCATCGGGAAGCAGGCGACGACACGCCAGGAATGTTGTCAAATATTACATTCGAGATGTTAGGTTGCCTTAGGCTAGGACATATATCGTTATAGACGTATACAATGTTCCCACCGAGAAGTAGGGACCAACATGCCAGGAATGTTGTAAAAGATTACATTCGACATGTTAGGTTGACTTAGGCTAGGATATATAACGTTATAGACGTATGTAATGTTACCACCGAGAAGTACGGGCCGACACGCCAGGAATGTTATCAACTATTACATCCGACATGTTAGGTCGCCTTAGGCTAGGATATATAACGTTATAGACGTATATAATGTTCCCACCGAGAAATAGGGGCCGACGCGTCAGGAATGTTGTAAAATATTACACCCGAGATGTTAGGTTCCCTTAGGTTAGGATATGCAGCGTTATAGACGTATAGAATGTTCCCATCGAGACGTAGGCACCGACATGCCAGGAATGTTGTAAAATAATACATCGCAGATGTTAGGTTGCGTTAGGTTAGGATATACAACGTTATGGACGTATATAATGCACCCATCGAGAAGTAGGCGACGAAACGCCAGGAATGTTGTAAAATATTACATTCGACATGTTATGTAGCCTTAGGCTAGGATATATAACGTTATAGACGTATATAATGTTCCCACCGAGAAGTACGGGCGGACACGCCAGGAATGTTGTCAACTATTACATCCGAGATGTTAGGTTGCCTTAGGTTAGGATATATAACGTTATAGACGTATATAATCTCCCCATCCAGAAGTAGGCGACGACACGCCAGGAATATTACATCCCAGATGTTAGGTTGCGTTAGGTTAGGATACACAACGTTATAGACGTATATAATGTTCCCATCGAGAAGCAGGCGACGACACGCCAGGAATGATGTAAAATATTATATTCGACATGTTAGGTCGCCTTAGGCTAGGATATATAACGTTATAGACGTATACAATGTTCCCACCGAGAAGTACGGGCCTAGACGCCAGGAATGTTGTCAACTATTACATCCGAGGTGTTAGGTTGCGTTAGGTTAGGATATACAACGTTATGGACGTATATAATGTCGCCATCGAGAAGCAGGCGACGACACGCCAGGAATGTTGTAAAATATTACACTCGACATGTTAGGTTGAATTAGGCTAGGATATAAAACGTTATAGACGTATGTAATGTTACCACCGAGAAGTACGGGCCGACACGCCAGGAATGTTATCAACTATTACATCCGACATGTTAGGTCGCCTTAGGCTAGGATATATAACTTTATAGACGTATATAATGTTCCCACCGAGAAATAGGGGCCGACGCGTCAGGAATGTTGTAAAATATTACACCCGAGATGTTAGGTTCCCTTAGGTTAGGATATGCAACGTTATAGACGTATATAATGTCCCCATCGAAAAGCAGGCGACGACACGCCAGGAATGTTGTAAAATAATACATCCCAGATGTTAGGTCGCGTTAGGTTAGGATATACAACGTTATGGACGTATTTAATGCACCCATCGAGAAGTAGGCGACGACACGACAGGAATGTTGTAAAATATTACATTCGACATGTTATGTGGTCTTAGGCTAGGATATATAACGTTATAGACGTATATAATGTTCCCACCGAGAAGAACGGGCCGACACGCCAGGAATGTTATCAACTATTACATCCGACATGTTACGTCGCCTTAGGCTAGGATATATAACGTTATAGACGTATATAATGTTCCCACCGAGATGTAGGGACCGACATGCCAGGAATGTTGTAAAATATTACATCCGAGATGTTAGGTTCCCTTAGGTTAGGATATGCAACGTTATAGACGTATAGAATGTTCCCATCGAGACGTAGGCACCGACATGCCAGGAATGTTGTAAAATAATACATCCCAGATGTTAGGTTGCATTAGGTTAGGGTATACAACGTTATGGACGTATATAATGCACCCATCGAGAAGTAGGCGACGACACGCAAGGAATGTTGTAAAATATTACATTCGACATGTTATGTGGCCTTAGGCTAGGATATATAACGTTATAGACGTATATAATGTTCCCACCGAGAAGAACGGGCGGACACGCCAGGAATGTTGTCAACTATTACATCCGAGATGTTAGGTTGCCTTAGGTTAGGATATATAACGTTATAGACGTATATAATCTCCCCATCCAGAAGTAGGCGACGACACGTCAGGAATATTACATCCCAGATGTTAGGTTGCGTTAGGTTAGGATACATAACGTTATAGACGTATATAATGTTCCCATCGAGAAGCAGGCGACGACACGCCAGGAATGATGTAAAATATTATATTCGACATGTTAGGTCGCCTTAGGCTAGGATATATAACGTTATAGACGTATACAATGTTCCCACCGAGAAGTACGGGCCTAGACGCCAGGAATGTTGTCAACTATTACATCCGAGGTGTTAGGTTGCGTTAGGTTAGGATATACAACGTTATAGACGTATATAATGTCCCCATCGAGACGCAGGCGACGACACGCCAGGAATGTAGTGAAATATTACATTCGACATGTTAGGTTGACTTAGGCTAGGATATATAACGTTATAGACGTATGTAATGTTACCACCGAGAAGTACGGGCCGACACGCCAGGAATGTTATCAACTATTACATCCGACATGTTACGTCGCCTTAGGCTAGGATATATAACGTTATAGACGTATATAATGTTCCCACCGAGATGTAGGGACCGACATGCCAGGAATGTTGTAAAATATTACATCCGAGATGTTAGGTTGCGTTAGGTTAGGATATACAACGTTATGGACGTATATAATGTCCCCATCGAGAAGTAGGCGACGACACGCCAGGAATGTTGTAAAATATTACATTCGGCATGTTAGGTTGCCTTAGGCTAGGATACATAACGTTATAGACGAAGATATTGTTACCACCGAGAAGTACGGGCCGACACGCCAGGAATGTTATCAACTATTACATCCGACATGTTAGGTCGCCTTAGGCTAGGATATATAACTTTATAGACGTATATAATGTTCCCACCGAGAAATAGGGGCCGACGCGTCAGGAATGTTGTAAAATATTACACCCGAGATGTTAGGTTCCCTTAGGTTAGGATATGCAACGTTATAGACGTATATAATGTCCCCATCGAAAAGCAGGCGACGACACGCCAGGAATGTTGTAAAATATTACATTCGACATGTTAGGTCGCCTTAGGCTACGATATGTAACGTTATAGACGCATATAATGTTACCACCGAGAAATACGGTTCGACACGACAGGAATGATGTAAAATATTACATTCGACATGCTAGGTCGCCTTAGGCTAGGATATATAACGCTATAGACGTATATAATGGTCCAGCCGAGAAATAGGGGCCGACGCGTCAGGAATGTTGTAAAATACTACACCCGAGATGTTAGGTTCCCTTAGGTTAGGATATACAACGTTATAGACGTATAGAATTTTCCCACAGAGACGTAGGGACCGACATGCCAGGAATGTTGTAAAATATTACATCCCAGATTTTAGGTTGCGTTAGGTTAGGATATACAACGTTATAGACGTATTTAATGTCCCCATCGAGAAGCAGGCGACGACGCGCCAGGGATGTTGTAAAATATTACATCCGAGATGTTAGATTGCTTACGCTAGCATATACAACGTTATAGACGTATATAATGTCCCCATCGAGAAGCAGGCGACGACACGCCAGGAATGTTGTGAAATATAACATCCTAGATGTTATGTTGCCTTACGTTAGGATATGTAACGTTATAAACGTATATAATGTTCCCACCGAAAAGTAGGAGCCGAAGCGTCAGGAATGTTGTAAAATATTACATCCGAGATGTTTGTTTCCCTTAAGTTTGGATATATATCGTTATAGATGTATATAATGTCCAGATCGAGACGTGGGGACTGACAAGCCAGAATGTTGTAAAATATTACATCCGAGATGTTAGTTTCCCTTAAGTTTGGATATATATCGTTATTGACGTATATAATGTCCAGATCGAGGCGTGGGGACCGACAAGCCAGAATGTTGTAAAATATTACATCCGAGATGTTAGGTTGCCTTAGGTTAGGATATACAACGTTATAGACGTATATAATGACCCCATCGAGAAGCAGGCGACGACACGCCAGGAATGTTGTAAAATATTATATCCGAGATGTTATGTTGCCTTACGTTAGGATATTTAACGTTATAGACGTATATAATGTTCGCACCGACAAGTACGAGCCGACACGCCAGGAATGTTGTAAACTATTACGGTAGAGATTTTAGGTTGCCTTAGGTTATGATATATAACGTTATAGACGTATATGTTGTTCCCACCGAGAAATAGGGGCCGACGCGCCAGGAATGTTGTAAAATATTAAACCCGAGATGTTAGGTTGCCTTAGGCTAGGATATATAACGTTATAGACGTATATAATATTCCCACCGAGAAATAGGGGCCGACATGCCAGGAATGTTGTAAAATATTACATCCCAAAAGATAGGTTGCGTTAGGTTAGGATATACAACGTTATAGACGTATATAATGTCCCCATCGAGAAGCAGGCGACGACACGCCAGGAATGTTGTAAAATATTACATCCGAGATGTTATGTTGCCTTACGTTAGGATATGTAACGTTATAGACGTATATAATGTTCCCACCGAAAAGTAGGAGCCGAAGCGCCAGGAATGTTATAAAATATTACATCCGAGATGTTAGTTTCCCTTAAGTTTGGATATATATCGTTATAGACGTATATAACGTTCCCACCGAGACGTAGGGACCGAAATGCCAGGAATGTTGTAAAATATTACATCCCAGATGTTAGGTTGCGTTAGGTTAGGATATACAACGTTATAGACGTATATAATGTCCCCATCGAGAAGCAGGCGACGACACGCCAGGAATGTTGTAAAATATTACATCCGAGATGTTAGTTTGCTTAGGCTAGGATATACAACGTTATAGACGTATATAATGTCCCCATCGAGAAGCAGGCGACGACACGCCAGGAATGTTGTAAAATATAACATCCGAGATGTTATGTGGCCTTACGTTAGGATATGTAACGTTATAGACGTATATAATGTTCCCACCGAAAAGTAGGAGCCGAAGCGCCAGGAATGTTGTAAAATATTACATGCGAGATATTAGTTTCCCTTAAGTTTGGATACATATCGTTATAGATGTATATAATGTCCAGATCGAGACGTGGGGACTGACAAGCCAGAATGTTGTAAAATATTACATCCGAGATGTTAGGTTGCCTTAGGTTAGGATATACAACGTTATAGACGTATATAATGGCCCCATCGAGAAGCAGGCGACGACACGCCAGGAATGTTGTAAAATATTACATCCCAGATGTTAGGTTGCGTTAGGTTAGGATATACAACGTTATAGACGTATATAATGTCCCCATCGAGAAGCAGGCGACGACACGCCAGGAATGTTGTAAAATATAACATCCGAGATGTTATGTTGCCTTACGTTAGGATATGTACGTTATAGACGTATATAATGTTCCCACCGAAAAGTAGGAGCCGAAGCGCCAGGAATGTTGTAAAATATTACATCCGAGATGTTAGTTTCCCTTAAGTTTGGATATATATCGTTATAGACGTATATAACGTTCCCACCGAGACGTAGGGACCGAAATGCCAGGAATGTTGTAAAATATTACATCCAAGAAGTTAGGTTGATTTGGGTTAGGATATACAACGTTATAGACGTATATAATGTCCCCATCGAGAAGCAGGCGACGACACGCCAGGAATGTTGTAAAATATTACATTCGAGATGTTAGGTTGCCTTAGGTTAGCATATGTAACGTTATAGACGTATATAATGTCCGCACCGTGACGTACGTAGCGACACGAACGGGATTCTGTGAAACATTACCAGCGAGGTTCTAGATGGGTTAGGTTAGGTTATATTACGATATAGACTTATATAATGTTCCCACCGAGAAGTAGGTTCCGCACCGCCAGGAATGTGGTAAAATACTACATCCGAGATGTTAGGTTGCCTTAGGTTAGGATATATAACGTTATAGACGCATGCAATGTCCCCATCGAGAAGCAGGCGACGACACGCCAGGAATGTTGTAAAATATAACATCCGAGATGTTATGTTGCCTTACGTTAGGATATGTAACGTTATAGACGTATATAATGTTCCCACCGAAAAGTAGGAGCCGAAGCGCCAGGAATGTTGTAAAATACTATATCCGAGATGTTAGGTTGCCTTAGGTTAGCATATATAACGTTATAGACGTATATAATGTCCGCACCGTGACGTAAGGGGCGACGCGAACGGGATTCTGTGAAACATTACCAGCGAGGTGCTAGGTGGGTTAGGTTAGGTTATATTGCGATATAGACGTATATAATGTGTCCACCGAGAAGTAGGGGCCGACCCGCCTGGAATGTTGTAAAACACTACGTTAGAGATGTTAAGTTGCGTTAGGTTAGGATATATAACGTTCTAGACGCATATAATGTCCGCACCGAGACGTACGGGACGACACGACCGGGATTCTGTAAAACATTACCAGCGAGGGGCTAGATGGGTTTGGTTAGGTTATATTACGTTCTAGACGTATATAGTGTACCCAACGAGAATTAGGGGCCGACCCGAGTGGAATGTTGTAAAATACTACATTCGAGATGTTAGGTTGCCTTAGGTTAGGATATATAACGTTATAGACGCATACAATGTCCCCACCGAGACGTACGGGACGACACGAACTGGATACTGTAAAGCATTACCAGCGAGGGGCTAGATGGGTTAGGTTAGGTTATACTACGTTGTAGACCTATATAATGTTCCCACCGAGAAGTAGGGGCCGACCCGCCAGGAATGTTGTAAAGTACTACATCCGAGATGTTAGTTTGCCTTAGGTTAGGATATATAACTTTCTAGACGCATATAATGTCCCCACCGAGAAGTACGGGCCGACACGACCGGGATTCTGTAAAACATTACCGCCGAGGGGCTAGATGGGTTAGGTTAGGTTATATTACGTTATAGACGTATATAATGTTCCCACCGAGAAGCAGGGGCCAAGCCGCCAGGTATTTTGGAAAATACTACATCCGAGATGTTAGGTTGCCTTAGGTTAGGATATATAACGTTATAGACTTATATAATGTCCGCACCGAGACGTACGGGACGACACGAACGGGATTCTGTAAAACATTACCGCCGAGGGGCTAGATGGGTTAGGTTAGGTTATATTATGTTATAGACGTATATAATGTTCCCACCGAGAAGTAGGGGCCGACCCGCCAGTAATTTTGGAAATTACTACATCCGAGATGTTAGGTTGCCTTAGGTTAGGATATATAACGTTATAGACGCATACAATGTCCCCACGGAGACGTACGGGACGACACGAACGGGATTCTGTAAAACATTACCGCCGAGGGGCTAGAAGGGTTAGGTTAGGTTATATTACGTTATAGACGTATATAATGTCCCTACCGAGAAGTGGGGCCGACCCGCCAGGAATGTTGTGAAATACTACATTCGAGACGTTAGGTTGCCTTCGGGTGGGACATACAATGTTATAGACGTATATTATGTCCCCACCGAGAAGTATGAACCAACCCGAACGGGATTCTGTAAAACATTACCGCCGAGGGGCTAGATGGGTTAGATTAGGTTATATCACGTTATGGACGTATATAATGTTCCCACCGAGAAGTAGGGGCCGACCCGCCAGGAATGTTGTAAAATACTACATCCGAGATGTTAGGTTGCCTTAGGTTAGGATATATAATGTTATAGACGCATACAATGTCCCCACCGAGACGTACGGGACGACACGAACTGGATTCTGTAAAACATTACCAGCGAGGGGCTAGATGGGTTAGGTTAGGTAATATTGCGATATAGACGTATATAATGTGTCCACCGAGAAGTAGGGGCCGACCCGCCTGGAATGTCGTAAAATACTACGTTAGAGATGTTAGGTTGCCTTAGGTTAGGATATATAACGGTATAGACGCATGCAATGTCCCCACCAAGACGTACGGGACGACACGAACTGCATTCTGTAAAACATTACCAGCGAGGTGCTAGATGGGTTTGGTTATGTTATATTACGTTGTAGACGTATATAGTGTACCCAACGAGAATTAGGGGCCGACCCGAGTGCAATGTTGTAAAATACTACATTCGAGATGTTAGGTTGCCTTAGGTTAGGATATATAACGTTATAGACGCATACAATGTCCCCACCGAGAAGTATGAGCCAACACGACCGGGATTCTGTAAAAAATTATCACCGAAGGGCAAAATGGGTTAGGTTAGGTTATATTACGATATAGACGTATATAATGTTCCCACCGAGAAGTAGGGGCCGACTCGCCTGTAATGTTGCAAAATACTTCCGAGATGTTAGGTCGCCTTAGGTTGGGATATATATCGTTATAGATGCATACAATGTCCCCACCGAGACGTACGGGACGACACGAACTGGATTCTGTAAAACATTACCAGCGAGGGGCTAGATGGGTTAGGTTAGGTTATATTTCGTTGTAGACGTATATAATGTACTCAACGAGAATTAGGGGCCGACCCGAGTGGAATGTCTTAAAATACTACATTCGAGATGTTAGGTTGCCTTAGGTTAGGATATATAACGTTATAGACTTATATAATGTCCGCACCGAGACGTACGGGACGACACGAACGGGATTCTGTAAAACATTACCGCCGAGGGGCTAGAAGGGTTAGGTTAGGTTATATTACGTTATAGACGTATATAATGTTCCCACCGAGAAGTAGGGGCCAACCCGCCAGGTATTTTGGAAAATACTACATCCGAGATGTTAGGTTGCCTTAGGTGAGGATATATAATGTTATAGACGTATATAATGTCCGCACCGTGACGTACGGGGCCACACGAACGGAATTCTGTGAAACATTACTAGCGAGGGTCGAGGTGGGTTAAGTTAGGTTATATTACGATATAGACTTATATAATGTCCCTACCGAGAAGTGGGGCCGACCGGCCAGGAATGTGGTGAAATACTACATTCGAGACATTAGGTTGCCTTCGGGTGGGACATACACTGTTATAGACGTATATTATGTCCCCACCGAGAAGTATGAACCAACCCGAACGGGATTCTGTAAAACATTACCGCCGAGGGGCTAGATGGGTTAGATTAGGTTATATCACGTTATGGACGTATATAATGTTCCCACCGAGAAGTAGGGGCCGACCCGCCAGGAATGTTGTAAAATACTACATCCGAGATGTTAGGTTGCCTTAGGTTAGGATATATAATGTTATAGACGCATACAATGTCCCCACCGAGACGTACGGGACGACACGAACTGGATTCTGTAAAACATTACCAGCGAGGGGCTAGATGGGTTAGGTTAGGTAATATTGCGATATAGACGTATATAATGTGTCCACCGAGAAGTAGGGGCCGACCCGCCTGGAATGTCGTAAAATACTACGTTAGAGATGTTAGGTTGCCTTAGGTTAGGATATATAACGGTATAGACGCATGCAATGTCCCCACCAAGACGTACGGGACGACACGAACTGCATTCTGTAAAACATTACCAGCGAGGTGCTAGATGGGTTTGGTTATGTTATATTACGTTGTAGACGTATATAGTGTACCCAACGAGAATTAGGGGCCGACCCGAGTGCAATGTTGTAAAATACTACATTCGAGATGTTAGGTTGCCTTAGGTTAGGATATATAACGTTATAGACGCATACAATGTCCCCACCGAGAAGTATGAGCCAACACGACCGGGATTCTGTAAAAAATTATCACCGAAGGGCAAAATGGGTTAGGTTAGGTTATATTACGATATAGACGTATATAATGTTCCCACCGAGAAGTAGGGGCCGACTCGCCTGTAATGTTGCAAAATACTTCCGAGATGTTAGGTCGCCTTAGGTTGGGATATATATCGTTATAGATGCATACAATGTCCCCACCGAGACGTACGGGACGACACGAACTGGATTCTGTAAAACATTACCAGCGAGGGGCTAGATGGGTTAGGTTAGGTTATATTTCGTTGTAGACGTATATAATGTACTCAACGAGAATTAGGGGCCGACCCGAGTGGAATGTCTTAAAATACTACATTCGAGATGTTAGGTTGCCTTAGGTTAGGATATATAACGTTATAGACTTATATAATGTCCGCACCGAGACGTACGGGACGACACGAACGGGATTCTGTAAAACATTACCGCCGAGGGGCTAGAAGGGTTAGGTTAGGTTATATTACGTTATAGACGTATATAATGTTCCCACCGAGAAGTAGGGGCCAACCCGCCAGGTATTTTGGAAAATACTACATCCGAGATGTTAGGTTGCCTTAGGTGAGGATATATAATGTTATAGACGTATATAATGTCCGCACCGTGACGTACGGGGCCACACGAACGGAATTCTGTGAAACATTACTAGCGAGGGTCGAGGTGGGTTAAGTTAGGTTATATTACGATATAGACTTATATAATGTCCCTACCGAGAAGTGGGGCCGACCGGCCAGGAATGTGGTGAAATACTACATTCGAGACATTAGGTTGCCTTCGGGTGGGACATACACTGTTATAGACGTATATTATGTCCCCACCGAGAAGTATGAACCAACCCGAACGGGATTCTGTAAAACATTACCGCCGAGGGGCTAGATGGGTTAGATTAGGTTATATCACGTTATGGACGTACATAATGTTTCCACCGAGAAGTAGGGGCCGACCCGCCAGGAATGTTGCAAAATACTACATCCGAGATGTTAGGTTGCCTTAGGTTAGGATATATAACGTTATAGACGCATACAATGTCCCCACCGAGACGTACGGGACGACACGAACTGGATTCTGTAAAACATTACCAGCGAGGGGCTAGATGGGTTAGGTTAGGTAATATTGCGATATAGACGTATATAATGTGTCCACCGAGATGTAGGGGCCGACCCGCCAGGTATTTTGGAAAATACTACATCCGAGATGTTAGGTTGCCTTAGGTGAGGATATATAATGTTATAGACGTATATAATGTCCGCACCGTGACGTACGGGGCGACACGAACGGAATTCTGTGAAACATTACTATCGAGGGACTAGATGGGTTAGGTTAGGTTATATTACGATATAGACTTATATAATGTCCCTACCGAGAAGTGGGGCCGACCCGCCAGGAATGTTGTGAAATACTACATTCGAGACGTTAGGTTGCCTTCGGGTGGGACATACAATGTTATAGACGTATATTATGTCCCCACCGAGAAGTATGAACCAACCCGAACGGGATTCTGTAAAACATTACCGCCGAGGGGCTAGATGGGTTAGATTAGGTTATATCACGTTATGGACGTATATAATGTTCCCACCGAGAAGTAGGGTCCGACCCGCCAGGAATGTTGTAAAATACTACATCCGAGATGTTAGGTTGCCTTAGGTTAGGATATATAATGTTATAGACGCATACAATGTCCCCACCGAGACGTACGGGACGACACGAACTGGATTCTGTAAAACATTACCAGCGAGGGGCTAGATGGGTTAGGTTAGCTAATATTGCGATATAGACGTATATAATGTGTCCACCGAGAAGTAGGGGCCGACCCGCCTGGAATGTCGTAAAATACTACGTTAGAGATGTTAGGTTGCCTTAGGTTAGGATATATAACGGTATAGACGCATACAATGTCCCCACCAAGACGTACGGGACGACACGAACTGGATTCTGTAAAACATTACCAGCGAGGTGCTAGATGGGTTTGGTTATGTTATATTACGTTGTAGACGTATATAGTGTACCCAACGAGAATTAGGGGCCGACCCGAGTGCAATGTTGTAAAATACTACATTCGAGATGTTAGGTTGCCTTAGGTTAGGATATATAACGCTATAGACGCATACAATGTCCCCACCGAGACGTACGGGACGACACGAACTGGATACTGTAAAGCATTACCAGCGAGGGGCTAGATGGGTTAGGTTAGGTAATATTGCGATATAGACGTATATAATGTGTCCACCGAGAAGTAGGGGCCGACCCGCCTGGAATGTCGTAAAATACTACGTTAGAGATGTTAGGTTGCCTTAGGTTAGGATATATAACGTTATAGACGCATGCAATGTCCCCACCAAGACGTACGGGACGACACGAACTGGATTCTGTAAAACATAACCAGCGAGGTGCTAGATGGGTTTGGTTATGTTATATTACGTTGTAGACGTATATAGTGTACCCAACGAGAATTAGGGGCCGACCCGAGTGCAATGTTGTAAAATACTACATTCGAGATGTTAGGTTGCCTTAGGTTAGGATATATAACGTTATAGACGCATACAATGTCCCCACCGAGACGTACGGGACGACACGAACTGGAAACTGTAAAGCATTACCAGCGAGGGGCTAGATGGGTTAGGTTAGGTTATACTACGTTGTAGACCTATATAATGTTCCCACCGAGAAGTAGGGGCCGACCCGCCAGGAATGTTGTGAAATACTACATCCGAGATGTTAGGTTGCCTTAGGTTAGGATATATAACTTTCTAGACGCATATAATGTCCCCACCGAGAAGTACGGGCCGACACGACCGGGATTCTGTAAAACATTACCGCCGAGGGGCTAGATGGGTTAGGTTAGGTTACATTACGTTATAGACGTATATAATGTTCCCACCGAGAAGTAGGGGACAAGCCGCCAGGTATTTTGGAAAATACTACATCCGAGATGTTAGGTTGCCTTAGGTTATGATATATAACGTTATAAACGTATATAATGTCCCCACCGAGAAGTATGAGCCAACACGACCGGGATTCTGTAAAAAATTATCACCGAAGGGCAAAATGGGTTAGGCTAGTTTATATTACGATATAGACGTATATAATGTTCCCACCGAGAAGTAGGGGCCGACACGCCTGTAATGTTGCAAAATACTACATCCGAGATGTTAGGTCGCCTTAGGTTGGGATATATATCGTTATAGATGCGTACAATGTCCCCACCGAGACGTACGGGACGACACGAACTGGATTCTGTAAAACATTACCAGCGAGGGGCTAGATGGGTTAGGTTAGGTAATATTGCGATATAGACGTATATAATGTGTCCACCGAGAAGTAGGGGCCGACCCGCCAGGTATTTTGGAAAATACTACATCCGAGATGTTAGGTTGCCTTAGGTAAGGATATATAATGTTATAGACGTATATAATGTCCGCACCGTGACGTACGGGGCGACACGAACGGAATTCTGTGAAACATTACTATCGAGGGACTAGATGGGTTAGGTTAGGTTATATTACGATATAGACTTATATAATGTCCCTACCGAGAAGTGGGGCCGACCCGCCAGGAATGTTGTGAAATACTACATTCGAGACGTTAGGTTGCCTTCGGGTGGGACATACAATGTTATAGACGTATATTATGTCCCCACCGAGAAGTATGAACCAACCCGAACGGGATTCTGTAAAACATTACCGCCGAGGGGCTAGATGGGTTAGATTAGGTTATATCACGTTATGGACGTATATAATGTTCCCACCGAGAAGTAGGGGCCGACCCGCCAGGAATGTTGTAAAATACTACATCCGAGATGTTAGGTTGCCTTAGGTTAGGATATATAATGTTATAGACGCATACAATGTCACCACAGAGACGTACGGGACGACACGAACTGGATTCTGTAAAACATTACCAGCGAGGGGCTAGATGGGTTAGGTTAGGTAATATTGCGATATAGACGTATATAATGTGTCCACCGAGAAGTAGGGGCCGACCCGCCTGGAATGTCATAAAATACTACGTTAGAGATATTAGGTTGCCTTAGGTTAGGATATATAACGGTATAGACGCATGCAATATCCCCACCAAGACGTACGGGACGACACGAACTGGATTCTGTAAAACATTACCAGCGAGGTGCTAGATGGGTTTGGTTATGTTATATTACGTTGTAGACGTATATAGTGTACCCAACGAGAATTAGGGGCCGACCCGAGTGCAATGTTGTAAAATACTACATTCGAGATGTTAGGTTGCCTTAGGTTAGGATATATAACGTTATAGACGCATACAATGTCCCCACCGAGACGTACGGGACGACACGAACTGGATACTGTAAAGCATTACCAGCGATGGGCTAGATGGGTTAGGTTAGGTTATACTACGTTGTAGACCTATATAATGTTCCTACCGAGAAGTAGGGGCCGACCCGCCAGGAATGTTGTAAAATACTACATCCGAGATGTTAGGTTGCCTTAGGTTAGGATATATAACTTTCTAGACGCATATAATGTCCCCACCGAGAAGTACGGGCCGACACGACCGGGATTCTGTAAAACATTACCAGCGAGGTGCTAGATGGGTTTGGTTATGTTATATTACGTTGTAGACGTATATAGTGTACCCAACGAGAATTAGGGGCCGACCCGAGTGGAATGTTGTAAAATACAACATTCGGGATGTTAGGTTGCCTTAGGTTAGGATATATAACGTTATAGACGCATACAATGTCCCCACCAAGACGTACGGGACGACACGAACTGGATTCTGTAAAACATTACCAGCGAGGGGCTAGATGGGTTTGGTTAGGTTATATTACGTTGTAGACGTATATAGTGTACCCAACGAGATTTAGGGGCCGACCCGAGTGGAATGTTGTAAAATACTACATTCGAGACGTTCGGTTGCCTTAGGTTAGGATATATAACGTTATAGACGCATACAATGTCCCCACCGAGACGTACGGGACGACACGAACTGGATACTGTAAAGCATTACCAGCGAGGGGCTAGATGGGTTAGGTTAGGTTATACTACGTTGTAGACCTATATAATGTTCCCACCGAGAAGTAGGGGCCGACCCGCCAGGAATGTTGTAAAATACTACATCCGAGATGTTAGGTTGCCTTAGGTTAGGATATATAACTTTCTAGACGCATATAATGTCCCCACCGAGAAGTACGGGCCGACACGACCGGGATTCTGTAAAACATTACCGCCGAGGGGCTAGATGGGTTAGGTTAGGTTATATTACGTTATGGACGTATATAATGTTCCCACCGAGAAGTAGGGGCCAAGCCGCCAGGTATTTTGGAAAATACTACATCCGAGATGTTAGGTTGCCTTAGGTTATGATATATAACGTTATAGACGTATATAATGTCCCCCCCGAGAAGTATGAGCAAACACGACCGGGATTCTGTAAAACATTATCACCGAAAAGCAAAATGGGTTAGGTTAGGTTATATTACGATATAGACGTATATAATGTTCCCACCGAGAAGTAGGGGCCGACACGCATGTAACGTTGCAAAATACTACATCCGAGATGTTAGGTCGCCTTAGGTTAGGATATATATCGTTATAGATGCATACAATGTCCCCACCGAGACGTACGGGACGACACAAACTGGATTCTGTAAAACATTACCAGCGAGGGGCTAGATGGGTTAGGTTAGGTTATATTTCGTTGTTGACGTATATAATGTACCCAACGAGAATTAGGGGCCGAACCGAGTGGAATGTCTTAAAATACTACATTCGAGATGTTAGGTTGCCTTAGGTTAGGATATATAACGTTATAGACTTATATAATGTCCGCACCGAGACGTACGGGACGACACGAACGGGATTCTGTAAAACATTACCGCCGAGGGGCTAGATGGGTTAGGTTAGGTTATATTACGTTATAGACGTATATAATGTTCCCACCGAGAAGTAGGGGCCAAGCCGCCAGGTATTTTGGAAAATACTACATCCGAGATGTTAGGTTGCCTTAGGTTATGATATATAACGTTATAGACGTATATAATGTCCCCACCGAGAAGTATGAGCCAACACGACCGGGATTCTGTAAAAAATTATCACCGAAGGGCAAAATGGGTTAGGTTAGGTTATATTACGATATAGACGTATATAATGTTCCCACCGAGAAGTAGGGGCCGACACGCCTGTAATGTTGCAAAATACTTCCGAGATGTTAGGTCGCCTTAGGTTGGGATATATATCGTTATAGATGCATACAATGTCCCCACCGAGACGTACGGGACGACACGAACTGGATTCTGTAAAACATTACCAGCGAGGGACTAGATGGGTTAGGTTAGGTTATATTACGATATAGACTTATATAATGTCCCTACCGAGAAGTGGGGCCGACCCGCCAGGAATGTTGTGAAATACTACATTCGAGACGTTAGGTTGCCTTCGGGTGGGACATACAATGTTATAGACGTATATTATGTCCCCACCGAGAAGTATGAACCAACCCGAACGGGATTCTGTAAAACATTACCGCCGAGGGGCTAGATGGGTTAGATTAGGTTATATCACGTTATGGACGTATATAATGTTCCCACCGAGAAGTAGGGGCCGACCCGCCAGGAATGTTGTAAAATACTACATCCGAGATGTTAGGTTGCCTTAGGTTAGGATATATAATGTTATAGACGCATACAATGTCCCCACCGAGACGTACGGGACGACACGAACTGGATACTGTAAAGCATTACCAGCGAGGGGCTAGATGGGTTAGGTTAGGTAATATTGCGATATAGACGTATATAATGTGTCCACCGAGAAGTAGGGGCCAAGCCGCCAGGTATTTTGGAAAATACTACATCCGAGATGTTAGGTTGCCTTAGGTTATGATATATAACGTTATAGACGTATATAATGTCCCCCCCGAGAAGTATGAGCAAACACGACCGGGATTCTGTAAAACATTATCACCGAAAGGCAAAATGGGTTAGGTTAGGTTATATTACGATATAGACGTATATAATGTCCCCACCGAGAAGTAGGGGCCGACACGCATGTAACGTTGCAAAATACTACATCCGAGATGTTAGGTCGCCTTAGGTTAGGATATATATCGTTATAGATGCATACAATGTCCCCACCGAGACGTACGGGACGACACAAACTGGATTCTGTAAAACATTACCAGCGAGGGGCTAGATGGGTTAGGTTAGGTTATATTTCGTTGTAGACGTATATAATGTACCCAACGAGAATTAGGGGCCGAACCGAGTGGAATGTCTTAAAATACTACATTCGAGATGTTAGGTTGCCTTAGGTTAAGATATATAACGTTATAGACTTATATAATGTCCGCACCGAGACGTACGCGACGACACGAACGGGATTCTGTAAAACATTACCGCCGAGGGGCTAGATGGGTTAGGTTAGGTTATATTACGTTATAGACGTATATAATGTTCCCACCGAGAAGTAGGGGCCAAGCCGCCAGGTATTTTGGAAAATACTACATCCGAGATGTTAGGTTGCCTTAGGTTATGATATATAACGTTATAGACGTATATAATGTCCCCACCGAGAAGTATGAGCCAACACGACCGGGATTCTGTAAAAAATTATCACCGAAGGGCAAAATGGGTTAGGTTAGGTTATATTACGATATAGACGTATATAATGTTCCCACCGAGAAGTAGGGGCCGACTCGCCTGTAATGTTGCAAAATACTTCCGAGATGTTAGGTCGCCTTAGGTTGGGATATATATCGTTATAGATGCATACAATGTCCCCACCGAGACGTACGGGACGACACGAACTGGATTCTGTAAAACATTACCAGCGAGGGGCTAGATGGGTTAGGTTAGGTAATATTGCGATATAGACGTATATAATGTGTCCACCGAGAAGTAGGGGCCGACCCGCCAGGTATTTTGGAAAATACTACATCCGAGATGTTAGGTTGCCTTAGGTGAGGATATATAATGTTATAGACGTATATAATGTCCGCACCGTGACGTACGAGGCGACACGAACGGAATTCTGTGAAACATTACTATCGAGGGACTAGATGGGTTAGGTTAGGTTATATTACGATATAGACTTATATAATGTCCCTACCGAGAAGTGGGGCCGACCCGCCAGGAATGTTGTGAAATACTACATTCGAGACGTTAGGTTGCCTTCGGGTGGGACATACAATG
This sequence comes from Xylocopa violacea, assembly GCA_963969225.1. Taxonomy (NCBI): domain Eukaryota; kingdom Metazoa; phylum Arthropoda; class Insecta; order Hymenoptera; family Apidae; genus Xylocopa; species Xylocopa violacea. Next base: position 93,415 of record CAXAJV010000614.1, on the reverse strand, counting down.
TTATAGACGTATATTATGTCCCCACCGAGAAGTATGAACCAAGCCGAACGGGATTCTGTAAAACATTACCGCCGAGGGGCTAGATGGGTTAGATTAGGTTATATCACGTTATGGACGTATATAATGTTCCCACCGAGAAGTAGGGGCCGACCCGCCAGGAATGTTGTAAAATACTACATCCGAGATGTTAGGTTGCCTTAGGTTAGGATATATAATGTTATAGACGCATACAATGTCCCCACCGAGACGTACGGGACGACACGAACTGGATACTGTAAAGCATTACCAGCGAGGGGCTAGATGGGTTAGGTTAGGTTATACTACGTTGTAGACCTATATAATGTTCCCACCGAGAAGTAGGGGCCGACCCGCCAGGAATGTTGTAAAATACTACATCGGGGATGTTAGGTTGCCTTAGGTTAGGATATATAACTTTCTAGACGCATATAATGTCCCCACCGAGAAGTACGGGCCGACACCACCGGGATTCTGTAAAACATTACCGCCGAGGGGCTAGATGGGTTAGGTTAGGTTATATTACGTTATAGACGTATATAATGTTCCCACCGAGAAGTAGGGGCCAACCCGCCAGGTATTTTGGAAAATACTACATCCGAGATGTTAGGTTGCCCTAGGTGAGGATATATAATGTTATAGACGTATATAATGTCCCCACCGAGAAGTATGAGCCAACACGACCGGGATTCTGTAAAAAATTATCACCGAAGGGCAAAATGGGTTAGGTTAGGTTATATTACGATATAGACGTATATAATGTGTCCACCGAGAAGTAGGGGCCGACCCGCCTGGAATGTCGTAAAATACTACGTTAGAGATGTTAGGTTGCCTTAGGTTAGGATATATAACGTTATAGACGCATGCAATGTCCCCACCAAGACGTACGGGACGACACGAACTGGATTCTGTAAAACATTACCAGCGAGGGGCTAGATGGGTTAGGTTAGGTAATATTGCGATATAGACGTATATAATGTTCCCACCGAGAAGTAGGGGCCAAGCCGCCAGGTGTTTTGGAAAATACTACATCCGAGATGTTAGGTTGCCTTAGGTTATGATATATAACGTTATAGACGTATATAATGTCCCCACCGAGAAGTATGAGCCAACACGACCGGGATTCTATAGAACATTATCACCGAAGGGCAAAATGGGTTAGGTTAGGTTATATTACGATATAGACGTATATAATGTTCCCACCGAGAAGTAGGGGCCGACACGCCTGTAATGTTGCAAAATACTACATCCGAGATGTTAGGTCGCCTTAGGTTAGGATATATATCGTTATAGATGCATACAATGTCCCCACCGAGACGTACGGGACGACACAAACTGGATTCTGTAAAACATTACCAGCGAGGGGCTAGATGGGTTAGGTTAGGTTATATTTCGTTGTAGACGTATTTAATGTACCCAACGAGAATTAGGGGCCGACCCGAGTGGAATGTCTTAAAATACTACATTCGAGATGTTAGGTTGCCTTAGGTTAGGATATATAACGTTCTAGACGCATATAATGTCCCCACCGAGAAGTACGGGCCGACACGACCGGGATTCTGTAAAACATTACCGCCGAGGGGCTAGATGGGTTAGGTTAGGTTATATTACGTTATAGACGTATATAATGTTCCCACCGAGAAGTAGGGGCCAAGCCGCCAGGTGTTTTGGAAAATACTACATCCGAGATGTTAGGTTGCCTTAGGTTATGATATATAACGTTATAGACGTATATAATGTCCCCACCGAGAAGTATGAGCCAACACGACCGGGATTCTGTAAAACATTATCACCGATGGGCAAAATGGGTTAGGTTAGGTTATATTACGATATAGACGTATATAATGTTCCCACCGAGAAGTAGGGGCCGACACGCCTGTAATGTTGCAAAATACTACATCCGAGATGTTAGGTCGCCTTACGTTAGGATATATATCGTTATAGATGCATACAATGTCCCCACCGAGACGTACGGGACGACACAAACTGGATTCTGTAAAACATTACCAGCGAGGGGCTAGATGGGTTAGGTTAGGTTATATTTCGTTGTAGACGTATATAATGTACCCAACGAGAATTAGGGGCCGAACCGAGTGGAATGTCTTAAAATACTACATTCGAGATGTTAGGTTGCCTTAGGTTAGGATATATAACGTTATAGACTTATATAATGTCCGCACCGAGACGTACGGGACGACACGAACGGGATTCTGTAAAACATTACCGCCGAGGGGCTAGATGGGTTAGGTTAGGTTATATTACGTTATAGACGTATATAATGTTCCCACCGAGAAGTAGGGGCCAACCCGCCAGGTATTTTGGAAAATACTACATCCGAGATGTTAGGTTGCCTTAGGTGAGGATATATAATGTTATAGACGTATACAATGTCCGCACCGTGACGTACGGGGCGACACGAACGGAATTCTGTGAAACATTACTATCGAGGGTCTAGATGGGTTAGGTTAGGTTATATTACGATATAGACTTATATAATGTCCCTACCGAGAAGTGGGGCCGACCCGCCAGGAATGTTGTGAAATACTACATTCGAGACGTTAGGTTGCCGTCGGGTGGGATATACAATGTTATAGACGTATATTATGTCCCCACCGAGAAGTATGAACCAACTCGAACGGGATTCTGTAAAACATTACCGCCGAGGGGCTAGATGGGTTTGGTTATGTTATATTACGTTGTAGACGTATATAGTGTACCCAACGAGAATTAGGGGCCGACCCGAGTGCAATGTTGTAAAATACTACATTCGAAATGTTAGGTTGCCTTAGGTTAGGATATATAACGTTATAGACGCATACAATGTCCCCACCGAGACGTACGGGACGACACGAACTGGAAACTGTAAAGCATTACCAGCGAGGGGCTAGATGGGTTAGGTTAGGTTATACTACGTTGTAGACCTATATAATGTTCCCACCGAGAAGTAGGGGCCGACCCGCCAGGAATGTTGTAAAATACTACATCCGAGATGTTAGGTTGCCTTAGGTTAGGATATATAACTTTCTAGACGCATATAATGTCCCCACCGAGAAGTACGGGCCGACACGACCGGGATTCTGTAAAACATTACCGCCGAGGGGCTAGATGGGTTAGGTTAGGTTATATTACGTTATAGACGTATATGATGTTCCCACCGAGAAGTAGGGGCCAAGCCGCCAGGTATTTTGGAAAATACTACATCCGAGATGTTAGGTTGCCTTAGGTTATGATATATAACGTTATAGACGTATATAATGTCCCCACCGAGAAGTATGAGCCAACACGACCGGGATTCTGTAAAAAATTATCACCGAAGGGCAAAATGGGTTAGGTTAGGTTATATTACGATATAGACGTATATAATGTTCCCACCGAGAAGTAGGGGCCGACACGCCTGTAATGTTGCAAAATACTACATCCGAGATGTTAGGTCGCCTTAGGTTGGGATATATATCGTTATAGATGCATACAATGTCCCCACCGAGACGTACGGGACGACACGAACTGGATTCTGTAAAACATTACCAGCGAGGGGCTAGATGGGTTAGGTTAGGTAATATTGCGATATAGACGTATATAATGTGTCCACCGAGAAGTAGGGGCCGACCCGCCAGGTATTTTGGAAAATACTACATCCGAGATGTTAGGTTGCCTTAGGTGAGGATATATAATGTTATAGACGTATATAATGTCCGCACCGTGACGTACGGGGCGACACGAACGGAATTCTGTGAAACATTACTATCGAGGGACTAGATGGGTTAGGTTAGGTTATATTACGATATAGACTTATATAATGTCCCTACCAAGAAGTGGGGCCGACCCGCCAGGAATGTTGTGAAATACTACATTCGAGACGTTAGGTTGCCTTCGGGTGGGACATACAATGTTATAGACGTATAATATGTCCCCACCGAGAAGTATGAACCAACCCGAACGGGATTCTGTAAAACATTACCGCCGAGGGGCTAGATGGGTTAGATTAGGTTATATCACGTTATGGACGTATATAATGTTCCCACCGAGAAGTAGGGGCCGACCCGCCAGGAATGTTGTAAAATACTACATCCGAGATGTTAGGTTGCCTTAGGTTAGGATATATAATGTTATAGACGCATACAATGTCCCCACCGAGACGTACGGGACGACACGAACTGGATTCTGTAAAACATTACCAGCGAGGTGCTAGATGGGTTTGGTTATGTTATATTACGTTGTAGACGTATATAGTGTACCCAACGAGAATTAGGGGCCGACCCGAGTGCAATGTTGTAAAATACTACATTCGAGATGTTAGGTTGCCTTAGGTTAGGATATATAACGTTATAGACGCATACAATGTCCCCACCGAGACGTACGGGACGACACGAACTGGATACTGTAAAGCATTACCAGCGAGGGGCTAGATGGGTTAGGTTAGGTTATACTACGTTGTAGACCTATATAATGTTCCCACCGAGAAGTAGGGGCCGACCCGCCAGGAATGTTGTAAAATACTACATCCGAGATGTTAGGTTGCCTTAGGTTAGGATATATAACTTTCTAGACGCATATAATGTCCCCACCGAGAAGTACGGGCCGACACGACCGGGATTCTGTAAAACATTACCAGCGAGGTGCTAGATGGGTTTGGTTATGTTATATTACGTTGTAGACGTATATAGTGTACCCAACGAGAATTAGGGGCCGACCCGAGTGGAATGTTGTAAAATACTACATTCGGGATGTTAGGTTGCCTTAGGTTAGGATATATAACGTTATAGACGCATACAATGTCCCCACCAAGACGTACGGGACGACACGAACTGGATTCTGTAAAACATTACCAGCGAGGGGCTAGATGGGTTTGCTTACGTTATATTACGTTGTAGATGTATATAGTGTACCCAACGAGAATTAGGGGCCGACCCGAGTGGAATGTTGTAAAATACTACATTCGAGACGTTAGGTTGCCTTAGGTTAGGATATATAACGTTATAGACTTATATAATGTCCGCACCGAGACGTACGGGACGACACGACCGGGATTCTGTAAAACATTACCGGCAAGGGGCTAGCTGGGTTAGGTTAGGTTATATTACGATATAGACTTATATACTGTTCCCACCGAGAAGTAGGTTCCGCCCCGCCAGGAATGTTGTAAAATACTACATCCGAGATGTTAGGTTGCCTTAGGTTAGGATATATATCGTTATAGACGCATACAATGTCCCCACCGAGACGTACGGGACGACACGAACTGGATTCTGTAAAACATTACCAGCGAGGTGCTAGATGGGTTAGGTTAGGTTATATTGCGATATAGACGTATATAATGTGTCCACTGAGGTATAGGGGCCGACCCGCCTGGAATATTGTAAAATACTACGTTAGAGATGTTAGGTTGCCTTAGGTTAGGATATATAAGGTTATAGACGCATACAATGTCCCCACCAAGACGTACGGTACGACACGAATTGGATTCTGTAAAACATTACCAGCGAGGGGCTAGATGGGTTAGGTTAGGTTATATTTCGTTGTAGACGTATATAGTGTACCCAACGAGAATTAGGGGCCGACCCGAGTGGAATGTTGTAAAATACTACATTCGAGATGTTAGGTTGCCTTAGGTTAGGATATATAACGTTATAGACTTATATAATGTCCGCACCGAGACGTACGGGACGACACGAACGGGATTCTGTAAAACATTACCGCCGAGGGGCTAGATGGGTTAGGTTAGGTTATATTACGTCATAGACGTATATAATGTTCCCACCGATAAGTAGGGGCCAACACGCCAGGTATTTTGGGAAGTACTACATCCGAGATGTTAGGTTGCCTTAGGTGAGGATATATAATGTTATATTCGTATATAATGTCCGCACCGTGACGTACGGGGCGACACGAACGGAATTCTGTGAAATATTACGAGCGAGGGTCTAGATGGGTTAGGTTAGGTTATATTACGTTATAGACGTATATAATGTTCCCATAGAGAATTAAGGGCCGTCCCGCCTGAAATGTTGTCAAATACTACATTCGAGATGTTAGGTTTCCTTAGGTTAGGATATATAACGTTATAGACTTATATAATGTCCGCACCGAGACGTACGGGACGACACGAACGGGTTTCTGTAAAACATTACCGCCGAGGGGCTAGATGGGTTAGGTTAGGTTATATTACGTTATAGACGTATATAATGTTCCCACCGAGAAGTAGGGGCCGACCCGCCAGTAATTTTGGAAATGACTACATCCGAGATGTTAGATAGCCTTAGGTTAGGATCTATAACGTTATAGACGCATACAATGTCCCCACCGAGACGTACGGGACGACATGAACTGGATTCTGTAAAACATTACCAGCGAGGGGCTAAATGGGTTAGGTTAGGTTATATTGCGATATAGACGTATATAATGTGCCCACCGAGAAGTAGGGGCTGACCCGCCTGGAATGTTGTATAATACTACATGTGAGATGTTAGGTTGCCTTAGGTTAGCATATACAACGTTATAGACGTATATAATGTCCGCACCGTGACGTACGGGGCGACACGAACGGGATTCTGGGAAACATTACCAGCGAGGTTATAGATGGGTTAGGTTAGGTTATATTGCGATATAGACTTATATAATGTCCCTACCGAGAAGTGGGGCCGACCCGCCAGGAATGTTGTGAAATACTACATTCGAGACGTTAGGTTGCCGTCGGGTGGGATATACAATGTTATAGACGTATATTATGTCCCCACCGAGAAGTATGAACCAACCCGAACGGGATTCTGTAAAACATTACCGCCGAGGGGCTAGATGGGTTAGATTAGGTTATATCACGTTATGGACGTATATAATGTTCCCACCGAGAAGTAGGGGCCGACACGCATGTAACGTTGCAAAATACTACATCCGAGATGTTAGGTCGCCTTAGGTTAGGATATATATCATTATAGATGCATACAATGTCCCCACCGAGACGTACGGGACGACACAAACTGGATTCTGTAAAACATTACCAGCGAGGGGCTAGATGGGTTTGGTTAGGTTATATTTCGTTGTAGACGTATATAATGTACCCAACGAGAATTAGGGGCCGAACCGAGTGGAATGTCTTAAAATACTACATTCGAGATGTTAGGTTGCCTTAGGTTAGGATATATAACGTTATAGACTTATATAATGTCCGCACCGAGACGTACGGGACGACACGAACGGGATTCTGTAAAACATTACCGCCGAGGGGCTAGATGGGTTAGGTTAGGTTATATTACGTTATAGACGTATATAATGTTCCCACCGAGAAGTAGGGGCCAACCCGCCAGGTATTTGGAAAATACTACATCCGAGATGTTAGGTTGCCCTAGGTGAGGATATATAATGTTATAGACGTATATAATGTCCGCACCGTGACGTACGGGGCGACACGAACGGAATTCTGTGAAACATTACTAGCGGGGGTCTAGATGGGTTAGGTTAGGTTATATTACGATATAGACTTATATAATGTCCCTACCGAGAAGTGGGGCCGACCCGCCAGGAATGTTGTGAAATGCTACATTCGAGACGTTAGGTTGCCTTCGGGTGGGACATACAATGTTATAGACGTATATTATGTCCCCACCGAGAAGTATGAACCAACCCGAACGGGATTCTCTAAAACATTACCGCCGAGGGGCTAGATGGGTTAGATTAGGTTATATCACGTTATGGACGTATATAATGTTCCCACCGAGAAGTAGGGGCCGGCCCGCCAGGAATGTTGTAAAATACTACATCCGAGATGTTAGGTTGCCTTAGGTTAGGATATATAACGGTATAGACGCATGCAATGTCCCCACCAAGACGTACGGGACGACACGAACTGGATTCTGTAAAACATTACCAGCGAGGTGCTAGATGGGTTTGGTTATGTTATATTACGTTGTAGACGTATATAGTGTACCCAACGAGAATTAGGGGCCGACCCGAGTGCAATGTTGTAAAATACTACATTCGAGATGTTAGGTTGCCTTAGGTTAGGATATATAACGTTATAGACGCATACAATGTCCCCACCGAGACGTACGGGACGACACGAACTGGATACTGTAAAGCATTACCAGCGAGGGGCTAGATGGGTTAGGTTAGGTTATACTACGTTGTAGACCTATATAATGTTCCCACCGAGAAGTAGGGGCCGACCCGCCAGGAATGTTGTAAAATACTACATCCGAGATGTTAGGTTGCCTTAGGTTAGGATATATAACTTTCTAGACGCATATAATGTCCCCACCGAGAAGTACGGGCCGACACGACTGGGATTCTGTAAAACATTACCAGCGAGGTGCTAGATGGGTTTGGTTATGTTATATTACGTTGTAGACGTATATAGTGTACCCAACGAGAATTAGGGGCCGACCCGAGTGGAATGTTGTAAAATACTACATTCGGGATGTTAGGTTGCCTTAGGTTAGGATATATAACGTTATAGACGCATACAATGTCCCCACCAAGACGTACGGGACGACACGAACTGGATTCTGCAAAACATTACCAGCGAGGGGCTAGATGGGTTTGCTTACGTTATATTACGTTGTAGACGTATATAGTGTACCCAACGAGAATTAGGGGCCGACCCGAGTGGAATGTTGTAAAATACTACATTCGAGACGTTAGGTTGCCTTAGGTTAGGATATATAACGTTATAGACTTATATAATGTCCGCACCGAGACGTACGGGACGACACGAACGGGATTCTGTAAAACATTACCGCCGAGGGGCTAGATGGGTTAGGTTAGGTTATATTACGTTATAGACGTATATAATGTTCCCACCGAGAAGTAGGGGCCAACCCGCCAGGTATTTTGGAAAATACTACATCCGAGATGTTAGGTTGCCTTAGGTGAGGATATATAATGTTATAGACGTATATAATGTCCGCACCGTGACGTACGGGGCGACACGAACGGAATTCTGTGAAACATTACTATCGAGGGTCTAGATGGGTTAGGTTAGGTTATATTACGATATAGACTTATATAATGTCCCTACCGAGAAGTGGGGCCGACCCGCCAGGAATGTTGTGAAATACTACATTCGAGACGTTAGGTTGCCGTCGGGTGGGATATACAATGTTATAGACGTATATTATGTCCCCACCGAGAAGTATGAACCAACCCGAACGGGATTCTGTAAAACATTACCGCCGAGGGGCTAGATGGGTTAGATTAGGTTATATCACGTTATGGACGTATATAATGTTCCCACCGAGAAGTAGGGGCCGACCCGCCAGGAATGTTGTAAAATACTACATCCGAGATGTTAGGTTGCCTTAGGTTAGGATATATAATGTTATAGACGCATACAATGTCCCCACCGAGACGTACGGGACGACACGAACTGGATTCTGTAAAACATTACCAGCGAGGGGCTAGATGGGTTAGGTTAGGTAATATTGCGATATAGACGTATATAATGTGTCCACCGAGAAGTAGGGGCCGACCCGCCTGGAATGTCGTAAAATACTACGTTAGAGATGTTAGGTTGCCTTAGGTTAGGATATATAACTTTCTAGACGCATATAATGTCCCCACCGAGAAGTACGGGCCGACACGACCGGGATTCTGTAAAACATTACCGCCGAGGGGCTAGATGGGTTAGGTTAGGTTATATTACGTTATAGGCGTATATAATGTTCCCACCGAGAAGTAGGGGCCAAGCCGCCAGGTGTTTTGGAAAATACTACATCCGAGATGTTAGGTTGCCTTAGGTTATTATATATAACGTTATAGACGTATATAATGTCCCCACCGAGAAGTATGAGCCAACACGACCGGGATTCTGTAAAACATTATCACCGAAGGGCAAAATGGGTTAGGTTAGGTTATATTACGATATAGACGTATATAATGTTCCCACCGAGAAGTAGGGGCCGACACGCCTGTCATGATGCAAAATACTACATCCGTGATGTTAGGTCGCCTTAGGTTAGGATATATATCGTTATAGATGCATACAATGTCCCCACCGAGACGTACGGGACGACACAAACTGGATTCTGTAAAACATTACCAGCGAGGGGCTAGATGGGTTAGGTTAGGTTATATTTCGTTGTAGACGTATATAATGTACCCAACGAGAATTAGGGGCCGAACCGAGTGGAATGTCTTAAAATACTACATTCGAGATGTTAGGTTGCCTTAGGTTAGGATATATAACGCTATAGACTTATATAATGTCCGCACCGAGACGTACGGGACGACACGAACGGGATTCTGTAAAACATTACCGCCGAGGGGCTAGATGGGTTAGGTTAGGTTATATTACGTCATAGACGTATATAATGTTCCCACCGATAAGTAGGGGCCAACACGCCAGGTATTTTGGGAAGTACTACATCCGAGATGTTAGGTTGCCTTAGGTGAGGATACATAATGTTATATTCGTATATAATGTCCGCACCGTGACGTACGGGGCGACACGAACGGAATTCTGTGAAATATTACGAGCGAGGGTCTAGATGGGTTAGGTTAGGTTATATTACGTTATAGACGTATATAATGTTCCCATAGAGAATTAAGGGCCGTCCCGCCTGAAATGTTGTCAAATACTACATTCGAGATGTTAGGTTTCCTTAGGTTAGGATATATAACGTTATAGACTTATATAATGTCCGCACCGAGACGTACGGGACGACACGAACGGGTTTCTGTAAAACATTACCGCCGAGGGGCTAGATGGGTTAGGTTAGGTTATATTACGTTATAGACGTATATAATGTTCCCACCGAGAAGTAGGGGCCGACCCGCCAGTAATTTTGGAAATGACTACATCCGAGATGTTAGATAGCCTTAGGTTAGGATCTATAACGTTATAGACGCATACAATGTCCCCACCGAGACGTACGGGACGACATGAACTGGATTCTGTAAAACATTACCAGCGAGGGGCTAAATGGGTTAGGTTAGGTTATATTGCGATATAGACGTATATAATGTGCCCACCGAGAAGTAGGGGCTGACCCGCCTGGAATGTTGTATAATACTACATGTGAGATGTTAGGTTGCCTTAGGTTAGCATATACAACGTTATAGACGTATATAATGTCCGCACCGTGACGTACGGGGCGACACGAACGGGATTCTGGGAAACATTACCAGCGAGGTTATAGATGGGTTAGGTTAGGTTATATTGCGATATAGACTTATATAATGTCCCTACCGAGAAGTGGGGCCGACCCGCCAGGAATGTTGTGAAATACTACATTCGAGATGTTAGGTTGCCGTCGGGTGGGATATACAATGTTATAGACGTATATTATGTCCCCACCGAGAAGTATGAACCAACCCGAACGGGATTCTGTAAAACATTACCGCCGAGGGGCTAGATGGGTTAGATTAGGTTATATCACGTTATGGACGTATATAATGTTCCCACCGAGAAGTAGGGGCCGGCCCGCCAGGAATGTTGTAAAATACTACATCCGAGATGTTAGGTTGCCTTAGGTTAGGATATATAACGGTATAGACGCATGCAATGTCCCCACCAAGACGTACGGGACGACACGAACTGGATTCTGTAAAACATTACCAGCGAGGTGCTAGATGGGTTTGGTTATGTTATATTACGTTGTAGACGTATATAGTGTACCCAACGAGAATTAGGGGCCGACCCGAGTGCAATGTTGTAAAATACTACATTCGAGATGTTAGGTTGCCTTAGGTTAGGATATATAACGTTATAGACGCATACAATGTCCCCACCGAGACGTACGGGACGACACGAACTGGATACTGTAAAGCATTACCAGCGAGGGGCTAGATGGGTTAGGTTAGGTTATACTACGTTGTAGACCTATATAATGTTCCCACCGAGAAGTAGGGGCCGACCCGCCAGGAATGTTGTAAAATACTACATCCGAGATGTTAGGTTGCCTTAGGTTAGGATATATAACTTTCTAGACGCATATAATGTCCCCACCGAGAAGTACGGGCCGACACGACTGGGATTCTGTAAAACATTACCAGCGAGGTGCTAGATGGGTTTGGTTATGTTATATTACGTTGTAGACGTATATAGTGTACCCAACGAGAATTAGGGGCCGACCCGAGTGGAATGTTGTAAAATACTACATTCGGGATGTTAGGTTGCCTTAGGTTAGGATATATAACGTTATAGACGCATACAATGTCCCCACCAAGACGTACGGGACGACACGAACTGGATTCTGCAAAACATTACCAGCGAGGGGCTAGATGGGTTTGCTTACGTTATATTACGTTGTAGACGTATATAGTGTACCCAACGAGAATTAGGGGCCGACCCGAGTGGAATGTTGTAAAATACTACATTCGAGACGTTAGGTTGCCTTAGGTTAGGATATATAACGTTATAGACTTATATAATGTCCGCACCGAGACGTACGGGACGACACGAACGGGATTCTGTAAAACATTACCGCCGAGGGGCTAGATGGGTTAGGTTAGGTTATATTACGTTATAGACGTATATAATGTTCCCACCGAGAAGTAGGGGCCAACCCGCCAGGTATTTTGGAAAATACTACATCCGAGATGTTAGGTTGCCTTAGGTGAGGATATATAATGTTATAGACGTATATAATGTCCGCACCGTGACGTACGGGGCGACACGAACGGAATTCTGTGAAACATTACTATCGAGGGTCTAGATGGGTTAGGTTAGGTTATATTACGATATAGACTTATATAATGTCCCTACCGAGAAGTGGGGCCGACCCGCCAGGAATGTTGTGAAATACTACATTCGAGACGTTAGGTTGCCGTCGGGTGGGATATACAATGTTATAGACGTATATTATGTCCCCACCGAGAAGTATGAACCAACCCGAACGGGATTCTGTAAAACATTACCGCCGAGGGGCTAGATGGGTTAGATTAGGTTATATCACGTTATGGACGTATATAATGTTCCCACCGAGAAGTAGGGGCCGACCCGCCAGGAATGTTGTAAAATACTACATCCGAGATGTTAGGTTGCCTTAGGTTAGGATATATAATGTTATAGACGCATACAATGTCCCCACCGAGACGTACGGGACGACACGAACTGGATTCTGTAAAACATTACCAGCGAGGGGCTAGATGGGTTAGGTTAGGTAATATTGCGATATAGACGTATATAATGTGTCCACCGAGAAGTAGGGGCCGACCCGCCTGGAATGTCGTAAAATACTACGTTAGAGATGTTAGGTTGCCTTAGGTTAGGATATATAACGTTATAGACGCATGCAATGTCCCCATCAAGACGTACGGGACGACACGAACTGGATTCTGTAAAACATTACCAGCGAGGTGCTAGATGGGTTTGGTTATGTTATATTACGTTGTAGACGTATATAGTGTACCCAACGAGAATTAGGGGCCGACCCGAGTGGAATGTTGTAAAATACTACCTTCGGGATGTTAGGTTGCCTTAGGTTAGGATATATAACGTTATAGACGCATACAATGTCCTCACCAAGACGTACGGGACGACACGAACTGGATTCTGTAAAACATTACCAGCGAGGGGCTAGATGGGTTAGGTTAGGTTATACTACGTTGTAGACCTATATAATGTTCCCACCGAGAAGTAGGGGCCGACCCGCCAGGAATGTTGTAAAATACTACATCCGAGATGTTAGGTTGCCTTAGGTTAGGATATATAACTTTCTAGACGCATATAATGTCCCCACCGAGAAGTACGGGCCGACACGACCGGGATTCTGTAAAACATTACCGCCGAGGGGCTAGATGGGTTAGGTTAGGTTATATTACGTTATAGACGTATATAATGTTCCCACCGAGAAGTAGGGGCCAAGCCGCCAGGTGTTTTGGAAAATACTACATCCGAGATGTTAGGTTGCCTTAGGTTATTATATATAACGTTATAGACGTATATAATGTCCCCACCGAGAAGTATGAGCCAACACGACCGGGATTCTGTAAAACATTATCACCGAAGGGCAAAATGGGTTAGGTTAGGTTATATTACGATATAGACGTATATAATGTTCCCACCGAGAAGTAGGGGCCGACACGCCTGTCATGATGCAAAATACTACATCCGAGATGTTAGGTCGCCTTAGGTTAGGATATATATCGTTATAGATGCATACAATGTCCCCACCGAGACGTACGGGACGACACAAACTGGATTCTGTAAAACATTACCAGCGAGGGGCTAGATGGGTTAGGTTAGGTTATATTTCGTTGTAGACGTATATAATGTACCCAACGAGAATTAGGGGCCGAACCGAGTGGAATGTCTTAAAATACTACATTCGAGATGTTAGGTTTCCTTAGGTTAGGATATATAACGTTATAGACTTATATAATGTCCGCACCGAGACGTACGGGACGACACGAACGGGTTTCTGTAAAACATTACCGCCGAGGGGCTAGATGGGTTAGGTTAGGTTATATTACGTTATAGACGTATATAATGTTCCCACCGAGAAGTAGGGGCCGACCCGCCAGTAATTTTGGAAATGACTACATCCGAGATGTTAGATAGCCTTAGGTTAGGATCTATAACGTTATAGACGCATACAATGTCCCCACCGAGACGTACGGGACGACATGAACTGGATTCTGTAAAACATTACCAGCGAGGGGCTAAATGGGTTAGGTTAGGTTATATTGCGATATAGACGTATATAATGTGCCCACCGAGAAGTAGGGGCTGACCCGCCTGGAATGTTGTATAATACTACATGTGAGATGTTAGGTTGCCTTAGGTTAGCATATACAACGTTATAGACGTATATAATGTCCGCACCGTGACGTACGGGGCGACACGAACGGGATTCTGGGAAACATTACCAGCGAGGTTATAGATGGGTTAGGTTAGGTTATATTGCGATATAGACTTATATAATGTCCCTACCGAGAAGTGGGGCCGACCCGCCAGGAATGTTGTGAAATACTACATTCGAGACGTTAGGTTGCCGTCGGGTGGGATATACAATGTTATAGACGTATATAATGTCCCCACCGAGAAGTATGAACCAACCCGAACGGGATTCTGTAAAACATTACCGCCGATGGGCTAGATGGGTTAGATTAGGTTATATTACGTTATGGACGTATATAATGTTCCCACCGAGAAGTAGGGGCCGACCAGCCAGGAATGTTGTAAAATACTACATCCGAGATGTTAGGTTGCCTTAGGTGAGGCTATATAATGTTATATACGTATATAATGTCCGCACGGTGACGTACGGGGCGACACGAACGGAATTCTGTGAAATATTACCAGCGAGGTTCTAGACGGGTTAGGATAGGTTATATTACGTTATAGACGTGTATAATGTTCCCATAGAGAATTAAGGGCCGTCCCGCCTGGAATGTTGTAAAACACTACGTTAGAGATGTTAGGTTGCCTTAGGTTAGCATATATAACGTTCTAGACGTATATAATGACCGCACCGTGACGTACGGCGGACACGAACGGTAATTCTGTAAAACATTACCAGCGAGGGGCTAGATGTGTTAGGTTAGGTTATACTACGTTGTAGACGTATATAATGTTCCCACCGAGAAGTAGGGGCCGACCCAACAGGAATGTTGTAAAACCCTACGTTAGAGATGTTAGGTTGCGTTATGTTAGGATATATAACGTCATAAACGTATATAATGACCGCACCGTGACGTACGGCGGACACGAACAGGATTCTGTGAATCATTACCAGCGAGGGTCTAGATGGGTTAGGTTAGGTTATATTATGATACAGACTTATATAATGTTCCCACCGAGAAGTAGGTTCCGCCCCGCCAGGAATGTTGTAAAATACTACATCCGAGATGTTAGGTTGCCTTAGGTTAGGATATATAACGTTATAGACGTATATAATGACCGCACCGTAACGTACGGCGGACACGAACGGGATTCTGTGAAACATTACCAGCGAGGGTCTAGATGGGTTAGGTTAGGTTATATTTCGTTGTAGACGTATATAATGTACCCAACGAGAATTAGGGGCCGACCCGAGTGGAATGTCTTAAAATACTACATTCGAGATGTTAGGTTGCCTTAGGTTAGGATATATAACGTTATAGACTTATATAATGTCCGCACCGAGACGTATGGGACGACACAAACGGAATTCTGTGAAACATTACTAGCGTGGGTCTAGATGGGTTAGGTTAGGTTATATTGCGATATAGACGTACATAATGTGTACACCGAGAAGTAGGGGCCGACCCGCCTGGAATGTTGTAAAACACTACGTTAGAGATGTTAGGTTGCGTTAGGATAGGATATATAACGTTATAGACGTATATAATGACCGCACCTTGACGTACGGCGGACACGAACGGGATTCTGTAAAACATTACCAGCGAGGGTCTAGATGGGTCAGGTTAGGTTATATTACGTTATGGTCGTATATAATGTTCCCACCGAGAAGAAGGTTCCGCCCCGCCAGGAATGTTGTAAAATACTACATCCGAGATG
This sequence comes from Xylocopa violacea, assembly GCA_963969225.1. Lineage (NCBI taxonomy): Eukaryota > Metazoa > Arthropoda > Insecta > Hymenoptera > Apidae > Xylocopa > Xylocopa violacea. The sequence goes on along the minus strand of CAXAJV010000614.1, from coordinate 76,965 downwards.
TTAGGTCGCCTTAGGTTAGGATATATATCGTTATAGATGCATACAATGTCCCCACCGAGACGTACAGGACGAGACGAACTGGATTCTGTAAAACATTACCAGCGAGGGGCTAGATGGGTTAGGTTAGGTTATATTTCGTTGTAGACGTATATAATGTACCCAACGAGAATTAGGGGCCGACCCGAGTGGAATGTCTTAAAATACTACATTCGAGATGTTAGGTTGCCTTAGGTTAGGATATATAACGTTCTAGACGCATATAATGTCCCCACCGAGAAGTACGGGCCGACACGACCGGGATTGTGTAAAACATTACCGCCGAGGGGCTAGATGGGTTAGGTTAGGTTATATTACGTTATAGACGTATATAATGTTCCCACCGAGAAGTAGGGGCCAAGCCGCCAGGTGTGTTGGAAAATACTACATCCGAGATGTTAGGTTGCCTTAGGTTATGATATATAACGTTATAGACGTATATAATGTCCCCACCGAGAAGTATGAGCCAACACGACCGGGATTCTGTAAAACATTATCACCGAAGGGCAAAATGGGTTAGGTTAGGTTATATTACGATATAGACGTATATAATGTTCCCACCGAGAAGTAGGGGCCGACACGCCTGGAATGTCGTAAAATACTACGTTAGAGATGTTAGGTTGCCTTAGGTTAGGATATATAACGTTATAGACGCATGCAATGACCCACCAAGACGTACGGGACGACACGAACTGGATTCTGTAAAACATTACCAGCGAGGTGCTAGATGGGTTTGGTTAGGTTATACTACGTTGTAGACCTATATAATGTTCCCACCGAGAGGTAGGGGCCGACCCGCCAGGAATGTTGTAAAATACTACATCCGAGATGTTAGGTTGCCTTAGGTTAGGATATATAACTTTCTAGACGCATATAATGTCCCCACCGAGAAGTACGGGCCGACACGACCGGGATTCTGTAAAACATTACCGCCGAGGTGCTAGATGGGTTAGGTTAGGTTATATTCCGATATAGACGTATATAAAGTGTCCACCGAGAAGTAGGGGCCGACCCGCCTGGAATGTTGTAAAACACTACGTTAGAGATCTTAGGTTGCGTTAGGTTAGGATATATAACGTTAGAGACGTATATAATGACCGCACCGTGACGTACGGCGGACACGAACGGGATTCTGTAAAACATTACCAGCGAGGGTCTAGATGGGTCAGGTTAGGTTATATTACGTTATGGTCGTATATAATGTTCCCACCGAGAAGAAGGTTCCGCCCCGCCAGAAATGTTGTAAAATACTACATCCGAGATGTTAGGTCGCTTAAGGTTAGGATATATATCGTTATAGATGCATACAATGTCCCCACCGAGACGTACGGGACGAGACGAACTGGATTCTGTAAAACATTACCAGCGAGGGGCTAGATGGGTTAGGTTAGGTTATATTTCGTTGTAGACGTATATAATGTACCCAACGAGAATTAGGGGCCGACCCGAGTGGAATGTCTTAAAATACTACATTCGAGATGTTAGGTTGCCTTAGGTTAGGATATATAACGTTCTAGACGCATATAATGTCCCCACCGAGAAGTACGGGCCGACACGACCGGGATTCTGTGAAACATTACCGCCGAGGGGCTAGATGGGTTAGGTTAGGTTATATTACGTTATAGACGTATATAATGTTCCCACCGAGAAGTAGGGGCCAAGCCGCCAGGTGTGTTGGAAAATACTACATCCGAGATGTTAGGTTGCCTTAGGTTATGATATATAACGTTATAGACGTATATAATGTCCCCACCGAGAAGTATGAGCCAACACGACCGGGATTCTGTAAAACATTATCACCGAAGGGCAAAATGGGTTAGGTTAGGTTATATTACGATATGGACGTATATAATGTTCCCACCGAGAAGTAGGGGCCGACACGCCTGTAATGTTGCAAAATACTACATCCGAGATGTTAGGTCGCCTTAGGTTAGGATATATATCGTTATAGATGCATACAATGTCCCCACCGAGACGTACGGGACGACACAAACTGGATTCTGTAAAACATTACCAGCGAGGGGCTAGATGGGTTAGGTTAGGTTATATTTCGTTGTAGACGTATATAATGTACCCAACGAAAATTAGGGGCCGAACCGAGTGGAATGTCTTAGAATACTACATTCGAGATGTTAGGTTGCCTTAGGTTAGGATATATAACGTTATAGACTTATATAATATCCGCACCGAGACGTACGGGACGACACGAACGGGATTCTGTAAAACATTACCGCCGAGGGGCTAGTTGGGTTAGGTTAGGTTATATTACGTTATAGACGTATATAATGTTCCCACCGAGAAGTAGGGGCCAACCCGCCAGGTATTTTGGAAAATACTACATCCGAGATGTTAGGTTGCCCTAGGTGAGGATATATAATGTTATAGACGTATATAATGTCCGCACCGTGACGTACGGGGCGACAGGAACGGAATTCTGTGAAACATTACTAGCGAGGGTCTAGATGCGTTAGGTTAGGTTATATTACGATATAGACTTATATAATGTCCCTACCGAGAAGTGGGGCCGACCCGCCAGGAATGTTGTGAAATACTACATTCGAGACGTTAGGTTGCCGTCGGGTGGGATATACAATGTTATAGACGTATATTATGTCCCCACCGAGAAGTATGAACCAACCCGAACGGGATTCTGTAAAACATTACCGCCGAGGGGCTAGATGGGTTAGATTAGGTTATATCACGTTATGGACGTATATAATGTTCCCACCGAGAAGTAGGGGCCGACCCGCCAGGAATGTTGTAAAATACTACATCCGAGATGTTAGGTTGCCTTAGGTTAGGATATATAATGTTATAGACGCATACAATGTCCCCACCGAGACGTACGGGACGACACGACCGGGATTCTGTAAAACATTACCAGCGAGGGTGTAGATGGGTTAGGTTAGGTTATATTACGTTATAGACGTATATAATGTTCCCACCGAGAATTAGGGGCCGACCCGCCAGGTGTTTTGGAAAATACTATATCCGAGATGTTAGGTTGCCTTAGGTTAGGATATATAAAGTTATAGACGCATACAACGTCCCCACCGAGACGTACGGGACGACACGAACTGGATTCTGTAACACATTACCAGCGAGGGGCTAGATGGGTTAGGTTGGGTAATATTACGTTGTAGACGTATATAATGTACCCAACGAGAATTAGGGGCCGACCCGAGTGGAATGTTGTAAAATACAACATTCGAGATGTTAGGTTGCCTTAGGTTAGGATATATAACGTTATAGCCTTATATAATCTCCGCACCGAGAAGTACGGGACGACACGAACGGGATTCCGTAAAACATTACCGCCGAGGGGCTAGATGGGTTAGGTTAGGTTATATTACGTTATAGACGTATATAAAGTTCCCACCGAGAAGTAGGGGCCGACCCGCCTGGAATGTTGTAAAACACTACGTTAGAGATCTTAGGTTGCGTTAGGTTAGGATATATAACGTTAGAGACGTATATAATGACCGCACCGTGACGTACGGCGGACACGAACGGGATTCTGTAAAACATTACCAGCGAGGGTCTAGATGGGTCAGGTTAGGTTATATTACGTTATGGTCGTATATAATGTTCCCACCGAGAAGAAGGTTCCGCCCCGCCAGGAATGTTGTAAAATACTACATCCGAGATGTTAGGTCGCTTAAGGTTAGGATATATATCGTTATAGATGCATACAATGTCCCCACCGAGACGTACGGGACGAGACGAACTGGATTCTGTAAAACATTACCAGCGAGGGGCTAGATGGGTTAGGTTAGGTTATATTTCGTTGTAGACGTATATAATGTACCCAACGAGAATTAGGGGCCGACCCGAGTGGAATGTCTTAAAATACTACATTCGAGATGTTAGGTTGCCTTAGGTTAGGATATATAACGTTCTAGACGCATATAATGTCCCCACCGAGAAGTACGGGCCGACACGACCGGGATTCTGTAAAACATTACCGCCGAGGGGCTAGATGGGTTAGGTTAGGTTATATTACGTTATAGACGTATATAATGTTCCCACCGAGAAGTAGGGGCCAAGCCGCCAGGTGTGTTGGAAAATACTACATCCGAGATGTTAGGTTGCCTTAGGTTATGATATATAACGTTATAGACGTATATAATGTCCCCACCGAGAAGTATGAGCCAACACGACCGGGATTCTGTAAAACATTATCACCGAAGGGCAAAATGGGTTAGGTTAGGTTATATTACGATATGGACGTATATAATGTTCCCACCGAGAAGTAGGGGCCGACACGCCTGTAATGTTGCAAAATACTACATCCGAGATGTTAGGTCGCCTTAGGTTAGGATATATATCGTTATAGATGCATACAATGTCCCCACCGAGACGTACGGGACGACACAAACTGGATTCTGTAAAACATTACCAGCGAGGGGCTAGATGGGTTAGGTTAGGTTATATTTCGTTGTAGACGTATATAATGTACCCAACGAAAATTAGGGGCCGAACCGAGTGGAATGTCTTAAAATACTACATTCGAGATGTTAGGTTGCCTTAGGTTAGGATATATAACGTTATAGACTTATATAATATCCGCACCGAGACGTACGGGACGACACGAACGGGATTCTGTAAAACATTACCGCCGAGGGGCTAGTTGGGTTAGGTTAGGTTATATTACGTTATAGACGTATATAATGTTCCCACCGAGAAGTAGGGGCCAACCCGCCAGGTATTTTGGAAAATACTACATCCGAGATGTTAGGTTGCCCTAGGTGAGGATATATAATGTTATAGACGTACATAATGTCCGCACCGTGACGTACGGGGCGACAGGAACGGAATTCTGTGAAACATTACTAGCGAGGGTCTAGATGCGTTAGGTTAGGTTATATTACGATATAGACTTATATAATGTCCCTACCGATAAGTGGGGCCGACCCGCCAGGAATGTTGTGAAATACTACATTCGAGACGTTAGGTTGCCGTCGGGTGGGATATACAATGTTATAGACGTATATTATGTCCCCACCGAGAAGTATGAACCAACCCGAACGGGATTCTGTAAAACATTACCGCCGAGGGGCTAGATGGGTTAGATTAGGTTATATCACGTTATGGACGTATATAATGTTCCCACCGAGAAGTAGGGGCCGACCCGCCAGGAATGTTGTAAAATACTACATCCGAGTTGTTAGGTTGCCTTAGGTTAGGATATATAATGTTATAGACGCATACAATGTCCCCACCGAGACGTACGGGACGACACGAACTGGATTCTGTAAAACATTACCAGCGAGGGGCTAGATGGGTTAGGTTAGGTAATATTGCGATATAGACGTATATAATGTGTCCACCGAGAAGTAGGGGCCGACCCGCCTGGAATGTCGTAAAATACTACGTTAGAGATGTTAGGTTGCCTTAGGTTAGGATATATAACGTTATAGACGCATACAATGTCCCCACCAAGACGTACGGGACGACACGAACTGGATTCTGTAAAACATTACCAGCGAGGGGCTAGATGGGTTAGGTTAGGTTATACTACGTTGTAGACCTATATAATGTTCCCACCGAGAAGTAGGGGCCGACCCGCCAGGAATGTTGTAAAATACTACATCCGAGATGTTAGGTTGCCTTAGGTTAGGATATATAACTTTCTAGACGCATATAATGTCCCCACCGAGAAGTACGGGCCGACACGACCGGGATTCTGTAAAACATTACCGCCGAGGGGCTAGACGGGTTAGGTTAGGTTATATTACGTTATAGACGTATATAATGTTCCCACCGAGAAGTAGGGGCCAAGCCGCCAGGTGTTTTGGAAAATACTACATCCGAGATGTTAGGTTGCCTTAGGTTATGATATATAACGTTATAGACGTATATAATGTCCCCACCGAGAAGTATGAGCCAACACGACCGGGATTCTGTAAAACATTATCACCGAAGGGCAAAATGGGTTAGGTTAGGTTATATTACGATATAGACGTATATAATGTTCCCACCGAGAAGTAGGGGCCGACACGCCTGGAATGTCGTAAAATACTACGTTAGAGATGTTAGGTTGCCTTAGGTTAGGATATATAACGTTATAGACGCATGCAATGTCCCCACCAAGACGTACGGGACGACACGAACTGGATTCTGTAAAACATTACCAGCGAGGTGCTAGATGGGTTTGGTTATGTTATATTACGTTGTAGACGTTGATAGTGTACCCAACGAGAATTAGGGGCCGACCCGAGTGGAATGTTGTAAAATACTACATTCGGGATGTTAGGTTGCCTTAGGTTAGGATATATAACGTTATAGACGCATACAATGTCCCCACCAAGACGTACGGGACGACACGAACTGGATTCTGTAAAACATTACCAGCGAGGGGCTAGATGGGTTAGGTTAGGTTATACTACGTTGTAGACCTATATAATGTTCCCACCGAGAAGTAGGGGCTGACCCGCCAGGAATGTTGTGAAATACTACATTCGAGACGTTAGGTTGCCGTCGGGTGGGATATACAATGTTATAGACGTATATTATGTCCCCACCGAGAAGTATGAACCAACCCGAACGGGATTCTGTAAAACATTACCGCCGAGGGTCTAGATGGGTTAGATTAGGTTATATCACGTTATGGACGTATATAATGTTCCCACCGAGAAGTAGGGGCCGACCCGCCAGGAATGTTGTAAAATACTACATCCGAGATGTTAGGTTGCCTTAGGTTAGGATATATAACGTTATAGACGCATGCAATGTCCCCACTAAGACGTACGGGACGACACGAACTGGATTCTGTAAAACATTACCAGCGAGGTGCTAGATGGGTTTGGTTATGTTATATTACGTTGTAGACGTATATAGTGTACCCAACGAGAATTAGGGGCCGACCCGAGTGGAATGTTGTAAAATACTACATTCGGGATGTTAGGTTGCCTTAGGTTAGGATATATAACGTTATAGACGCATACAATGTCCCCACCAAGACGTACGGGACGACACGAACTGGATTCTGTAAAACATTACCAGCGAGGGGCTAGATGGGTTAGGTTAGGTTATACTACGTTGTAGACCTATATAATGTTCCCACCGAGAAGTAGGGGCCGACCCGCCAGGAATGTTGTAAAATACTACATCCGAGATGTTAGGTTGCCTTAGGTTAGGATATATAACTTTCTAGACGCATATAATGTCCCCACCGAGAAGTACGGGCCGACACGACCGGGATTCTGTAAAACATTACCGCCGAGGGGCTAGATGGGTTAGGTTAGGTTATATTACGTTATAGACGTATATAATGTTCCCACCGAGAAGTAGGGGCCAAGCCGCCAGGTGTTTTGGAAAATACAACATCCGAGATGTTAGGTTGCCTTAGGTTATGATATATAACGTTATAGACGTATATAATGTCCCCACCGAGAAGTATGAGCCAACACGACCGGGATTCTGTAAAACATTATCACCGAAGGGCAAAATGGGTTAGGTTAGGTTATATTACGATATAGACGTATATAATGTTCCCACCGAGAAGTAGGGGCCGACACGCCTGGAATGTCGTAAAATACTACGTTAGAGATGTTAGGTTGCCTTAGGTTAGGATATATAACGTTATAGACGCATGCAATGACCCACCAAGACGTACGGGACGACACGAACTGGATTCTGTAAAACATTACCAGCGAGGTGCTAGATGGGTTTGGTTAGGTTATACTACGTTGTAGACCTATATAATGTTCCCACCGAGAGGTAGGGGCCGACCCGCCAGGAATGTTGTAAAATACTACATCCGAGATGTTAGGTTGCCTTAGGTTAGGATATATAACTTTCTAGACGCATATAATGTCCCCACCGAGAAGTACGGGCCGACACGACCGGGATTCTGTAAAACATTACCGCCGAGGGGTTAGATGGGTTAGGTTAGGTTATATTACGTTATAGACGTATATAGTGTTCCCACCGAGAAGTAGGGGCCAAGCCACCAGGTGTTTTGGAAAATACTACATCCGAGATGTTAGGTTGCCTTAGGTTATGATATATAACGTTATAGACGTATATAATGTCCCCACCGAGAAGTATGAGCCAACACGACCGGGATTCTGTAAAACATTATCACCGAAGGGCAAAATGGGTTAGGTTAGGTTATATTACGATATAGACGTATATAATGTTCCCACCGAGAAGTAGGGGCCGACACGCCTGTAATGTTGCAAAATACTACATCCGAGATGTTAGGTCGCCTTAGGTTAGGATATATATCGTTATAGATGCATACAATGTCCCCACCGAGACGTACGGGACGACACGAACTGGATTCTGTAAAACATTACCAGCGAGGGGCTAGATGGGTTAGGTTAGGTTATATTACGTTATGGACGTATATAATGTTCCCACCGAGAAGTAGGGTCCGACCCGCCAGGAATGTTGTAAAATACTACATCCGAGATGTTAGGTTGCCTTAGGTGAGGATATATAATGTTATATACGTATATAATGTCCGCACCGTGACGTACGGGGCGACACGAACGGAATTCTGTGAAATATTACCAGCGAGGGTCTAGATGGGTTAGGATAGGTTATATTACGTTATAGACGTGTATAATGTTCGCATAGAGAATTAAGTGCCGTCCCGCCTGGAATGTTGTAGAACACTACGTTAGAGATGTTAGGTTGCCTTAGGTTAGCATATATAACGTTATAGACGTATATAATGACCGCACCGTGACGTACGGCGGACACGAACGGGATTCTGTGAATCATTACCAGCGAGGGTCTAGATGGGTTAGGTTAGGTTATATTATGATACAGACTTATATAATGTTCCCACCGAGAAGTAGGTTCCGCCCCGCCAGGAATGTTGTAAAATACTACATCCGAGATGTTAGGTTGCCTTAGGTTAGGATATATAACGTTATAGACGTATATAATGACCGCACCGTAACGTACGGCGGACACGAACGGGATTGTGTGAAACATTACCAGCGAGGGTCTAGATGGGTTAGGTTAGGTTATACCACGATATAGACTTATATAATGTTCCCACCTAGAAGTAGGTTCCGCCGCGCAAGGAATGTTGTAAAATACTACATCCGAGATGTTAGGTTGCCTTAGGTTAGGATATATAACGTTATAGACGCATACAATGTCCCCACCGAGACGTACGGGGCGACACGGACGGGATTCTGTGAAACATTACCAGCGAGGTGCTAGATGGGTTAGGTTAGGTTATATTGCGATATAGACGTATATAATGTGCCCACCGAGAAGTAGGGGCCGACCCGCCTGGAATGTTGTAAAACACTACGTTATAGATGTTAATTTGCGTTAGGTTAGGATATATAACGTCATAAACGTATATAATGACCGCACCGTGACGTACGGCGGACACGAACGGGATACTGTGAAACATTACCAGCGAGGCTCTAGATGGGTTAGGTTAGGTTATATTACGATATAGACTTATATAATGTACTCACCGAGAAGCAGGTTCCGCCCCGCCAGGAATGTTGTAAAATACTACATCCGAGATGTTAGGTCGCCTTAGGTTAGGATATATATCGTAATAGATGCATACAATGTCCCCACCGAGACGTACGGGACGACACGAACTGGATTCTGTAAAACATTACCAGCGAGGGGCTAGATGGTTTAGGTTGGGTTATATTTCGTTGTAGACGTATATAATGTACCCAACGAGAATTAGGGGCCGACCCGAGTGGAATGTCTTAAAATACTACATTCGAGATGTTAGGTTGCCTCAGGTTAGGATATATAACGTTATAGACTTATATAATCTCCGCACCGAGAAGTACGGGACGACACGAACGGGATTCCGTAAAACATTACCGCCGAGGGGCTAGATGGGTTGGGTTAGGTTATATTACGTTATAGACGTATATAATGTTCCCACCGAGAAGTAGGGACCAACCCGCCAGGTATTTTGGAAAATACTACATCCGAGATGTTAGGTTGCCTTAGGTGAGGATATATAATGTTATAGACGTATATAATGTCCGCTCCGTGACGTACGGGGCGACACGAACGGAATTCTGTGAAACATTACTAGCGAGGGTCTAGATGGGTTAGGTTAGGTTATATTACGATATAGACTTATATAATGTCCCTACCGAGAAGTGGGGCCGACCCGCCAGGAATGTTGTGAAATACTACATTCGAGACGTTAGGTTGCCTTCGGGTGGGATATACAATGTTATAGACGTATATAATGTCCCCACCGAGAAGTATGAACCAACCCGAACGGGATTCTGTAAAACATTACCGCCGAGGGGCTAGATGGGTTAGATTAGGTTATATCACGTTATGGACGTATATAATGTTCCCACCGAGAAGTAGGGGCCGACCCGCCAGGAATGTTGTAAAATACTACATCCGAGATGTTAGGTTGCCTTAGGTTAGGATATATAATGTTATAGACGCATACAATGTCCCCACCGAGACGTACGGGACGACACGAACTGGATTCTGTAAAACATTACCAGCGAGGGGCTAGATGGGTTAGGTTAGGTAATATTGCGATATAGACGTATATAATGTGTCCACCGAGAAGTAGGGGCCGACCCGCCTGGAATGTCGTAAAATACTACGTTAGAGATGTTAGGTTGCCTTAGGTTAGGATATATAACGTTATAGACGCATACAATGTCCCCACCAAGAGGTACGGGACGACACGAACTGGATTCTGTAAAACATTACCAGCGAGGGGCTAGATGGGTTAGGTTAGGTTATACTACGTTGTAGACCTATATAATGTTCCCACCGAGAAGTAGGGGCCGACCCGCCAGGAATGTTGTAAAATACTACATCCGAGATGTTAGGTTGCCTTAGGTTAGGATATATAACTTTCTAGACGCATATAATGTCCCCACCGAGAAGTACGGGCCGACACGACCGGGATTCTGTAAAACATTACCGCCGAGGGGCTAGATGGGTTAGGTTAGGTTATATTACGTTATAGACGTATATAATGTTCCCACCGAGAAGTAGGGGCCAAGCCGCCAGGTGTTTTGGAAAATACTACATCCGAGATGTTAGGTTGCCTTAGGTTATGATATATAACGTTATAGACGTATATAATGTCCCCACCGAGAAGTATGAGCCAACACGACCGGGATTCTGTAAAACATTATCACCGAAGGGCAAAATGGGTTAGGTTAGGTTATATTACGATATAGACGTATATAATGTTCCCACCGAGAAGTAGGGGCCGACACGCCTGCAATGTCGTAAAATACTACGTTAGAGATGTTAGGTTGCCTTAGGTTAGGATATATAACGTTATAGACGCATGCAATGTCCCCACCAAGACGTACGGGACGACACGAACTGGATTCTGTAAAACATTACCAGCGAGGTGCTAGATGGGTTTGGTTATGTTATATTACGTTGTAGACGTTGATAGTGTACCCAACGAGAATTAGGGGCCGACCCGAGTGGAATGTTGTAAAATACTACATTCGGGATGTTAGGTTGCCTTAGGTTAGGATATATAACGTTATAGACGCATACAATGTCCCCACCAAGACGTACGGGACGACACGAACTGGATTCTGTAAAACATTACCAGCGAGGGGCTAGATGGGTTAGGTTAGGTTATACTACGTTGTAGACCTATATAATGTTCCCACCGAGAAGTAGGGGCCGACCCGCCAGGAATGTTGTGAAATACTACATTCGAGACGTTAGGTTGCCGTCGGGTGGGATATACAATGTTATAGACGTATATTATGTCCCCACCGAGAAGTATGAACCAACCCGAACGGGATTCTGTAAAACATTACCGCCGAGGGGCTAGATGGGTTAGATTAGGTTATATCACGTTATGGACGTATATAATGTTCCCACCGAGAAGTAGGGGCCGACCCGCCAGGAATGTTGTAAAATACTACATCCGAGATGTTAGGTTGCCTTAGGTTAGGATATATAATGTTATAGACGCATACAATGTCCCCACCGAGACGTACGGGACGACACGAACTGGATTCTGTAAAACATTACCAGCGAGGGGCTAGATGGGTTATGTTAGGTAATATTGCGATATAGACGTATATAATGTGTCCACCGAGAAGTAGGGGCCGACCCGCCTGGAATGTCGTAAAATACTACGTTAGAGATGTTAGGTTGCCTTAGGTTAGGATATATAACGCTATAGACGCATGCAATGTCCCCACCAAGACGTACGGGACGACACGAACTGGATTCTGTAAAACATTACCAGCGAGGTGCTAGATGGGTTTGGTTATGTTATATTACGTTGTAGACGTATATAGTGTACCCAACGAGAATTAGGGGCCGACCCGAGTGGAATGTTGTAAAATACGACATTCGGGATGTTAGGTTGCCTTAGGTTAGGATATATAACGTTATAGACGCATACAATGTCCCCACCAAGACGTACGGGACGACACGAACTGGATTCTGTAAAACATTACCAGCGAGGGGCTAGATGGGTTAGGTTAGGTTATACTACGTTGTAGACCTATATAATGTTCCCACCGAGAAGTAGGGGCCGACCCGCCAGGAATGTTGTAAAATACTACATCCGAGATGTTAGGTTGCCTTAGGTTAGGATATATAACTTTCTAGACGCATATAATGTCCCCACCGAGAAGTACGGGCCGACACGACCGGGATTCTGTAAAACATTACCGCCGAGGGGCTAGATGGGTTAGGTTAGGTTATATTACGTTATAGACGTATATAATGTTCCTACCGAGAAGTAGGGGCCAAGCCGCCAGGTGTTTTGGAAAATACTACATCCGAGATGTTAGGTTGCCTTAGGTTATGATATATAACGTTATAGACGTATATAATGTCCCCACCGAGAAGTATGAGCCAACACGACCGGGATTCTGTAAAACATTATCACCGAAGGGCAAAATGGGTTAGGTTAGGTTATATTACGATATAGACGTATATAATGTTCCCACCGAGAAGTAGGGGCCGACACGCCTGCAATGTCGTAAAATACTACGTTAGAGATGTTAGGTTGCCTTAGGTTAGGATATATAACGTTATAGACGCATGCAATGTCCCCACCAAGACGTACGGGACGACACGAACTGGATTCTGTAAAACATTACCAGCGAGGTGCTAGATGGGTTTGGTTATGTTATATTACGTTGTAGACGTTGATAGTGTACCCAACGAGAATTAGGGGCCGACCCGAGTGGAATGTTGTAAAATACTACATTCGGGATGTTAGGTTGCCTTAGGTTAGGATATATAACGTTATAGACGCATACAATGTCCCCACCAAGACGTACGGGACGACACGAACTGGATTCTGTAAAACATTACCAGCGAGGGGCTAGATGGGTTAGGTTAGGTTATACTACGTTGTAGACCTATATAATGTTCCCACCGAGAAGTAGGGGCCGACCCGCCAGGAATGTTGTGAAATACTACATTCGAGACGTTAGGTTGCCGTCGGGTGGGATATACAATGTTATAGACGTATATTATGTCCCCACCGAGAAGTATGAACCAACCCGAACGGGATTCTGTAAAACATTACCGCCGAGGGGCTAGATGGGTTAGATTAGGTTATATCACGTTATGGACGTATATAATGTTCCCACCGAGAAGTAGGGGCCGACCCGCCAGGAATGTTGTAAAATACTACATCCGAGATGTTAGGTTGCCTTAGGTTAGGATATATAATGTTATAGACGCATACAATGTCCCCACCGAGACGTACGGGACGACACGAACTGGATTCTGTAAAACATTACCAGCGAGGGGCTAGATGGGTTATGTTAGGTAATATTGCGATATAGACGTATATAATGTGTCCACCGAGAAGTAGGGGCCGACCCGCCTGGAATGTCGTAAAATACTACGTTAGAGATGTTAGGTTGCCTTAGGTTAGGATATATAACGTTATAGACGCATGCAATGTCCCCACCAAGACGTACGGGACGACACGAACTGGATTCTGTAAAACATTACCAGCGAGGTGCTAGATGGGTTTGGTTATGTTATATTACGTTGTAGACGTATATAGTGTACCCAACGAGAATTAGGGGCCGACCCGAGTGGAATGTTGTAAAATACGACATTCGGGATGTTAGGTTGCCTTAGGTTAGGATATATAACGTTATAGACGCATACAATGTCCCCACCAAGACGTACGGGACGACACGAACTGGATTCTGTAAAACATTACCAGCGAGGGGCTAGATGGGTTAGGTTAGGTTATACTACGTTGTAGACCTATATAATGTTCCCACCGAGAAGTAGGGGCCGACCCGAGTGGAATGTTGTAAAATACTACATTCGGGATGTTAGGTTGCCTTAGGTTAGGATATATAACGTTATAGACGCATACAATGTCCCCACCAAGACGTACGGGACGACACGAACTGGATTCTGTAAAACATTACCAGCGAGGGGCTAGATGGGTTAGGTTAGGTTATACTACGTTGTAGACCTATATAATGTTCCCACCGAGAAGTAGGGGCCGACCCGCCAGGAATGTTGTGAAATACTACATTCGAGACGTTAGGTTGCCGTCGGGTGGGATATACAATGTTATAGACGTATATTATGTCCCCACCGAGAAGTATGAACCAACCCGAACGGGATTCTGTAAAACATTACCGCCGAGGGGCTAGATGGGTTAGATTAGGTTATATCACGTTATGGACGTATATAATGTTCCCACCGAGAAGTAGGGGCCGACCCGCCAGGAATGTTGTAAAATACTACATCCGAGATGTTAGGTTGCCTTAGGTTAGGATATATAATGTTATAGACGCATACAATGTCCCCACCGAGACGTACGGGACGACACGAACTGGATTCTGTAAAACATTACCAGCGAGGGGCTAGATGGGTTATGTTAGGTAATATTGCGATATAGACGTATATAATGTGTCCACCGAGAAGTAGGGGCCGACCCGCCTGGAATGTCGTAAAATACTACGTTAGAGATGTTAGGTTGCCTTAGGTTAGGATATATAACGTTATAGACGCATGCAATGTCCCCACCAAGACGTACGGGACGACACGAACTGGATTCTGTAAAACATTACCAGCGAGGTGCTAGATGGGTTTGGTTATGTTATATTACGTTGTAGACGTATATAGTGTACCCAACGAGAATTAGGGGCCGACCCGAGTGGAATGTTGTAAAATACGACATTCGGGATGTTAGGTTGCCTTAGGTTAGGATATATAACGTTATAGACGCATACAATGTCCCCACCAAGACGTACGGGACGACACGAACTGGATTCTGTAAAACATTACCAGCGAGGGGCTAGATGGGTTAGGTTAGGTTATACTACGTTGTAGACCTATATAATGTTCCCACCGAGAAGTAGGGGCCGACCCGCCAGGAATGTTGTAAAATACTACATCCGAGATGTTAGGTTGCCTTAGGTTAGGATATATAACTTTCTAGACGCATATAATGTCCCCACCGAGAAGTACGGGCCGACACGACCGGGATTCTGTAAAACATTACCGCCGAGGGGCTAGATGGGTTAGGTTAGGTTATATTACGTTATAGACGTATATAATGTTCCTACCGAGAAGTAGGGGCCAAGCCGCCAGGTGTTTTGAAAAATACTACATCCGAGATGTTAGGTTGCCTTAGGTTATGATATATAACGTTATAGACGTATATAATGTCCCCACCGAGAAGTATGAGCCAACACGACCGGGATTCTGTAAAACATTATCACCGAAGGGCAAAATGGGTTAGGTTAGGTTATATTACGATATAGACGTATATAATGTTCCCACCGAGAAGTAGGGGCCGACACGCCTGCAATGTCGTAAAATACTACGTTAGAGATGTTAGGTTGCCTTAGGTTAGGATATATAACGTTATAGACGCATGCAATGTCCCCACCAAGACGTACGGGACGACACGAACTGGATTCTGTAAAACATTACCAGCGAGGTGCTAGATGGGTTTGGTTATGTTATATTACGTTGTAGACGTTGATAGTGTACCCAACGAGAATTAGGGGCCGACCCGAGTGGAATGTTGTAAAATACTACATTCGGGATGTTAGGTTGCCTTAGGTTAGGATATATAACGTTATAGACGCATACAATGTCCCCACCAAGACGTACGGGACGACACGAACTGGATTCTGTAAAACATTACCAGCGAGGGGCTAGATGGGTTAGGTTAGGTTATACTACGTTGTAGACCTATATAATGTTCCCACCGAGAAGTAGGGGCCGACCCGCCAGGAATGTTGTGAAATACTACATTCGAGACGTTAGGTTGCCGTCGGGTGGGATATACAATGTTATAGACGTATATTATGTCCCCACCGAGAAGTATGAACCAACCCGAACGGGATTCTGTAAAACATTACCGCCGAGGGGCTAGATGGGTTAGATTAGGTTATATCACGTTATGGACGTATATAATGTTCCCACCGAGAAGTAGGGGCCGACCCGCCAGGAATGTTGTAAAATACTACATCCGAGATGTTAGGTTGCCTTAGGTTAGGATATATAATGTTATAGACGCATACAATGTCCCCACCGAGACGTACGGGACGACACGAACTGGATTCTGTAAAACATTACCAGCGAGGGGCTAGATGGGTTATGTTAGGTAATATTGCGATATAGACGTATATAATGTGTCCACCGAGAAGTAGGGGCCGACCCGCCTGGAATGTCGTAAAATACTACGTTAGAGATGTTAGGTTGCCTTAGGTTAGGATATATAACGTTATAGACGCATGCAATGTCCCCACCAAGACGTACGGGACGACACGAACTGGATTCTGTAAAACATTACCAGCGAGGTGCTAGATGGGTTTGGTTATGTTATATTACGTTGTAGACGTATATAGTGTACCCAACGAGAATTAGGGGCCGACCCGAGTGGAATGTTGTAAAATACTACATTCGGGATGTTAGGTTGCCTTAGGTTAGGATATATAACGTTATAGACGCATACAATGTCCCCACCAAGACGTACGGGACGACACGAACTGGATTCTGTAAAACATTACCAGCGAGGGGCTAGATGGGTTAGGTTAGGTTATACTACGTTGTAGACCTATATAATGTTCCCACCGAGAAGTAGGGGCCGACCCGCCAGGAATGTTGTAAAATACTACATCCGAGATGTTAGGTTGCCTTAGGTTAGGATATATAACTTTCTAGACGCATATAATGTCCCCACCGAGAAGTACGGGCCGACACGACCGGGATTCTGTAAAACATTACCGCCGAGGGGCTAGATGGGTTAGGTTAGGTTATATTACGTTATAGACGTATATAATGTTCCCACCGAGAAGTAGGGGCCAAGCCGCCAGGTGTTTTGGAAAATACTACATCCGAGATGTTAGGTTGCCTTAGGTTATGATATATAACGTTATAGACGTATATAATGTCCCCACCGAGAAGTATGAGCCAACACGACCGGGATTCTGTAAAACATTATCACCGAAGGGCAAAATGGGTTAGGTTAGGTTATATTACGATATAGACGTATATAATGTTCCCACCGAGAAGTAGGGGCCGACACGCCTGGAATGTCGTAAAATACTACGTTAGAGATGTTAGGTTGCCTTAGGTTAGGATATATAACGTTATAGACGCATGCAATGACCCACCAAGACGTACGGGACGACACGAACTGGATTCTGTAAAACATTACCAGCGAGGTGCTAGATGGGTTTGGTTAGGTTATACTACGTTGTAGACCTATATAATGTTCCCACCGAGAGGTAGGGGCCGACCCGCCAGGAATGTTGTAAAATACTACATCCGAGATGTTAGGTTGCCTTAGGTTAGGATATATAACTTTCTAGACGCATATAATGTCCCCACCGAGAAGTACGGGCCGACACGACCGGGATTCTGTAAAACATTACCGCCGAGGGGCTAGATGGGTTAGGTTAGGTTATATTACGTTATAGACGTATATAGTGTTCCCACCGAGAAGTAGGGGCCAAGCCACCAGGTGTTTTGGAAAAAACTACATCCGAGATGTTAGGTTGCCTTAGGTTATGATATATAACGTTATAGACGTATATAATGTCCCCACCGAGAAGTATGAGCCAACACGACCGGGATTCTGTAAAACATTATCACCGAAGGGCAAAATGGGTTAGGTTAGGTTATATTACGATATAGACGTATATAATGTTCCCACCGAGAAGTAGGGGCCGACACGCCTGTAATGTCGCAAAATACTACATCCGAGATGTTAGGTCGCCTTAGGTTAGGATATATATCGTTATAGATGCATACAATGTCCCCACCGAGACGTACGGGACGACACGAACTGGATTCTGTAAAACATTACCAGCGAGGGGCTAGATGGGTTAGGTTAGGTTATATTACGTTGTAGACGTATATAGTGTACCCAACGAGAATTAGGGGCCGACCCGAGTGGAATGTTGTAAAATACTACATTCGAGATGTTAGGTTGCCTTAGGTTAGGATATATAACGTTATAGACTTATATAATGTCCGCACCGAGACGTACGGGATGACACGAACGGGATTCTGTAAAACATTACCGCCGAGGGGCTAGATGGGTTAGGTTAGGTTATATTGCGATATAGACTTATATAATGTCCCTACCGAGAAGTGGGGCCGACCCGCCAGGAATGTTGTGAAATACTACATTCGAGATGTTAGGTTGCCTTCGGGTGGGATATACAATGTTATAGACGTATATAATGTCCCCACCGAGAAGTATGAACCAACCCGAACGGGATTCTGTAAAACATTACCGCGGAGGGGCTAGATGGGTTAGATTAGGTTATATCACGTTATGGACGTATATAATGTTCCCACCGAGAAGTAGGGGCCGACCCGCCAGGAATGTTGTAAAATACTACATCCGAGATGTTAGGTTGCCTTAGGTTAGGATATATAACGTTCTAGACGCATATAATTTCCCCACCGAGAAGTACGGGCCGACACGACCGGGATTCTGTAAAACATTACCAGCGAGGTGCTAGATGGGTTAGGTTAGGTTATATTCCGATATAGACGTATATAAAGTGTCCACCGAGAAGTAGGGGCCGACCCGCCTGGAATGTTGTAAAACACTACGTTAGAGATCTTAGGTTGCGTTAGGTTAGGATATATAACGTTAGAGACGTATATAATGACCGCACCGTGACGTACGGCGGACACGAACGGTAATTCTGTAAAACATTACCAGCGAGGGGCTAGATGTGTTAGGTTAGGTTATACTACGTTGTAGACGTATATAATGTTCCCACCGAGAAGTAGGGGCCGACCCGCCAGGAATGTTGTAAAACCCTACGTTAGAGATGTTAGGTTGCGTTATGTTAGGATATATAACGTCATAAACGTATATAATGACCGCACCGTGACGTACGGCGGACACGAACAGGATTCTGTGAAACATTACCAGCGAGGGTCTAGATGGGTTAGGTTAAGTTATATTACGATATAGACTTATATAATGTTCCCACCGAGAAGTAGGTTCCGCCCCGCCAGGAATGTTGTAAAATACTACATCCGAGATGTTAGGTTGCCTTAGGTTAGGATATATAACGTTCTAGACGCATATAATGTCCCCACCGAGAAGTATGAACCAACCCGAACGGGATTCTGTAAAACATTACCGCGGAGGGGCTAGATGGGTTAGATTAGGTTATATCACGGTATGGACGTATATAATGTTCCCACCGAGAAGTAGGGGCCGACCCGCCAGGTATTTTGGAAAATACTATATCCGAGATGTTAGGTTGCCTTAGGTTAGGATATATAAAGTTATTGACGCATACAACGTCCCCACCGAGACGTACGGGACGACACGAACTGGATTCTGTAAAACATTACAAGCGAGGGGCTAGATGGGTTAGGTTAGGTTATATTTCGTTGTAGACGTATATAATGTACCCAACGAGAATTAGGGGCCGACCCGAGTGGAATGTCGTAAAATACTACATTCGAGATGTTAGGTTGCCTTAGGTTAGGATATATAACGTTATAGACTTATATAATGTCCGCACCGAGACATACGGGACGACACGAACGGGATTCTGTAAAACATTACCGCCGAGGGGCTAGATGGGTTAGGTTAGGTTATATTACGTTATAGACGTATATAATGTTCCCACCGAGAAGTACGGACAGAGACGACCGGGATTCTGTGAAACATTATCACTTAGGGGCAAAATGGGTTAGGTTAGGTTATATTACGGTATAGACGTATATAGTGTGCCCACCGAGAAGTAGGGGCAGACCCGCCTGGAATGTTGTAAAATACAACATTCGAGATGTTAAGTTGCCTTAGGTTAGGATATGTAACGTTATAGACTTATATAATGTCCGCACCGAGACGTACGGGTCGACACGAACGGGATTCTGTAAAACATTACCAGCGAGGGGCTAGATGGGTTAGATTAGGTTATATTACGTTGTAGACGTATATAATGTACCCAACGAGAATTAGGGGCCGACCCGAGTGGAATGTCGTAAAATACTACATCCGAGATGTTAGGTTGCCCTAGGTTAGGATATATAACGTTATAGACGTATATAATGTCCCCACCGAGAATTATGAGCCAACACGACCGGAATTCTATAAAACATTATCACCGAGGGGCAAAATGGGTTAGGTTAGGTTATATTACGTTATAGACGTATATAATGTTCCCACCGAGAAGTAGGTACCGCCCCGCCAGGAATGTTGTAAAATACTACATCCGAGATGTTAGGTCGCCTTAGGTTAGGATATATATCGTTATAGATGCATACAATGTCCCCACCGAGACGTACGGGACGACACGAACTGGATTCTGTGAAACATTACCAGCGAGGGTCTAGATGGGTTAGGTTAGGTAATATTACGATATAGACGTATCTAATGTGCCCACCGAGAAGTAGGCGCCGACACGCCTGGAATGTTGTAAAATACTACATTCGATATGTTAAGTTGCCTTAGGTTAGGATATATAACGTTATAGACTTATATAATGTCCCCACCGAGACGTACGGGTCGACACGAACTGGATTCCGTAAAACATTATCAGCGAGGGGCTAGATGGGTTAGGTTAGGTAATATTGCGATATAGACGTATATAATGTGTCCACCGAGAAGTAGGGGCCGACCCGCCTGGAATGTTGTAAAATACTACATTCGAGATGTTAGGTTGCCTTAGGTTAGGATATATAACGTTATAGTCTTATATAATGTCCGCACCGAGACGTACGGGACGACACGAACGGGATTCTGTAAAACATTACCGCCGAGGGGCTAGATGGGTTAGGTTAGGTTATATTAGGTTATAGACGTATATAATGTTCCCACCGAGAAGTAGGGGCCGACCCGCCAGGTATTTTGGAAAATAATATATCCGAGATGTTAGGTTGCCTTTGGTTAGTATATATACCGTTATAGACGCATACAATGTCCCCACCGAGACGTACGGGACGACACGAACTGGATTCTGTGAAACATTACCAGCGAGGGTCTAGATGGGTTAGGTTAGGTTATATTACGATATAGACTTATATAATGTTCCCACCGAGAAGCAGGTTCCGCCCCGCCAGGAATGTTGTAAAATTCTACATCCGAGATGTTAGGTTGCCTTAGGTTAGGATATATAACGTTATAGACGCATACAATGTCCCCACCGAGACGTACGGGACGACACGAACTGGATTCTGTAAAACATTACCAGCGAGGGGCTAGATGGGTTAGGTTAGGTTATATTACGTTGTAGACGTATATAGTGTACCCAACGAGAATTAGGGGCCGACACGAGTGGAATGTTGTAAAATACTACATTCGAGATGTTAGGTTGCCTTAGGTTAGGATATATAACGTTATAGACTTATATAATGTCCGCACCGAGACGTACGGGACGACACGAACGGGATTCTGTAAAACATTACCGCCGAGGGGCTAGATGGGTTAGGTTAGGTTATATTGCGATATAGACTTATATAATGTCCCTACCGAGAAGTGGGGCCGACCCGCCAGGAATGTTGTGAAATACTACATTCGAGATGTTAGGTTGCCTTCGGGTGGGATATACAATGTTATAGACGTATATAATGTCCCCACCGAGAAGTATGAACCAACCCGAACGGGATTCTGTAAAACATTACCGCGGAGGGGCTAGATGGGTTAGATTAGGTTATATCACGTTATGGACGTATATAATGTTCCCACCGAGAAGTAGGGGCCGACCCGCCAGGAATGTTGTAAAATACTACATCCGAGATGTTAGGTTGCCTTAGGTTAGGATATATAACGTTCTAGACGCATATAATTTCCCCACCGAGAAGTACGGGCCGACACGACCGGGATTCTGTAAAACATTACCAGCGAGGTGCTAGATGGGTTAGGTTAGGTTATATTCCGATATAGACGTATATAAAGTGTCCACCGAGAAGTAGGGGCCGACCCGCCTGGAATGTTGTAAAACACTACGTTAGAGATCTTAGGTTGCGTTAGGTTAGGATATATAACGTTAGAGACGTATATAATGACCGCACCGTGACGTACGGCGGACACGAACAGGATTCTGTGAAACATTACCAGCGAGGGTCTAGATGGGTTAGGTTAAGTTATATTACGATATAGACTTATATAATGTTCCCACCGAGAAGTAGGTTCCGCCCCGCCAGGAATGTTGTAAAATACTACATCCGAGATGTTAGGTTGCCTTAGGTTAGGATATATAACGTTCTAGACGCATATAATGTCCCCACCGAGAAGTATGAACCAACCCGAACGGGATTCTGTAAAACATTACCGCGGAGGGGCTAGATGGGTTAGATTAGGTTGTATCACGTTATGGACGTATATAATGTTCCCACCGAGAAGTAGGGGCCGACCCGCCAGGTATTTTGGAAAATACTATATCCGAGATGTTAGGTTGCCTTAGGTTAGGATATATAAAGTTATAGACGCATACAACGTCCCCACCGAGACGTACGGGACGACACGAACTGGATTCTGTAAAACATTACAAGCGAGGGGCTAGATGGGTTAGGTTAGGTTATATTTCGTTGTAGACGTATATAATGTACCCAACGAGAATTAGGGGCCGACCCGAGTGGAATGTCGTAAAATACTACATTCGAGATGTTAGGTTGCCTTAGGTTAGGATATATAACGTTATAGACTTATATAATATCCGCACCGAGACGTACGGGACGACACGAACGGGATTCTGTAAAACATTACCGCCGAGGGGCTAGATGGGTTAGGTTAGGTTATATTACGTTATAGACGTATATAATGTTCCCACCGAGAAGTACGGACAGAGACGACCGGGATTCTGTGAAACATTATCACTTAGGGGCAAAATGGGTTAGGTTAGGTTATATTACGGTATAGACGTATATAGTGTGCCCACCGAGAAGTAGGGGCAGACCCGCCTGGAATGTTGTAAAATACAACATTCGAGATGTTAAGTTGCCTTAGGTTAGGATATGTAACGTTATAGACTTATATAATGTCCGCACCGAGACGTACGGGTCGACACGAACGGGATTCTGTAAAACATTACCAGCGAGGGGCTAGATGGGTTAGATTAGGTTATATTACGTTGTAGACGTATATAATGTACCCAACGAGAATTAGGGGCCGACCCGAGTGGAATGTCGTAAAATACTACATCCGAGATGTTAGGTTGCCTTAGGTTAGGATATATAACGTTATAGACGTATATAATGTCCCCACCGAGAATTATGAGCCAACACGACCGGAATTCTATAAAACATTATCACCGAGGGGCAAAATGGGTTAGGTTAGGTTATATTACGTTATAGACGTATATAATGTTCCCACCGAGAAGTAGGGGCCGACCCGCCAGGTATTTTGGAAAATAATATATCCGAGATGTTAGGTTGCCTTTGGTTAGTATATATAACGTTATAGACGCATACAATGTCCCCACCGAGACGTACGGGACGACACGAACTGGATTCTGTGAAACATTAACAGCGAGGGTCTAGATGGGTTAGGTTAGGTTATATTACGATATAGACTTATATAATGTTCCCACCGAGAAGCAGGTTCCGCCCCGCCAGGAATGTTGTAAAATTCTACATCCGATATGTTAGGTTGCCTTAGGTTAGGATATATAACGTTATAGACGCATACAATGTCCCCACCGAGACGTACGGTACGACACGAACTGGATTCTGTGAAACATTACCAGCGAGGGTCTAGATGGGTTAGGTTAGGTAATATTACGATATAGACGTATATAATGTGCCCACCGAGAAGTAGGCGCCGACACGCCTGGAATGTTGT
The DNA here is from genome assembly GCA_963969225.1 of Xylocopa violacea. NCBI lineage: Eukaryota > Metazoa > Arthropoda > Insecta > Hymenoptera > Apidae > Xylocopa > Xylocopa violacea. The sequence continues at coordinate 52,697 of CAXAJV010000614.1, read as the reverse complement.
AAAATTCTACATTCGAGAGGTTAAGTTGCCTTAGGTTAGGACATATAACGTTATAGACTTATATAATGTCCGCACCGAGACGTACGGGTCGACACGAACGGGATTCTGTAAAACATTACCAGCGAGGGGCTAGATGGGTTAGGTTAGGTTATATTACGATATAGACTTATATAATGTTCCCACCGAGAAGCAGGTTCCGCCCCGCCAGGAATGTTGTAAAATACTACATTTGAGATGTTAGGTTGCCTTAGGTTAGGATATATAACGTTATAGACGTATATAATGTTCCCACCGAGAAGTATGTGCCAACACGACCGGGATTCTGTAAAACATAATCACCGAAGTGCAAAATGGGTTTAGGTTAGGTTATATGACGATATAGACGTATATAATGTGCCCACCGAGAAGCAGGGGCCGACACGCCTGGAATGTTGTAAAATACTACATTCGAGATGTTAAGTTGCCTTAGGTTAGGATATATAACGTTATAGACTTATATAATGTCCGCACCGAGACTTACGGGACGACACGAACGGGAGTCTGTAAAACATTACCGCCGAGGGGCTAGATAGGTTATTTTAGGTTATATTACGTTATCGACTTATATAATGTTCCCACCGAGATGTAGGTTCAGCCCGCCAGGAATGTTGTAAAATACTACATCCGAGATGTTAGGTCGCCTTAGGTTAGGATATATATCGTTATAGATGCATACAATGTCCCCACCGAGACGTACGGGACGACACGAACTGGATTCTGTAAAACATTGCAAGCGAGGGGCTAGATGGGTTAGGTTAGGTTATATTTCGTTGTAGACGTATATAATGTACCCAACGAGAATTAGGGGCCGACCCGAGTGGAATGTCGTAAAATACTACATTCGAGATGTTAGGTTGCCTTATGTTAGGATATATAACGTTATAGACTTATATAATGTCCGCATCGAGACGTACGGGACGACACGAACGGGATTCTGTAAAACATTACCGCCGAGGGGGTAGATGGGTTAGGTTAGGTTATATTACGTTATAGACGTACATAATGTTCCCACCGAGAAGTAGGGGACAACCCGCCAGGTATTTTGGAAAATACTACATCCGAGATGTTAGGTTGCCTTTGGTTAGCATATATAACGTTATAGACGCATACAATGTCCCCACCGATACGTACGGGACGACACGAACTGGATTCTGTGAAACATTACCAGCGAGGGTCTAGATGGGTTAGGTTAGGTTATATTACGATATAGACTTATATAATGTTCCCACCGAGAAGCAGGTTCCGCCCCGCCAGGAATGTTGTAAAATTCTACATCCGAGATGTTAGGTTGCCTTAGGTTAGGATATATAACGTTATAGACGCATACAATGTCCCCACCGAGACGTACGGGACGACACGAACTGGATTCTGTAAAACATTACCAGCGAGGGGCTAGATGGGTTAGGTTAGGTAATATTACGATATAGACGTATATAATGTTCCCACCGAGAAGTAGGGGCCGACCCGCCAGGTATTTTGGAAAATAATATATCCGAGATGTTAGGTTGCCTTTGGTTAGTATATATACCGTTATAGACGCATACAATGTCCCCACCGAGACGTACGGGACGACACGAACTGGATTCTGTGAAACATTACCAGCGAGGGTCTAGATGGGTTAGGTTAGGTTATATTACGATATAGACTTATATAATGTTCCCACCGAGAAGCAGGTTCCGCCCCGCCAGGAATGTTGTAAAATTCTACATCCGAGATGTTAGGTTGCCTTAGGTTAGGATATATAACGTTATAGACGCATACAATGTCCCCACCGAGACGTACGGTACGACACGAACTGGATTCTGTGAAACATTACCAGCGAGGGTCTAGATGGCTTAGGTTAGGTAATATTACGATATAGACGTATATAATGTGCCCACCGAGAAGTAGGCACCGACACGCCTGGAATGTTGTAAAATTCTACATTCGAGATGTTAAGTTGCCTTAGGTTAGGATATATAACGTTATAGACTTATATAATGTCCCCACCGAGACGTACGGGTCGACACGAACTGGATTCCGTAAAACATTATCAGCGAGGGGCTAGATGGGTTAGGTTAGGTAATATTGCGATATAGACGTATATAATGTGTCCACCGAGAAGTAGGGGCCGACCCGCCTGGAATGTTGTAAAATACTACATTCGAGATGTTAGGTTGCCTTAGGTTAGGATATATAACGTTATAGACTTATATAATGCCCGCACCGAGACGTACGGGACGACACGAACGGGATTCTGTAAAACATTACCGCCGAGGGGGTAGATGGGTTAGGTTAGGTTATATTACGTTATAGACGTACATAATGTTCCCACCGAGAAGTAGGGGACAACCCGCCAGGTATTTTGGAAAATACTACATCCGAGATGTTAGGTTGCCTTTGGTTAGCATATATAACGTTATAGACGCATACAATGTCCCCACCGAGACGTACGGGACGACACGAACTGGATTCTGTGAAACATTACCAGCGAGGGTCTAGATGGGTTAGGTTAGGTTATATTACGATATAGACTTATATAATGTTCCCACCGAGAAGCAGGTTCCGCCCCGCCAGGAATGTTGTAAAATTCTACATCCGAGATGTTAGGTTGCCTTAGGTTAGGATATATAACGTTATAGACGCATACAATGTCCCCACCGAGACGTACGGGACGACACGAACTGGATTCTGTAAAACATTACCAGCGAGGGGCTAGACGGGTTAGGTTAGGTAATATTGCGATATAGACGTAAATAATGTGTCCACCGAGAAGTAGGGGCCGACCCGCCTGAAATGTTGTAAAATACTACATTTGAGATGTTAGGTTGCCTTAGGTTAGGATATATAACGTTATAGACGTATATAATGTTCCCACCGAGAAGTATGAGCCAACACGACCGGGATTCTGTAAAACATAATCACCGAAGTGCAAAATGGGTTTAGGTTAGGTTATATGACGATATAGACGTATATAATGTGCCCACCGAGAAGCAGGGGCCGACACGCCTGGAATGTTGTAAAATACTACATTCGAGATGTTAAGTTGCCTTAGGTTAGGATATATAACGTTATAGACTTATATAATGTCCGCACCGAGACTTACGGGACGACACGAACGGGATTCTGTAAAACATTACCGCCGAGGGGCTAGATAGGTTATTTTAGGTTATATTACGTTATCGACTTATATAATGTTCCCACCGAGATGTAGGTTCAGCCCGCCAGGAATGTTGTAAAATACTACATCCGAGATGTTAGGTCGCCTTAGGTTAGGATATGTATCGTTATAGATGCATACAATGTCCCCACCGAGACGTACGGGACGACACGAACTGGATTCTGTAAAACATTGCAAGCGAGGGGCTAGATGGGTTAGGTTAGGTTATATTTCGTTGTAGACGTATATAATGTACCCAACGAGAATTAGGGGCCGACCCGAGTGGAATGTCGTAAAATACTACATTCGAGATGTTAGGTTGCCTTAGGTTAGGATATATAACGTTATAGACTTATATAATGTCCGCATCGAGACGTACGGGACGACACGAACGGGATTCTGTAAAACATTACCGCCGAGGGGGTAGATGGGTTAGGTTAGGTTATATTACGTTATAGACGTACATAATGTTCCCACCGAGAAGTAGGGGACAACCCGCCAGGTATTTTGGAAAATACTACATCCGAGATGTTAGGTTGCCTTTGGTTAGCATATATAACGTTATAGACGTATACAATGTCCCCACCGAGACGTACGGGACGACACGAACTGGATTCTGTGAAACATTACCAGCGAGGGTCTAGATGGGTTAGGTTAAGTTATATTACGATATAGACTTATATAATGTTCCCACCGAGAAGTAGGTTCCGCCCCGCCAGGAATGTTGTAAAATACTACATCCGAGATGTTAGGTTGCCTTAGGTTAGGATATATAACGTTCTAGACGCATATAATGTCCCCACCGAGAAGTATGAACCAACCCGAACGGGATTCTGTAAAACATTACCGCGGAGGGGCTAGATGGGTTAGATTAGGTTATATCACGTTATGGACGTATATAATGTTCCCACCGAGAAGTAGGGGCCGACCCGCCAGGTATTTTGGAAAATACTATATCCGAGATGTTAGGTTGCCTTAGGTTAGGATATATAAAGTTATAGACGCATACAACGTCCCCACCGAGACGTACGGGACGACACGAACTGGATTCTGTAAAACATTACAAGCGAGGGGCTAGATGGGTTAGGTTAGGTTATATTTCGTTGTAGACGTATATAATGTACCCAACGAGAATTAGGGGCCGACCCGAGTGGAATGTCGTAAAATACTACATTCGAGATGTTAGGTTGCCTTAGGTTAGGATATATAACGTTATAGACTTATATAATATCCGCACCGAGACGTACGGGACGACACGAACGGGATTCTGTAAAACATTACCGCCGAGGGGCTAGATGGGTTAGGTTAGGTTATATTACGTTATAGACGTATATAATGTTCCCACCGAGAAGTACGGACAGAGACGACCGGGATTCTGTGAAACATTATCACTTAGGGGCAAAATGGGTTAGGTTAGGTTATATTACGGTATAGACGTATATAGTGTGCCCACCGAGAAGTAGGGGCAGACCCGCCTGGAATGTTGTAAAATACAACATTCGAGATGTTAAGTTGCCTTAGGTTAGGATATGTAACGTTATAGACTTATATAATGTCCGCACCGAGACGTACGGGTCGACACGAACGGGATTCTGTAAAACATTACCAGCGAGGGGCTAGATGGGTTAGATTAGGTTATATTACGTTGTAGACGTATATAATGTACCCAACGAGAATTAGGGGCCGACCCGAGTGGAATGTCGTAAAATACTACATCCGGGATGTTAGGTTGCCTTAGGTTAGGATATATAACGTTATAGACGTATATAATGTCCCCACCGAGAATTATGAGCCAACACGACCGGAATTCTATAAAACATTATCACCGAGGGGCAAAATGGGTTAGGTTAGGTTATATTACGTTATAGACGTATATAATGTTCCCACCGAGAAGTAGGGGCCGACCCGCCAGGTATTTTGGAAAATAATATATCCGAGATGTTAGGTTGCCTTTGGTTAGTATATATAACGTTATAGACGCATACAATGTCCCCACCGAGACGTACGGGACGACACGAACTGGATTCTGTGAAACATTAACAGCGAGGGTCTAGATGGGTTAGGTTAGGTTATATTACGATATAGACTTATATAATGTTCCCACCGAGAAGCAGGTTCCGCCCCGCCAGGAATGTTGTAAAATTCTACATCCGATATGTTAGGTTGCCTTAGGTTAGGATATATAACGTTATAGACGCATACAATGTCCCCACCGAGACGTACGGTACGACACGAACTGGATTCTGTGAAACATTACCAGCGAGGGTCTAGATGGGTTAGGTTAGGTAATATTACGATATAGACGTATATAATGTGCCCACCGAGAAGTAGGCGCCGACACGCCTGGAATGTTGTAAAATTCTACATTCGAGAGGTTAAGTTGCCTTAGGTTAGGACATATAACGTTATAGACTTATATAATGTCCGCACCGAGACGTACGGGTCGACACGAACGGGATTCTGTAAAACATTACCAGCGAGGGGCTAGATGGGTTAGGTTAGGTTATATTACGATATAGACTTATATAATGTTCCCACCGAGAAGCAGGTTCCGCCCCGCCAGGAATGTTGTAAAATACTACATTTGAGATGTTAGGTTGCCTTAGGTTAGGATATATAACGTTATAGACGTATATAATGTTCCCACCGAGAAGTATGAGCCAACACGACCGGGATTCTGTAAAACATAATCACCGAAGTGCAAAATGGGTTTAGGTTAGGTTATATGACGATATAGACGTATATAATGTGCCCACCGAGAAGCAGGGGCCGACACGCCTGGAATGTTGTAAAATACTACATTCGAGATGTTAAGTTGCCTTAGGTTAGGATATATAACGTTATAGACTTATATAATGTCCGCACCGAGACTTACGGGACGACACGAACGGGATTCTGTAAAACATTACCGCCGAGGGGCTAGATAGGTTATTTTAGGTTATATTACGTTATCGACTTATATAATGTTCCCACCGAGATGTAGGTTCAGCCCGCCAGGAATGTTGTAAAATACTACATCCGAGATGTTAGGTCGCCTTAGGTTAGGATATGTATCGTTATAGATGCATACAATGTCCCCACCGAGACGTACGGGACGACACGAACTGGATTCTGTAAAACATTGCAAGCGAGGGGCTAGATGGGTTAGGTTAGGTTATATTTCGTTGTAGACGTATATAATGTACCCAACGAGAATTAGGGGCCGACCCGAGTGGAATGTCGTAAAATACTACATTCGAGATGTTAGGTTGCCTTAGGTTAGGATATATAACGTTATAGACTTATATAATGTCCGCATCGAGACGTACGGGACGACACGAACGGGATTCTGTAAAACATTACCGCCGAGGGGGTAGATGGGTTAGGTTAGGTTATATTACGTTATAGACGTACATAATGTTCCCACCGAGAAGTAGGGGACAACCCGCCAGGTATTTTGGAAAATACTACATCCGAGATGTTAGGTTGCCTTTGGTTAGCATATATAACGTTATAGACGTATACAATGTCCCCACCGAGACGTACGGGACGACACGAACTGGATTCTGTGAAACATTACCAGCGAGGGTCTAGATGGGTTAGGTTAAGTTATATTACGATATAGACTTATATAATGTTCCCACCGAGAAGTAGGTTCCGCCCCGCCAGGAATGTTGTAAAATACTACATCCGAGATGTTAGGTTGCCTTAGGTTAGGATATATAACGTTCTAGACGCATATAATGTCCCCACCGAGAAGTATGAACCAACCCGAACGGGATTCTGTAAAACATTACCGCGGAGGGGCTAGATGGGTTAGATTAGGTTATATCACGTTATGGACGTATATAATGTTCCCACCGAGAAGTAGGGGCCGACCCGCCAGGTATTTTGGAAAATACTATATCCGAGATGTTAGGTTGCCTTAGGTTAGGATATATAAAGTTATAGACGCATACAACGTCCCCACCGAGACGTACGGGACGACACGAACTGGATTCTGTAAAACATTACAAGCGAGGGGCTAGATGGGTTAGGTTAGGTTATATTTCGTTGTAGACGTATATAATGTACCCAACGAGAATTAGGGGCCGACCCGAGTGGAATGTCGTAAAATACTACATTCGAGATGTTAGGTTGCCTTAGGTTAGGATATATAACGTTATAGACTTATATAATATCCGCACCGAGACGTACGGGTCGACACGAACGGGATTCTGTAAAACATTACCAGCGAGGGGCTAGATGGGTTAGATTAGGTTATATTACGTTGTAGACGTATATAATGTACCCAACGAGAATTAGGGGCCGACCCGAGTGGAATGTCGTAAAATACTACATCCGAGATGTTAGGTTGCCTTAGGTTAGGATATATAACGTTATAGACGTATATAATGTCCCCACCGAGAATTATGAGCCAACACGACCGGAATTCTATAAAACATTATCACCGAGGGGCAAAATGGGTTAGGTTAGGTTATATTACGTTATAGACGTATATAATGTTCCCACCGAGAAGTAGGGGCCGACCCGCCAGGTATTTTGGAAAATAATATATCCGAGATGTTAGGTTGCCTTTGGTTAGTATATATAACGTTATAGACGCATACAATGTCCCCACCGAGACGTACGGGACGACACGAACTGGATTCTGTGAAACATTAACAGCGAGGGTCTAGATGGGTTAGGTTAGGTTATATTACGATATAGACTTATATAATGTTCCCACCGAGAAGCAGGTTCCGCCCCGCCAGGAATGTTGTAAAATTCTACATCCGATATGTTAGGTTGCCTTAGGTTAGGATATATAACGTTATAGACGCATACAATGTCCCCACCGAGACGTACGGTACGACACGAACTGGATTCTGTGAAACATTACCAGCGAGGGTCTAGATGGGTTAGGTTAGGTAATATTACGATATAGACGTATATAATGTGCCCACCGAGAAGTAGGCGCCGACACGCCTGGAATGTTGTAAAATTCTACATTCGAGAGGTTAAGTTGCCTTAGGTTAGGACATATAACGTTATAGACTTATATAATGTCCGCACCGAGACGTACGGGTCGACACGAACGGGATTCTGTAAAACATTACCAGCGAGGGGCTAGATGGGTTAGGTTAGGTTATATTACGATATAGACTTATATAATGTTCCCACCGAGAAGCAGGTTCCGCCCCGCCAGGAATGTTGTAAAATACTACATTTGAGATGTTAGGTTGCCTTAGGTTAGGATATATAACGTTATAGACGTATATAATGTTCCCACCGAGAAGTATGAGCCAACACGACCGGGATTCTGTAAAACATAATCACCGAAGTGCAAAATGGGTTTAGGTTAGGTTATATGACGATATAGACGTATATAATGTGCCCACCGAGAAGCAGGGGCCGACACGCCTGTAATGTTGTAAAATACTACATTCGAGATGTTAAGTTGCCTTAGGTTAGGATATATAACGTTATAGACTTATATAATGTCCGCACCGAGACTTACGGGACGACACGAACGGGAGTCTGTAAAACATTACCGCCGAGGGGCTAGATGGGTTAGGTTAGGTTATATTACGTTATAGACGTACATAATGTTCCCACCGAGAAGTAGGGGACAACCCGCCAGGTATTTTGGAAAATACTACATCCGAGATGTTAGGTTGCCTTTGGTTAGCATATATAACGTTATAGACGCATACAATGTCCCCACCGATACGTACGGGACGACACGAACTGGATTCTGTGAAACATTACCAGCGAGGGTCTAGATGGGTTAGGTTAGGTTATATTACGATATAGACTTATATAATGTTCCCACCGAGAAGCAGGTTCCGCCCCGCCAGGAATGTTGTAAAATTCTACATCCGAGATGTTAGGTTGCCTTAGGTTAGGATATATAACGTTATAGACGCATACAATGTCCCCACCGAGACGTACGGGACGACACGAACTGGATTCTGTAAAACATTACCAGCGAGGGGCTAGATGGGTTAGGTTAGGTAATATTACGATATAGACGTATATAATGTTCCCACCGAGAAGTAGGGGCCGACCCGCCAGGTATTTTGGAAAATAATATATCCGAGATGTTAGGTTGCCTTTGGTTAGTATATATACCGTTATAGACGCATACAATGTCCCCACCGAGACGTACGGGACGACACGAACTGGATTCTGTGAAACATTACCAGCGAGGGTCTAGATGGGTTAGGTTAGGTTATATTACGATATAGACTTATATAATGTTCCCACCGAGAAGCAGGTTCCGCCCCGCCAGGAATGTTGTAAAATTCTACATCCGAGATGTTAGGTTGCCTTAGGTTAGGATATATAACGTTATAGACGCATACAATGTCCCCACCGAGACGTACGGTACGACACGAACTGGATTCTGTGAAACATTACCAGCGAGGGTCTAGATGGCTTAGGTTAGGTAATATTACGATATAGACGTATATAATGTGCCCACCGAGAAGTAGGCACCGACACGCCTGGAATGTTGTAAAATTCTACATTCGAGATGTTAAGTTGCCTTAGGTTAGGATATATAACGTTATAGACTTATATAATGTCCCCACCGAGACGTACGGGTCGACACGAACTGGATTCCGTAAAACATTATCAGCGAGGGGCTAGATGGGTTAGGTTAGGTAATATTGCGATATAGACGTATATAATGTGTCCACCGAGAAGTAGGGGCCGACCCGCCTGGAATGTTGTAAAATACTACATTCGAGATGTTAGGTTGCCTTAGGTTAGGATATATAACGTTATAGACTTATATAATGCCCGCACCGAGACGTACGGGACGACACGAACGGGATTCTGTAAAACATTACCGCCGAGGGGGTAGATGGGTTAGGTTAGGTTATATTACGTTATAGACGTACATAATGTTCCCACCGAGAAGTAGGGGACAACCCGCCAGGTATTTTGGAAAATACTACATCCGAGATGTTAGGTTGCCTTTGGTTAGCATATATAACGTTATAGACGCATACAATGTCCCCACCGAGACGTACGGGACGACACGAACTGGATTCTGTGAAACATTACCAGCGAGGGTCTAGATGGGTTAGGTTAGGTTATATTACGATATAGACTTATATAATGTTCCCACCGAGAAGCAGGTTCCGCCCCGCCAGGAATGTTGTAAAATTCTACATCCGAGATGTTAGGTTGCCTTAGGTTAGGATATATAACGTTATAGACGCATACAATGTCCCCACCGAGACGTACGGGACGACACGAACTGGATTCCGTAAAACATTATCAGCGAGGGGCTAGATGGGTTAGGTTAGGTAATATTGCGATATAGACGTATATAATGTGTCCACCGAGAAGTAGGGGCCGACCCGCCTGGAATGTTGTAAAATACTACATTCGAGATGTTAGGTTGCCTTAGGTTAGGATATATAACGTTATAGACTTATATAATGCCCGCACCGAGACGTACGGGACGACACGAACGGGATTCTGTAAAACATTACCGCCGAGGGGGTAGATGGGTTAGGTTAGGTTATATTACGTTATAGACGTACATAATGTTCCCACCGAGAAGTAGGGGACAACCCGCCAGGTATTTTGGAAAATACTACATCCGAGATGTTAGGTTGCCTTTGGTTAGCATATATAACGTTATAGACTTATATAATGTCCGCACCGAGACTTACGGGACGACACGAACGGGATTCTGTAAAACATTACCGCCGAGGGGCTAGATAGGTTATTTTAGGTTATATTACGTTATCGACTTATATAATGTTCCCACCGAGATGTAGGTTCAGCCCGCCAGGAATGTTGTAAAATACTACATCCGAGATGTTAGGTCGCTTTAGGTTAGGATATGTATCGTTATAGATGCATACAATGTCCCCACCGAGACGTACGGGACGACACGAACTGGATTCTGTAAAACATTGCAAGCGAGGGGCTAGATGGGTTAGGTTAGGTTATATTTCGTTGTAGACGTATATAATGTACCCAACGAGAATTAGGGGCCGACCCGAGTGGAATGTCGTAAAATACTACATTCGAGATGTTAGGTTGCCTTAGGTTAGGATATATAACGTTATAGACTTATATAATGTCCGCATCGAGACGTACGGGACGACACGAACGGGATTCTGTAAAACATTACCGCCGAGGGGGTAGATGGGTTAGGTTAGGTTATATTACGTTATAGACGTACATAATGTTCCCACCGAGAAGTAGGGGACAACCCGGCAGGTATTTTGGAAAATACTACATCCGAGATGTTAGGTTGCCTTTGGTTAGCATATATAACGTTATAGACGTATACAATGTCCCCACCGAGACGTACGGGACGACACGAACTGGATTCTGTGAAACATTACCAGCGAGGGTCTAGATGGGTTAGGTTAGGTTATATTACGATATAGACTTATATAATGTTCCCACCGAGAAGCAGGTTCCGCCCCGCCAGGAATGTTGTAAAATTCTACATCCGAGATGTTAGGTTGCCTTAGGTTAGGATATATAACGTTATAGACGCATACAATGTCCCCACCGAGACGTACGGGACGACACGAACTGGATTCTGTAAAACATTACCAGCGAGGGGCTAGATGGGTTAGGTTAGGTAATATTACGATATAGACGTATATAATGTTCCCACCGAGAAGTAGGGGCCGACCCGCCAGGTATTTTGGAAAATAATATATCCGAGATGTTAGGTTGCCTTTGGTTAGCATATATGACGTTATAGACGCATACAATGTCCCCACCGAGACGTACGGGACGACACGAACTGGATTCTGTGAAGCATTACCAGCGAGGGTCTAGATGGGTTAGGTTAGGTTATATTACGATATAGACTTATATAATGTTCCTACCGAGAAGCAGGTTCCGCCCCGCCAGGAATGTTGTAAAATTCTACATCCGAGATGTTAGGTTGCCTTAGGTTAGGATATATAACGTTATAGATGCATACAATGTCCCCACCGAGACGTACGGGACGACACGAACTGGATTCTGTAAAACATTACCAGCGAGGGGCTAGATAGGTTAGGTTAGGTAAAATTGCGATATAGACGTATATAATGTGTCCACCGAGAAGTAGGGGCCGACCCGCCTGGAATGTTGTAAAATACTACATTCGAGATGTTAGGTTGCCTTCGGTTAGGATATATAACATTATAGACTTATATAATGTCCGCACCGAGACGTACGGGACGACACGAACTGGATTCTGTAAAACATTACCGCCGAGGGGCTAGATGGGTTAGGTTAGGTTATATTACGTTATAGACGTATATAATATTCCCACCGAGAAGTACGGACAGAGACGACCGGGATTCTGTGAAACATCATCACTTAGGGGCAAAATGGGTTAGGTTAGGTTATATTACGGTATAGACGTATATAGTGTGCCCACCGAGAAGTAGGGGCAGACCCGCCTGGAATGTTGTAAAATACAACATTCGAGATGTTAAGTTGCCTTAGGTTAGGATATATAACGTTATAGACTTATATAATGTCCGCAACGAGACGTACGGGTCGACACGAACGGGATTCTGTAAAACATTACCAGCGAGGGGCTAGATGGGTTAGGTTACGTTATATTAGGTTATGAACGTATATAATGTTCCCAACGAGAATTAGGGGCCGAACCGAGTGGAATGTCGTAAAATACTACATCCGAGATGTTAGGTTGCCTTAGGTTAGGATATATAACGTTATAGACGTATATAATGTCCCCACCGACAATTATGAGCCAACACGACCGGAATTCTATAAAACATTATCACCGAGGGGCAAAATGGGTTAGGTTAGGTTATATTACGATATAGACGTATATAGTGTGCCCACCGAGAAGTAGGGGCCGACCCGCCTGGAATGTCGTAAAATACTACGTTAGAGATGTTAGGTTGCCTTAGGTTAGGATATATAACGTTATAGACGCATGCAATGTCCCCACCAAGACGTACGGGACGACACGAACTGGATTCTGTAAAACATTACCAGCGAGGGGCTAGATGGGTTAGGTTAGGTTATACTACGTTGTAGACCTATATAATGTTCCCACCGAGAAGTAGGGGCCGACCCGCCAGGAATGTTGTAAAATACTACGTTAGAGATCTTAGGTTGCGTTAGGTTAGGATATATAACGTTAGAGACGTATATAATGACCGCACCGTGACGTACGGCGGACACGAACAGGATTCTGTGAAACATTACCAGCGAGGGTCTAGATGGGTTAGGTTAAGTTATATTACGATATAGACTTATATAATGTTCCCACCGAGAAGTAGGTTCCGCCCCGCCAGGAATGTTGTAAAATACTACATCCGAGATGTTAGGTTGCCTTAGGTTAGGATATATAACGTTCTAGACGCATATAATGTCCCCACCGAGAAGTATGAACCAACCCGAACGGGATTCTGTAAAACATTACCGCGGAGGGGCTAGATGGGTTAGATTAGGTTATATCACGTTATGGACGTATATAATGTTCCCACCGAGAAGTAGGGGCCGACCCGCCAGGTATTTTGGAAAATACTATATCCGAGATGTTAGGTTGCCTTAGGTTAGGATATATAAAGTTATAGACGCATACAACGTCCCCACCGAGACGTACGGGACGACACGAACTGGATTCTGTAAAACATTACAAGCGAGGGGCTAGATGGGTTAGGTTAGGTTACATTTCGTTGTAGACGTATATAATGTACCCAACGAGAATTAGGGGCCGACCCGAGTGGAATGTCGTAAAATACTACATTCGAGATGTTAGGTTGCCTTAGGTTAGGATATATAACGTTATAGACTTATATAATATCCGCACCGAGACGTACGGGACGACACGAACGGGATTCTGTAAAACATTACCGCCGAGGGGCTAGATGGGTTAGGTTAGGTTATATTACGTTATAGACGTATATAATGTTCCCACCGAGAAGTACGGACAGAGACGACCGGGATTCTGTGAAACATTATCACTTAGGGGCAAAATGGGTTAGGTTAGGTTATATTACGGTATAGACGTATATAGTGTGCCCACCGAGAAGTAGGGGCAGACCCGCCTGGAATGTTGTAAAATACAACATTCGAGATGTTAAGTTGCCTTAGGTTAGGATATGTAACGTTATAGACTTATATAATGTCCGCACCGAGACGTACGGGTCGACACGAACGGGATTCTGTAAAACATTACCAGCGAGGGGCTAGATGGGTTAGATTAGGTTATATTACGTTGTAGACGTATATAATGTACCCAACGAGAATTAGGGGCCGACCCGAGTGGAATGTCGTAAAATACTACATCCGAGATGTTAGGTTGCCTTAGGTTAGGATATATAACGTTATAGACGTATATAATGTCCCCACCGAGAATTATGAGCCAACACGACCGGAATTCTATAAAACATTATCACCGAGGGGCAAAATGGGTTAGGTTAGGTTATATTACGTTATAGACGTATATAATGTTCCCACCGAGAAGTAGGGGCCGACCCGCCAGGTATTTTGGAAAATAATATATCCGAGATGTTAGGTTGCCTTTGGTTAGTATATATAACGTTATAGACGCATACAATGTCCCCACCGAGACGTACGGGACGACACGAACTGGATTCTGTGAAACATTAACAGCGAGGGTCTAGATGGGTTAGGTTAGGTTATATTACGATATAGACTTATATAATGTTCCCACCGAGAAGCAGGTTCCGCCCCGCCAGGAATGTTGTAAAATTCTACATCCGATATGTTAGGTTGCCTTAGGTTAGGATATATAACGTTATAGACGCATACAATGTCCCCACCGAGACGTACGGTACGACACGAACTGGATTCTGTGAAACATTACCAGCGAGGGTCTAGATGGGTTAGGTTAGGTAATATTACGATATAGACGTATATAATGTGCCCACCGAGAAGTAGGCGCCGACACGCCTGGAATGTAAAATTCTACATTCGAGAGGTTAAGTTGCCTTAGGTTAGGACATATAACGTTATAGACTTATATAATGTCCGCACCGAGACGTACGGGTCGACACGAACGGGATTCTGTAAAACATTACCAGCGAGGGGCTAGATGGGTTAGGTTAGGTTATATTACGATATAGACTTATATAATGTTCCCACCGAGAAGCAGGTTCCGCCCCGCCAGGAATGTTGTAAAATACTACATTTGAGATGTTAGGTTGCCTTAGGTTAGGATATATAACGTTATAGACGTATATAATGTTCCCACCGAGAAGTATGAGCCAACACGACCGGGATTCTGTAAAACATAATCACCGAAGTGCAAAATGGGTTTAGGTTAGGTTATATGACGATATAGACGTATATAATGTGCCCACCGAGAAGCAGGGGCCGACACGCCTGGAATGTTGTAAAATACTACATTCGAGATGTTAAGTTGCCTTAGGTTAGGATATATAACGTTATAGACTTATATAATGTCCGCACCGAGACTTACGGGACGACACGAACGGGAGTCTGTAAAACATTACCGCCGAGGGGCTAGATAGGTTATTTTAGGTTATATTACGTTATCGACTTATATAATGTTCCCACCGAGATGTAGGTTCAGCCCGCCAGGAATGTTGTAAAATACTACATCCGAGATGTTAGGTCGCCTTAGGTTAGGATATATATCGTTATAGATGCATACAATGTCCCCACCGAGACGTACGGGACGACACGAACTGGATTCTGTAAAACATTGCAAGCGAGGGGCTAGATGGGTTAGGTTAGGTTATATTTCGTTGTAGACGTATATAATGTACCCAACGAGAATTAGGGGCCGACCCGAGTGGAATGTCGTAAAATACTACATTCGAGATGTTAGGTTGCCTTATGTTAGGATATATAACGTTATAGACTTATATAATGTCCGCATCGAGACGTACGGGACGACACGAACGGGATTCTGTAAAACATTACCGCCGAGGGGGTAGATGGGTTAGGTTAGGTTATATTACGTTATAGACGTACATAATGTTCCCACCGAGAAGTAGGGGACAACCCGCCAGGTATTTTGGAAAATACTACATCCGAGATGTTAGGTTGCCTTTGGTTAGCATATATAACGTTATAGACGCATACAATGTCCCCACCGAGACGTACGGGACGACACGAACTGGATTCTGTGAAACATTACCAGCGAGGGTCTAGATGGGTTAGGTTAGGTTATATTACGATATAGACTTATATAATGTTCCCACCGAGAAGCAGGTTCCGCCCCGCCAGGAATGTTGTAAAATTCTACATCCGAGATGTTAGGTTGCCTTAGGTTAGGATATATAACGTTATAGACGCATACAATGTCCCCACCGAGACGTACGGGACGACACGAACTGGATTCTGTAAAACATTACCAGCGAGGGGCTAGATGGGTTAGGTTAGGTAATATTACGATATAGACGTATATAATGTTCCCACCGAGAAGTAGGGGCCGACCCGCCAGGTATTTTGGAAAATAATATATCCGAGATGTTAGGTTGCCTTTGGTTAGTATATATACCGTTATAGACGCATACAATGTCCCCACCGAGACGTACGGGACGACACGAACTGGATTCTGTGAAACATTACCAGCGAGGGTCTAGATGGGTTAGGTTAGGTTATATTACGATATAGACTTATATAATGTTCCCACCGAGAAGCAGGTTCCGCCCCGCCAGGAATGTTGTAAAATTCTACATCCGAGATGTTAGGTTGCCTTAGGTTAGGATATATAACGTTATAGACGCATACAATGTCCCCACCGAGACGTACGGTACGACACGAACTGGATTCTGTGAAACATTACCAGCGAGGGTCTAGATGGCTTAGGTTAGGTAATATTACGATATAGACGTATATAATGTGCCCACCGAGAAGTAGGCACCGACACGCCTGGAATGTTGTAAAATTCTACATTCGAGATGTTAAGTTGCCTTAGGTTAGGATATATAACGTTATAGACTTATATAATGTCCCCACCGAGACGTACGGGTCGACACGAACTGGATTCCGTAAAACATTATCAGCGAGGGGCTAGATGGGTTAGGTTAGGTAATATTGCGATATAGACGTATATAATGTGTCCACCGAGAAGTAGGGGCCGACCCGCCTGGAATGTTGTAAAATACTACATTCGAGATGTTAGGTTGCCTTAGGTTAGGATATATAACGTTATAGACTTATATAATGCCCGCACCGAGACGTACGGGACGACACGAACGGGATTCTGTAAAACATTACCGCCGAGGGGGTAGATGGGTTAGGTTAGGTTATATTACGTTATAGACGTACATAATGTTCCCACCGAGAAGTAGGGGACAACCCGCCAGGTATTTTGGAAAATACTACATCCGAGATGTTAGGTTGCCTTTGGTTAGCATATATAACGTTATAGACGCATACAATGTCCCCACCGAGACGTACGGGACGACACGAACTGGATTCTGTGAAACATTACCAGCGAGGGTCTAGATGGGTTAGGTTAGGTTATATTACGATATAGACTTATATAATGTTCCCACCGAGAAGCAGGTTCCGCCCCGCCAGGAATGTTGTAAAATTCTACATCCGAGATGTTAGGTTGCCTTAGGTTAGGATATATAACGTTATAGACGCATACAATGTCCCCACCGAGACGTACGGGACGACACGAACTGGATTCTGTAAAACATTACCAGCGAGGGGCTAGATGGGTTAGGTTAGGTAATATTACGATATAGACGTATATAATGTTCCCACCGAGAAGTAGGGGCCGACCCGCCAGGTATTTTGGAAAATAATATATCCGAGATGTTAGGTTGCCTTTGGTTAGCATATATGACGTTATAGACGCATACAATGTCCCCACCGAGACGTACGGGACGACACGAACTGGATTCTGTGAAACATTGCCAGCGAGGGTCTAGATGGGTTAGGTTAGGTTATATTACGATATAGACTTATATAATGTTCCTACCGAGAAGCAGGTTCCGCCCCGCCAGGAATGTTGTAAAATTCTACATCCGAGATGTTAGCTTGCCTTAGGTTAGGATATATAACGTTATAGATGCATACAATGTCCCCACCGAGACGTACGGGACGACACGAACTGGATTCTGTAAAACATTACCAGCGAGGGGCTAGATAGGTTAGGTTAGGTAAAATTGCGATATAGACGTATATAATGTGTCCACCGAGAAGTAGGGGCCGACCCGCCTGGAATGTTGTAAAATACTACATTCGAGATGTTAGGTTGCCTTCGGTTAGGATATATAACATTATAGACTTATATAATGTCCGCACCGAGACGTACGGGACGACACGAACTGGATTCTGTAAAACATTACCGCCGAGGGGCTAGATGGGTTAGGTTAGGTTATATTACGTTATAGACGTATATAATATTCCCACCGAGAAGTACGGACAGAGACGACCGGGATTCTGTGAAACATCATCACTTAGGGGCAAAATGGGTTAGGTTAGGTTATATTACGGTATAGACGTATATAGTGTGCCCACCGAGAAGTAGGGGCAGACCCGCCTGGAATGTTGTAAAATACTACATTCGAGATGTTAAGTTGCCTTAAGTTAGGATATATAACGTTATAGACGCATACAATGTCCCCACCGAGACGTACGGGACGACACGAACTGGATTCTGTGAAACATTACCAGCGAGGGTCTAGATGGGTTAGGTTAGGTTATGTTACGATATAGACTTATATAATGTTCCCACCGAGAAGCAGGTTCCGCCCCGCCAGGAATGTTGTAAAATTCTACATCCGAGATGTTAGGTTGCCTTAGGTTAGGATATATAACGTTATAGATGCATACAATGTCCCCACCGAGACGTACGGGACGACACGAACTGGATTCTGTAAAACATTACCAGCGAGGGGCTAGATAGGTTAGGTTAGGTAAAATTGCGATATAGACGTATATAATGTGTCCACCGAGAAGTAGGGGCCGACCCGCCTGGAATGTTGTAAAATACTACATTCGAGATGTTAGGTTGCCTTCGGTTAGGATATATAACATTATAGACTTATATAATGTCCGCACCGAGACGTATGGGACGACACGAACTGGATTCTGTAAAACATTACCGCCGAGGGGCTAGATGGGTTAGGTTAGGTTATATTACGTTATAGACGTATATAATATTCCCACCGAGAAGTACGGACAGAGACGACCGGGATTCTGTGAAACATCATCACTTAGGGGCAAAATGGGTTAGGTTAGGTTATATTACGGTATAGACGTATATAGTGTGCCCACCGAGAAGTAGGGGCAGACCCGCCTGGAATGTTGTAAAATACAACATTCGAGATGTTAAGTTGCCTTAGGTTAGTATATATAACGTTATAGACTTATATAATGTCCGCAACGAGACGTACGGGTCGACACGAACGGGATTCTGTAAAATATTACCAGCGAGGGGCTAGATGGGTTAGATTAGGTTATATTACGTTGTAGACGTATATAATGTACCCAACGAGAATTAGGGGCCGACCCGAGTGGAATGTCGTAAAATACTACATCCGAGATGTTAGGTTGCCTTAGGTTAGGATATATAACGTTATAGACGTATATAATGTCCCCACCGACAATTATGAGCCAACACGACCGGAATTCTATAAAACATTATCACCGAGGGGCAAAATGGGTTAGGTTAGGTTATATTACGATATAGACGTATATAGTGTGCCCACCGAGAAGTAGGGGCCGACCCGCCTGGAATGTTGTAAAATACTACATTCGAGATGTTAAGTTGCCTTAAGTTAGGATATATAACGTTATAGACTAATATAATGTCCGCACCGAGACGTACGGGACGACACGAACGGGATTCTGTAAAACATTACCGCCGAGGGGCTAGATAGGTTATGTTACGTTATATTAGGTTATGAACGTATATAATGTTCCCACCGAGAAGTAGGGGCCGACCCGCCAGGAATTTTGGAAAATACTACATCCGAGATGTTAGGTTGCCTTTGGTTAGCATATATAACGTTATAGACGCATACAATGTCCCCACCGAGACGTACGTGACGACACGAACTGGATTCTGTAAAACATTACCCGCGAGGGGCTAGATGGGTTAGGTTAGGTTATATTACGATATAGACGTATATAATGTGCCCACCGAGAAGCAGGGGCCGACACGCCTGGAATGTTGTAAAATACTACATTCGAGATGTTAAGTTGCCTTAGGTTAGGATATATAACGTTATAGACTTATATAATGTCCGCACCGAGACTTACGGGACGACACGAACGGGATTCTGTAAAACATTACCGCCGAGGGGCTAGATAGGTTATTTTAGGTTATATTACGTTATCGACTTATATAATGTTCCCACCGAGAAGTAGGTTCAGCCCGCCAGGAATGTTGTAAAATACTACATCCGAGATGTTAGGTTGCCTTAGGTTAGGATATATAACGTTATAGACGCATTTAATTTCCCCACCGAGAAGTACGGGCCGACACGACCGGGATTCTGTAAAACATTACCATCGAGGCGCTAGATGGGTTAGGTTAGGTTATATTGCGATATAGACGTATATAATGTCTCCACCGAGAAGTAGGGGCCGACCCGCCTGGAATGTTGTAAAACACTACGTTAGAGATGTTAGGTTGCCTTCGGGTGGGATATACAATGTTATAGACGTATATAATGTTCCCACCTAGAAGTACGGACAGAGACGACCGGGATTCTGTGAAACATTATCACTTAGGGGCAAAATGGGTTAGGTTAGGTTATATTACGATATAGACGTATATAGTGTGCCCACCGAGAAGTAGGGGCAGGCCCGCCTGGAATGTTGTAAAATACAACATTCGAGATTTTAGGTTGCCTTAGGTTAGGATATATAACGTTATAGACTTATATAATGTCCGCACCGAGACGTACGGGTCGACACGAACGGGATTCTGTAAAACATTACCAGCGAGGGGCTAGATGGGTTAGATTAGGTTATATTACGTTGTAGACGTATATAATGTACCCAACGAGAATTAGGAGCCGACCCGAGTGGAATGTCGTAAAATATTACATCCGAGATGTTAGGTTGCCTTAGGTTAGGATATATAACGTTATAGACAGATATTATGGCGGCACCGTGACGTACGGGGCGACACGAACGGGATTCTGTGAAACATTACCAGCGAGGGTCTAGATGGGTTAGATTAGGTTATATTACGATATAGACTTATATAATGTCCCCACCGAGAAGTGGGGCCGACCCGCCAGGAATGTTGTGAAATACTACATTCGAGATGTTATGTTGCCTTCGGGTGGGATATACAATGTTATAGACGGATATAATGTCCCCACCGAGAAGTATGCGCCAAACGACCGGGATTCTGTAAAACATTACCAGCGAGGGGCTAAATGGGTTAGGTTAGGTGATATTGCTATATACACGTATATAATGTTCCCACCGAGAAGTAGGGGCCGACGCGCCAGGAATGTTGTAAAATATTACATCCGAGATGTTATGTTGATTTACGTTAGGATATATAACGTTATAGACGTATATAATGTTCCCACCGAGAAGTAGGAGCCGACGTGCCAGTAATGCATTAAAATATTACATCCGAGATGTTAGGTTCCCTTAGGTTATGGTATATAACGCTATAGACGTATATAGTGTTCCCACCAAGAAGTAGGTGCCGACGCGCCAGGAATATTGTAAAATATTACATTCGAGGTGTTAGGTTGCCTCAGGCTAGGATATCTAACGTTATAGATGGATATAATGTCCCCATCGAGAAGTAGGCGACGACAGGCCACTAATGTTGTAAAATATTACAGTCGACATGTTAGGTTGCCTTAGACTAGGATATCTATCGTTATATACGTATACAATGTTTCCACCGAGAAGTAGGGACCAACATGCCTTGAATGTTGTAAAATATTACATCCGAGATGTTAGGTCGCTTTAGTTTAGGATATACAACGTTATAGACGTATATAATGTCCCCATCGTGAAGCAGGCGACGACACGCCAGGAATGTTGTAAAATATTACATCCGATATGTTAGGTTCCCTTAGGTTAGGATATACAACGTTATAGACGTATAGAATGTTCCCACCGAGATGTAGGGACCGACATGCCAGGAATGTTGTAAAATATTACATCCGAGGTGTTAGGTTGCGTTAGGTTAGGATATACAACAGTATAGACGTATATAATGTCCCCATCGAGAAGCAGGAGACGACACGCCAGGAATGTTGTAAAATATTACATTCGACATGTTAGGTCGCCTTAAGGTAGGATATATATCGTTATAGACGTATATAATGTTCCCACCTAGACGTAGGGACCGACATGCCAGGAATGTTGTAAAATATTACATCCGACATGTTAGGTTGCCTTAGGCTAGGATATATAACGTTATATACGTATATAATGTTCCCACCGAGAAATAGGGGCCGACGCGTCAGGAATGTTGTAAAATATTACACCCCAGATGTTAGGTGGCCTTAGGTGAGTATATATATCGTTACAGACGTATATAATGTTCCCACCGCGACGCAGTGACCGACATGCCAGGAATGTTGTAAAATTTTACATCCCAGATGTTAGGTTGCGTTAGGTTAGGACATACAACGTTATAGACTTATATAATGTCAACATCGAGAAGCAGGCGACGACGTGTCAGGAATGTTGTAGAATATTACACCTGAGATGTTAGGTTCCCTTAGGTTAGGATATATAACGTTATAGACGTATATAATGTTCTCACCGAAAAATAGGAGCCGACGCCCAGGAATGTTGTAAAATATTACATTCGACATGTTAGATCGCCTTAGGCTAGGATATATATCGCTATAGACGTATATGATGAGCCCACCGAGAAGTACGGCCTAACACGCCAGGAAAGTTGTCAAACATTACATCCGAGATGTTAGGTTCCCTTAAGTTAGGATATACAACGTTATAGACGTATAGTGTGTTCCCACCGAGATGTAGGGACCGACATGGCAGGAATGTTGTAAAATATTACATCCGAGATGTTAGGTCGCTTTAGGTTAGGGTATACAACGTTATAGACGTATATAATGTCCCCATCGAGAAGCAGGCGACGACACGCCAGGAATGTTATAAAATATTACATCCGAGATGTAAGGTTGCCTTAGGTTAGGATATGCAACGTTATAGATGTATGCAATGTTTCCACCGAGAAGTCGGGACCGACATGCCAGGAATGTTGTAAAATATTACATCCGAGATGTTAGGTTGCGTCAGGTTAGGATATACAACAGTATAGACGTATATAATGTTAGGATATACAACGTTATAGACTTATATAATGTCCCCATCGAGAAGCAGGCGACGACGTGTCAGGAAAGTTGTAGAATATTACACCTGAGATGTTAGGTTCCCTTAGGTTAGGATATATAACGTTATAGACGTATATAATGTTCTCACCGAAAAATAGGAGCCGACGCCCCAGGAATGTTGTAAAATATTACATCCAAGATGTTAGGTTGCCTTCGGTTAGGATATATATCGCTATAGACGCATATGATGTTCCCACCGAGAAGTACGGGCCGACACGCCAGGAATGTTGTCAAATATTACATCCGAGATGTTAGGTTGCCTTAAGTTAGGATATACAACGTTATAAATTTATATAATGTCCCCATCCAGAAGTAGGCGACGACACGCCAGGAATATTACATCCCAGAGGTTAGGTTGCCTTCGGTTAGGATATATATCGCTATAGACGTATATGATGTTCCCACCGAGAAGTACGAGCTAACACGCCAGGAAAGTTGTCAAATGTTACATCCGAGATGTTAGGTTGCGTTAGGTTAGGATATATAACGTTATAGATTTATATAATGTCTCCATGCAGAAGTAGGCGACGGCACGCCAGGAATGTTGTAAAATATTACATTCGACATGTTAGGTTGCCTTAGGCTAAGATATATAACGTTATAGACGTATATAATGTTACCACCGAGAACTACGGGCCGACACGTCAGGAATGATGTAAAATATTACATTCGACATGTTAGATCGCCTTAGGCTAGGATACATATCGCAATGGACGTATATGTTGAGCCCACCGAGAAGTACGGGCTAACACGCCAGGAAAGTTGTCAAATATTACATCCGAGATATTAGGTTCCCTTAAGTTAGGATATACAACGTTATAGACGTATAGTATGTTCCCACCGAGATGTAGGGACCGACATGCCAGGAATGTTGTAAAATATTACATACCAGATGTTAGGTTGCGTTAGGTTAGGATATACAATGTTATAGACGTATATAATGTCCCCATCGAGAAGCAGGCGACGACACGCCAGGAATGTTGCAAAATATTACATCCAAGATGTTATCTTGCCTTACGTTAGGATATATAACGTTATAGACGTATATAATGTTCCCACCGAAAAGTAGGAGCCGACGCGCCAGGAATGGTGTAAAATATTACATCCGAGATGTTAGGTTGCCTTCGGTTAGGATATATATCGCTATAGACGTATCTAATGTTCCAACCGAGAAATAGGGGCCGACGCGTCAGAAATGTTGTAAAATATTGCACCCGAGATGTTAGGTTCCCTTAGGTTAGGATATACAACGCTATAGACGTATATAATGTTCCCACCGAGAGATAGGGGCCGACGCGTCAGGAATGTTGTAAAATATTACGGTATTGAGGTTAGTTTGCCTTAGGTTAGGATATATAACGTTATAGGTGTATATAATGTCCCCATCGAGAAGTAGGCGACGACACGCCAGGAATGTTGTAAAATATTACATTCGACATGTTAGGTCGCCTTAGGCTAGGATATATAACGATATAGACGTATACAATTTTCCCACCGAGAAGTACGGGCCTACACGCCAGGAATGTTGTCAAGGATTACATCCGAGGTGTTAGGTTGCCTTACGTTAGGATATACAACGCTATAGAGGTACAGAATTTTCCCACCGAGAAGTACGGGCCGACACGCCGGGAATGATGTAAAATATTACATCCCAGATGTTAGGTTGCGATAGGTTAGGATATACAACGTTATAGACGTATATAATGGCCCAATCGAGAAGCAGGCGACAACACGCCAGGAATGTTGTAAAATATTACATCCCAGATGTTAGGTTGCGTTAGGTTAGGATATACAACGTTATAGACGTATATAATGTTCCCACCGAAAAGTAGGAGCCGACGCGCCAGGAATGTTGTAAAATAATACATCCGAGATGTTAGGTTGCCTTAGGTTAGGATATATATCGTTATAGACGTATATAATGTTCCCCACCTAGACGTAGGGACCGACGCGTCAGGAATGTTGTAAAATATTACACCCGAGATGTTAGGTTCCCTTAGGTGAGGATATACAACGTTATAGGTGTATATAATGTCCCCATCGAGAAGTAGGCGACGACACGCCAGGAAATGTTGTAAAATATTACATTCGACATGTTAGGTTGCCTTAGTCTAGGATATATAAGGTTATAGACGTATATAATGTTACCACTGAGACGTAGGGACGGACATGCCAGGAATGATGTAAAATATTACATACCAGATGTTAGGTTGCGTTAGGTTAGGATGTACAACGTTATAGATGTATATAATGTTCCCACCGAAAAGTAGGAGCCGACGCGACAGGAATGTTGTAAAATAATACATCCGAGATGTTAGGTTGCCTTAGGTTAGGATATATAACGTTATAGACGTATATAATGTCACCACCGAAACGTGGGGACCGACATGCCAGGAATGTTGTAATATATTACATCCGAGATGTTAGGTTGCTTTAGGTTAATATATATATATCGTTATAGACGTATATAATATTCCCACCGAAACGTGGGGACCGACATGCCAGGAATGTTGTAAAATATTACATCCGACATGTTAGGTTGCCTTAGGCTAGGATATATAACGTTATAGACGTATATAATGTTCCCTCCGAGAAATAGGGGCCGACGCGTCAGGAATGTTGTAAAATATTACGGTATTGAGGTTAGTTTGCCTTAGGTTAGGATATATAACGTTATAGGTGTATATAATGTCCCCATCGAGAAGTAGGCGACGACACGCCAGGAATGTTGTAAAATATTACATTCGACATGTTAGGTTGCCTTAGTCTAGGATATATAACGTTATAGACGTATATAATGTTACCACCGAGACGTAGGAACCGACATGCCAGGAATGATGTAAAATATTACATACCAGATGTGAGGTTGCGTTAGGTTAGGATATACAACGTTATAGATGTATATAATGTCCCCATCGAGAAGTAGGCGACGACACGCCAGGAATGTTGTAAAATATTACATTCGACATGTTAGGTTGCCTTAGGCTCGGATATATAACGTTATAGACGTATATAATGCTACCACCGGGATCTACGGGCCGACACGCCAGGAATGATGTAAAATATTACATACCATATGTTATGTTGCGTTAGGTTAGGATATACAACGTTATAGATGTATATAATGTCCCCATCGAGAAGTAGGCGACGACACGCCAGGAATGTTGTAAAATATTACATTCGACATGTTAGGTTGCCGTAGTCTAGGATATATAACGTTATAGACGTATATAATGTTACCACCGAGACGTAGGAACGGACATGCCAGGAATGATGTAAAATATTACATACCAGATGTTCGGTTGCGTTAGGTTAGGATATACAACGTTATAGATGTATATAATGTCCCCATCGAGAAGTAGGCGACGACACGCCAGGAATGTTGTAAAATATTACATTCGACATGTTAGGTTGCCTTAGGCTCGGATATATAACGTTATAGACGTATATAATGCTACCACCGGGATCTACGGGCCGACACGCCAGGAATGTTGTAGAATATTACATCCGAGATGTTATGTTGCCTTACGTTAGGATATATACCGTTATAGACGTATATAATGTCCCCATCGAGAAGTAGGCGACGACACGCCAGGAATGTTGTGAAATATTACATTCGACATGCTAGGTCGCCTTAGGCTAGGATATATAACGTTATAGTCGTATAAAATGTCCCCACCGAGAAGTACGGGCCGACATGCCAGGAATGTTGTCAACTATTACATCCGAGATATTAGGTTGCCTTAGTTTAGGATATACAACGTTATAGACGTATATAATGTCCCCATCGGGAAGTAGGCGCCGTCACGCCAGGAATGTTGTAAAATATTACGGTAGAGAGGTGAGGTTGCTTTAGGTTATGATATATAACGTTATAGACGTATATAATGTTCCCACCGAGAAGCAGGGACCGACATGCCAGCAATGTTGTAAAATATTACATCCCAGATGTTAGGTTGCGTTAGGTTAGGATATACAACGTAATAGATGTATATAATGTCCCCTTCGAGAAGCAGGCGATGACACTCCAGGAATGTTGTAAAATATTACATTCGACATGTTAGGTCGCATTAGGCTAGGATAAATAACGTTATAGACGTATATAATGTTCCCACCGAGAAGTACGGGCCGACACGCCAGGAATGTTGTAAAATAATACATCCGAGATGTTAGGTTGCCTTAGGTTAGGATATACAACGTTATAGGTGTATATAATTTCCCCATCGAGAAGTAGGCGACGACACGCCAGGAAATGTTGTAAGATATTACATTCGACATGTTAGGTTGCCTTAGGCTCGGATATATAACGTTATAGACGTATATAATGCTACCAACGGGAACTACGGGCCGACACGCCAGGAATGATGTAAAATATTACATTCGACATGTTAGGTCGCCTTAGGCTAGGATATATAACGTTATAGACGTATATAACGTTCACACCGAGAAATAGGGGCCGACGCGTCAGGAATGTTGTAAAATATTACACACGAGATGTTAGGTTCCCTTAGGTTAGGATATACAACGTTATAGACGTATATAATGTCCCCATCGGGAAGTAGGCGCCGTCACGCCAGGAATGTTGTAAAATATTACGGTAGAGAGGTGAGGTTGCCTTAGGTTATGACATATAACGTTATAGACGTATATAATGTCCCCATCGAGAAGCAGGCGACGACACGCCAGGAATGTTATAAAATATTACATTCGAGATGTTAGGTTGCCTTAGGTTAGGATATACAACGTTATAGATGTATATAATGACCCTATCCAGAAGTAGGCGACGACACTCCAGGAATGTTGTAAAATATTACATTCCAGATATTAGGTTGTGTTAGGTCAGGATATACAACGTTATAGCCGTATATAATGTCCCCATCGAGAAGCAGGCGACGACACGCCTGGAATGTTGTAAAATATTACATTCGACATGTTATGTGGCCTTAGGCTAGGATATATAACGTTATAGACGTATATAATGTTCCCACCGAGAAGTACGGGCGGACACGCCAGGAATGTTGTCAACTATTACATCCGAGGTGTTAGGTTGCCTTAGGTTAGGATATATATCGTTATAGACGTATATAATGTCCTGACCGAGACGTAGGCACCGACATGCAAGGAATGTTGTAAAATATTACATCCCAAATGTTAGCTTGCGTTAGGTTAGGATATACAACGTTATAGACGTATATAATCTCCCCATCGAGAAGCAGGCGACGACACGCCAGAATGTTGTAAAATGTTACATCCGAGATGTTAGGTTGCCTTAGGTTAGGATATACAATGTTATAGATGTATAGAATGTCCCCATCGAGAAGAAGGCGACGACACGCCAGGAATGTTGTAAAATATTACATCCGAGATGTTAGGTTGCCTTAGGCTAGGATATATATCGTTATAGACGTATACAATGTTTGCACCGAGAAGTAGGGACCGATATGCCAGGAATGTTGTAAAATATTACATCCGAGATGTTAGGTTGCCTTAGGTTAGGATATACAATGTTATAGATGTATATAATGTCCCCAACGAGAAGTAGGCGACGACACGCCAGGAATGTTGTAAAATATTACATTCGACATGTTAGGTTGCCTTAGGCTAGGATATACAACGTTATAGATGTACATAATGACCCTATTCAGAAGTAGGCGACGACACTCCAGGAATGTTTTAAAATATTACATCCCAGATATTAGGTTGTGTTAGGTAAGGATATACAACGTTATAGACGTATATTATGTCCCCATCGAGAAGCAGGCGACGACACGCCAGGAATGTTGTAAAATATTACATTCGACATGTTAGGTTGCCTTAGACTAGGATATATAACGTTATAGACATATATAATGTTTCCACCGAAAAATAGGGGCCGACGCGTCAGGAATGTTGTAAAATATTACATTCGACATATTAGGTGGCCTTAGGCTAGGATATACAACGTTATAGGCGTATATAATGTTCCCACCGAGAAGTACGGGCGGACACGCCAGGAATTTTGTCAACTATTACATCCGAAATGTTAGGTTGCCTTAGGTTAGGATATATAACGTTATAGACGTATATAATGTCCCCATCCAGAAGTAGGCGACGACACGCCAGGAATTTTACATCCCAGATGTTAGGTTGCGTTAGGTTAGGATACACAACGTTATAGACGTATATAATGTTCCCATCGAGAAGCAGGCGACGACACGCCAGGAATGATGTAAAATATTACATCCCAGATGTTAGGTTGCGTTAGGTCAGGATATACAACATTGTAGACGTATATAATGTCCCCATCGAGAAGCAGGAGACGACACGCCAGGAATGTTGTAAAATATTACATTCGACATGTTAGGTCGCCTTAGGCTAGGATATATAACGTTATAGACGTATATAATGTTCCCACCGAGAACTACGGGCGGACACGCCAGGAATGTTGTCAACTATTACATCCGAGATGTTAGGTTGCCCTAGGTTAGGATATATATCGTTATAGACGTATAGAATGTGTCCACCGAGAAGTAGGGACCGACATGCCAGGAATGTTGTAAAATATTACATTCGAGATGTTAGGTTGCGTTAGGTTAGGATATACAACGTTATAGACGTATATAATGTCCCCATCTAGAAGCAGGCGACGACACGCCAGGAATGTTATAAAATATTACATTCGAGATGTTAGGTTTCCTTAGGTTAGGATATACAACGTTATAGATGTATATAATGACCCTATCGAGAAGTAGGCGACGACACTCCAGGAATGTTGTAAAATATTACATCCCAGATATTAGGTTGCGTTAGGTAAGGATGTACAACGTTATAGACGTGTATTATGTCCCCATCGAAAAGCAGGCGACGACACGCCAGAAAAGTTGTAAAATATTACATTCGACATGTTAGGTTGCCTTAGACTAGGATATATAACGTTATAGACGTATATAATGTTCCCACCGCAAAATAGGGTCCGACGCGTCAGGAATGTTGTAAAATATTACATCCGAGGTGTTAGGTTGCCTTAGGTTAGGATATATATCGTTATAGACGTATACAATGTTTCCACCGAGACTTGGGGACCGACATGCCAGGAATCTTGTAAAATATTACATCCCAGATGCTAGGTTGCGTTAGGTTAGGATACACAACGTTATAGACGTATATAATGTTCCCATCGAGAAGCAGGCGACGACACGCCAGGAATGATGTAAAATATTACATTCGACATGTTAGGTCGCCTTAGGCTAGGATATATAACGTTATAGACGTATACAATGTTCCCACCGAGAAGTACGGGCCTACACGCCAGGAATGTTGCCAACTATTACATCCGAGGTGTTAGGTTGCCTTAGGTTAGGATATATATCGTTATAGACGTATATAATGTTCCCACCGAGACGTAGGCACTGACATGCAAGGAATGTTGTAAAATATTACATCCCAAATGTTAGGTTGCGTTAGGTTAGGATATACAACTTTATAGGCGTATATAATCTCCCCATCGAGAAGCAGGAGATGACGCGCCAGGAATGTGGTAAAATATTACATTCGACATGTTAGGTGGCCTTAGGCTAGGATATATAACGTTATAGACGTATATAATGTTCCCACCGAGAAGTGCGGGCGGACACGCCAGGAAAGTTGTCAACTATTACATCCGAGATGTTAGGTTGCCCTAGGTTAGGATATATAACGTTATAGACGTATATAATGTCCCCATCCAGAAGCAGGCGACGACACGCCAGGAATACTACATCCCAGATGTTAGGTTGCGTTAGGTTAGGATATACAACGTTATAGACGTATATAATGTTCCCATTTAGAAGCAGGCGAAGACACGCCAGGAATGATGTAAAATATTACATTCGATATATTAGGTCGCCTTAGGCTAGGATATATAACGTTATAGACGTATACAATGTTTCCACCGAGACGTAGGGACCGACATGCCAAGAATGTAAAATATTACATCCGAGGTGTTAGGTTGCGTTAGGTTAGGATATACAACGTTACAGACGTATATTATGTCCCCATCGAGAAGCAGGAGACGACACGCCAGGAATGTTGCAATATATTACATTCGACATGTTAGGTGGCCTTAGGCTAGGATATATAACGTTATAGACGTATATAATGTTCCCACCGAGAAGTGCGGGCGGACACGCCAGGAATGTTGTCAAATATTACATCCGAGATGTTAGGTTGTCCTAGGTTAGGATATATATGGTTATAGACGTATACAATGTTTCCCCCGAGAAGTAGGGACCGACATGCCAGGAGTGTTGTAAAATATTACATCCGAGATGTTAGGCTGCCTTAGGTTGGGATATACAAGGTTATAGATGTATATAATGTCCCCATCGAGAAGTAGGCGACGACACGCCAGGAATGTTGTAAAATATTACATTCGCCATGTTAGGTTGCCTTAGACTAGGATATATAACGTTATAGACGTATATAATGTTCCCACCGAAAAATAGGGGCCGACGTGTCAGGAATGTTGTAAAATATTAAACCCGAGATGTTAGGTTCCCTTAGGTTAGGATATACATCGTTATAGACGTATAGAATGTTCCCACCGAGATGTAGGGACCGACATGCCAGGAATGTTGTAAAATATTACATCCCAAGTGTTAGGTGGCGTTAGGTTAGGATATACAACGTTATAGACGTATATAATGTCCCCATCGAGAAGCAGGCGACGACACGCCAGGAATGTTGTAAAATATTGCATTCGATATATTGGGTCGCCTTAGGCTAGGATATATAACGTTATAGACGTATACAATGTTCCCACCGAGACGTAGGGACCGACATGCCAAGAATGTAAAATATTACATCCGAGGTGTTAGGTTGCGTTAGGTTAGGATATACAACGTTATAGACGTATATTATGTCCCCATCGAGAAGTAGGGACGGACATGCCAGGAGTCTTGTAAAATATTACATCCGAGATGTTAGGCTGCCTTAAGTTGGGATATACCAGGTTATAGATGTATATAATGTCCCCATCGAGAAGTAGGCGACGACACGCCAGGAATGTTGTAAAATATTACATTCGCCATGTTAGGTTGCCTTAGACTAGGATATATAACGTTATAGACGTATATAATGTTCCCACCGAAAAATAGGGGCCGACGCGTCAGGAATGTTGTAAAATATTAAACCCGAGATGTTAGGTTCCCTTAGGTTAGGATATACATCGTTATAGACGTATAGAATGTTCCCACCGAGATGTAGGGACCGACATATCAGGAATGTGGTAAAATATTACATCCCAAATGTTAGGTGGCGTTAGGTTAGGATATACAACGGTATAGACGTATATAATGTCCCCATCGAGAAGCAGGCGACGACACGCCAGGAATGTTGTAAAATATTACATCCGAGATGTTGTGTTGCCTTACGATAGGATACATAATGTTATAGACCTATATAATGTTCCCACCGAAAAGTAGGAGCCGACGCGCAAGGAATGTTGTCAAATATTACATCCGAGATGTTAGGTTGCCTTAGGCTAGGATATATAACGTTATAGACGTATATAATGTTACCACCGAGAACTACGCGCCGCCACGTCAGGAATGATGTAAAATATTACATTCGACATGTTAGGTCGCCTTAGGATAGGATATATATCGCTATAGACGTATATGATGTTCCCACCGAGAAGTACGGGCTAACACGCCAGGAATGTTTTCAAATATTACACCCGAGATGTTAGGTTCCCTAAGGTTAGGATATATAACGTTATAGACGTATATAATGTCCCCATCCAGAAGCAGGCGACGACGCGCCAGGAATATTACATCCCAGATGTTAGGTTGCGTTAGGTTAGGATATACAACGTTATAGGCGTATATAATGTTCCCATTGAGAAGCAGGCGAAGACACGCCAGGAATGATGTAAAATATTGCATTCGATATATTAGGTCGCCTTAGGCTAGGATATATAACGTTATAGACGTATACAATGTTCCCACCGAGACGTAGGGACCGACATGCCAAGAATATAAAATATTACATCCGAGGTGTTAGGTTGCGTTAGGTTAGGATATACAACGTTATAGACGTATATTATGTCCCCATCGAGAAGCTGGAGACGACACGCGAGGAATGTTGTAAAATATTACATTCGACATGTTAGGTGGCCTTAGGCTAGGATATATAACGTTATAGACGTATATAATGTTCCCACCGAGAAGTGCGGGCGGACACGACAGGAATGTTGTCAACTATTACATCCGAGATGTTAGGTTGCCCTAGGCTAGGATATATATCGTTATAGACGTATACAATGTTTCCCCCGCGAAGTAGGGACCGACATGCCAGGAGTGTTGTAAAATATTACATCCGAGATGTTAGGCTGCCTTAGGTTGGGATATACAAGGTTATAGATGTATATAATGTCCCCATCGAGAAGTAGGCGACGACACGCCAGGAATGTTGTAAAATATTACATTCGCCATGTTAGGTTGCCTTAGACAAGGATATATAACGTTATAGACGTATATAATGTTCCCACCGAAAAATAGGGGCCGACGCGTCAGGAAAGTTGTAAAATATTAAACCCGAGATGTTAGATTCCCTTAGGTTAGGATATACATCGTTATAGACGTATAGAATGTTCCCACCGAGACGTAGGGACCGACATGCCAAGAATGTAAAATATTACATCCGAGGTGTTAGGTTGCGTTAGGTTAGGATATACAAGGTTATAGACGTATATTATGTCCCCATCGAGAAGCAGGAGACGACGCGCCAGGAATGTGGTAAAATATTACATTCGACATGTTAGGTGGCCTTAGGCTAGGATATATAACGTTATAGACGTATATAATGTTCCCACCGAGAAGTGCGGGCGGACACGCCAGGAAATTTGTCAACTATTACATCCGAGATGTTAGGCTGCCTTAGGTTGGGATATACAAGGTTATAGATGTATATAATGTCCCCATCGAGAAGTAGGCGACGACACGCCAGGAATGTTGTAAAATATTACATTCGCCATGTTAGGTTGCCTTAGACTAGGATATATAACGTTATAGACGTATATAATGTTCCCACCGAAAAATAGGGGCCGACGTGTCAGGAATGTTGTAAAATATTAAACCCGAGATGTTAGGTTCCCTTAGGTTAGGATATACATCGTTATAGACGTATAGAATGTTCCCACCGAGATGTAGGGACCGACATGCCAGGAATGTTGTAAAATATTACATCCCAAGTGTTAGGTGGCGTTAGGTTAGGATATACAACGTTATAGACGTATATAATGTCCCCATCGAGAAGCAGGCGACGACACGCCAGGAATGTTGTAAAATATTGCATTCGATATATTGGGTCGCCTTAGGCTAGGATATATAACGTTATAGACGTATACAATGTTCCCACCGAGACGTAGGGACCGACATGCCAAGAATGTAAAATATTACATCCGAGGTGTTAGGTTGCGTTAGGTTAGGATATACAACGTTATAGACGTATATTATGTCCCCATCGAGAAGTAGGGACGGACATGCCAGGAGTGTTGTAAAATATTACATCCGAGATGTTAGGCTGCCTTAAGTTGGGATATACCAGGTTATAGATGTATATAATGTCCCCATCGAGAAGTAGGCGACGACACGCCAGGAATGTTGTAAAATATTACATTCGCCATGTTAGGTTGCCTTAGACTAGGATATATAACGTTATAGACGTATATAATGTTCCCACCGAAAAATAGGGGCCGACGCGTCAGGAATGTTGTAAAATATTAAACCCGAGATGTTAGGTTCCCTTAGGTTAGGATATACATCGTTATAGACGTATAGAATGTTCCCACCGAGATGTAGGGACCGACATATCAGGAATGTGGTAAAATATTACATCCCAAATGTTAGGTGGCGTTAGGTTAGGATATACAACGTTATAGACGTATATAATGTCCCCATCGAGAAGCAGGCGACGACACGCCAGGAATGTTGTAAAATATTACATCCGAGATGTTGTGTTGCCTTACGATAGGATACATAATGTTATAGACCTATATAATGTTCCCACCGAAAAGTAGGAGCCGACGCGCAAGGAATGTTGTCAAATATTACATCCGAGATGTTAGGTTGCCTTAGGCTAGGATATATAACGTTATAGACGTATATAATGTTACCACCGAGAACTACGCGCCGCCACGTCAGGAATGATGTAAAATATTACATTCGACATGTTAGGTCGCCTTAGGATAGGATATATATCGCTATAGACGTATATGATGTTCCCACCGAGAAGTACGGGCTAACACGCCAGGAATGTTTTCAAATATTACACCCGAGATGTTAGGTTCCCTAAGGTTAGGATATATAACGTTATAGACGTATATAATGTCCCCATCCAGAAGCAGGCGACGACGCGCCAGGAATATTACATCCCAGATGTTAGGTTGCGTTAGGTTAGGATATACAACGTTATAGGCGTATATAATGTTCCCATTGAGAAGCAGGCGAAGACACGCCAGGAATGATGTAAAATATTGCATTCGATATATTAGGTCGCCTTAGGCTAGGATATATAACGTTATAGACGTATACAATGTTCCCACCGAGACGTAGGGACCGACATGCCAAGAATATAAAATATTACATCCGAGGTGTTAGGTTGCGTTAGGTTAGGATATACAACGTTATAGACGTATATTATGTCCCCATCGAGAAGCTGGAGACGACACGCGAGGAATGTTGTAAAATATTACATTCGACATGTTAGGTGGCCTTAGGCTAGGATATATAACGTTATAGACGTATATAATGTTCCCACCGAGAAGTGCGGGCGGACACGACAGGAATGTTGTCAACTATTACATCCGAGATGTTAGGTTGCCCTAGGCTAGGATATATATCGTTATAGACGTATACAATGTTTCCCCCGAGAAGTAGGGACCGACATGCCAGGAGTGTTGTAAAATATTACATCCGAGATGTTAGGCTGCCTTAGGTTGGGATATACAAGGTTATAGATGTATATAATGTCCCCATCGAGAAGTAGGCGACGACACGCCAGGAATGTTGTAAAATATTACATTCGCCATGTTAGGTTGCCTTAGACAAGGATATATAACGTTATAGACGTATATAATGTTCCCACCGAAAAATAGGGGCCGACGCGTCAGGAATGTTGTAAAATATTAAACCCGAGATGTTAGATTCCCTTAGGTTAGGATATACATCGTTATAGACGTATAGAATGTTCCCACCGAGACGTAGGGACCGACATGCCAAGAATGTAAAATATTACATCCGAGGTGTTAGGTTGCGTTAGGTTAGGATATACAAGGTTATAGACGTATATTATGTCCCCATCGAGAAGCAGGAGACGACGCGCCAGGAATGTGGTAAAATATTACATTCGACATGTTAGGTGGCCTTAGGCTAGGATATATAACGTTATAGACGTATATAATGTTCCCACCGAGAAGTGCGGGCGGACACGCCAGGAAATTTGTCAACTATTACATCCGAGATGTTAGGCTGCCTTAGGTTGGGATATACAAGGTTATAGATGTATATAATGTCCCCATCGAGAAGTAGGCGACGACACGCCAGGAATGTTGTAAAATATTACATTCGCCATGTTAGGTTGCCTTAGACTAGGATATATAACGTTATAGACGTATATAATGTTCCCACCGAAAAATAGGGGCCGACGTGTCAGGAATGTTGTAAAATATTAAACCCGAGATGTTAGGTTCCCTTAGGTTAGGATATACATCGTTATAGACGTATAGAATGTTCCCACCGAGATGTAGGGACCGACATGCCAGGAATGTTGTAAAATATTACATCCCAAGTGTTAGGTGGCGTTAGGTTAGGATATACAACGTTATAGACGTATATAATGTCCCCATCGAGAAGCAGGCGACGACACGCCAGGAATGTTGTAAAATATTGCATTCGATATATTGGGTCGCCTTAGGCTAGGATATATAACGTTATAGACGTATACAATGTTCCCACCGAGACGTAGGGACCGACATGCCAAGAATGTAAAATATTACATCCGAGGTGTTAGGTTGCGTTAGGTTAGGATATACAACGTTATAGACGTATATTATGTCCCCATCGAGAAGTAGGGACGGACATGCCAGGAGTGTTGTAAAATATTACATCCGAGATGTTAGGCTGCCTTAAGTTGGGATATACCAGGTTATAGATGTATATAATGTCCCCATCGAGAAGTAGGCGACGACACGCCAGGAATGTTGTAAAATATTACATTCGCCATGTTAGGTTGCCTTAGACTAGGATATATAACGTTATAGACGTATATAATGTTCCCACCGAAAAATAGGGGCCGACGCGTCAGGAATGTTGTAAAATATTAAACCCGAGATGTTAGGTTCCCTTAGGTTAGGATATACATCGTTATAGACGTATAGAATGTTCCCACCGAGATGTAGGGACCGACATGCCAGGAATGTGGTAAAATATTACATCCCAAATGTTAGGTGGCGTTAGGTTAGGATATACAACGTTATAGACGTATATAATGTCCCCATCGAGAAGCAGGCGACGACACGCCAGGAATGTTGTAAAATATTACATCCGAGATGTTGTGTTGCCTTACGATAGGATACATAATGTTATAGACCTATATAATGTTCCCACCGAAAAGTAGGAGCCGACGCGCAAGGAATGTTGTCAAATATTACATCCGAGATGTTAGGTTGCCTTAGGCTAGGATATATAACGTTATAGACGTATATAATGTTACCACCGAGAACTACGCGCCGCCACGTCAGGAATGATGTAAAATATTACATTCGACATGTTAGGTCGCCTTAGGATAGGATATATATCGCTATAGACGTATATGATGTTCCCACCGAGAAGTACGGGCTAACACGCCAGGAATGTTTTCAAATATTACACCCGAGATGTTAGGTTCCCTAAGGTTAGGATATATAACGTTATAGACGTATATAATGTCCCCATCCAGAAGCAGGCGACGACGCGCCAGGAATATTACATCCCAGATGTTAGGTTGCGTTAGGTTAGGATATACAACGTTATAGACGTATATAATGTTCCCATTGAGAAGCAGGCGAAGACACGCCAGGAATGATGTAAAATATTGCATTCGATATATTAGGTCGCCTTAGGCTAGGACATATAACGTTATAGACGTATACAATGTTCCCACCGAGACGTAGGGACCGACATGCCAAGAATATAAAATATTACATCCGAGGTGTTAGGTTGCGTTAGGTTAGGATATACAACGTTATAGATGTATATTATGTCCCCATCGAGAAGCTGGAGACGACACGCGAGGAATGTTGTAAAATATTACATTCGACATGTTAGGTGGCCTTAGGCTAGGATATATAACGTTATAGACGTATATAATGTTCCCACCGAGAAGTGCGGGCGGACACGACAGGAATGTTGTCAACTATTACATCCGAGATGTTAGGTTGCCCTAGGCTAGGATATATATCGTTATAGACGTATACAATGTTTCCCCCGAGAAGTAGGGACCGACATGCCAGGAGTGTTGTAAAATATTACATCCGAGATGTTAGGCTGCCTTAGGTTGGGATATACAAGGTTATAGATGTATATAATGTCCCCATCGAGAAGTAGGCGACGACACGCCAGGAATGTTGTAAAATATTACATTCGCCATGTTAGGTTGCCTTAGACAAGGATATATAACGTTATAGACGTATATAATGTTCCCACCGAAAAATAGGGGCCGACGCGTCAGGAATGTTGTAAAATATTAAACCCGAGATGTTAGATTCCCTTAGGTTAGGATATACATCGTTATAGACGTATAGAATGTTCCCACCGAGACGTAGGGACCGACATGCCAAGAATGTAAAATATTACATCCGAGGTGTTAGGTTGCGTTAGGTTAGGATATACAAGGTTATAGACGTATATTATGTCCCCATCGAGAAGCAGGAGACGACGCGCCAGGAATGTGGTAAAATATTACATTCGACATGTTAGGTGGCCTTAGGCTAGGATATATAACGTTATAGACGTATATAATGTTCCCACCGAGAAGTGCGGGCGGACACGCCAGGAAATTTGTCAACTATTACATCCGAGATGTTAGGCTGCCTTAGGTTGGGATATACAAGGTTATAGATGTATATAATGTCCCCATCGAGAAGTAGGCGACGACACGCCAGGAATGTTGTAAAATATTACATTCGCCATGTTAGGTTGCCTTAGACTAGGATATATAACGTTATAGACGTATATAATGTTCCCACCGAAAAATAGGGGCCGACGTGTCAGGAATGTTGTAAAATATTAAACCCGAG
Organism: Xylocopa violacea; assembly: GCA_963969225.1. NCBI lineage: Eukaryota > Metazoa > Arthropoda > Insecta > Hymenoptera > Apidae > Xylocopa > Xylocopa violacea. The sequence goes on along the minus strand of CAXAJV010000614.1, from coordinate 12,949 downwards.
ATGTTAGGTTCCCTTAGGTTAGGATATACATCGTTATAGACGTATAGAATGTTCCCACCGAGATGTAGGGACCGACATGCCAGGAATGTTGTAAAATATTACATCCCAAGTGTTAGGTGGCGTTAGGTTAGGATATACAACGTTATAGACGTATATAATGTCCCCATCGAGAAGCAGGCGACGACACGCCAGGAATGTTGTAAAATATTGCATTCGATATATTGGGTCGCCTTAGGCTAGGATATATAACGTTATAGACGTATACAATGTTCCCACCGAGACGTAGGGACCGACATGCCAAGAATGTAAAATATTACATCCGAGGTGTTAGGTTGCGTTAGGTTAGGATATACAACGTTATAGACGTATATTATGTCCCCATCGAGAAGTAGGGACGGACATGCCAGGAGTGTTGTAAAATATTACATCCGAGATGTTAGGCTGCCTTAAGTTGGGATATACCAGGTTATAGATGTATATAATGTCCCCATCGAGAAGTAGGCGACGACACGCCAGGAATGTTGTAAAATATTACATTCGCCATGTTAGGTTGCCTTAGACTAGGATATATAACGTTATAGACGTATATAATGTTCCCACCGAAAAATAGGGGCCGACGCGTCAGGAATGTTGTAAAATATTAAACCCGAGATGTTATGTTCCCTTAGGTTAGGATATACATCGTTATAGACGTATAGAATGTTCCCACCGAGATGTAGGGACCGACATGCCAGGAATGTGGTAAAATATTACATCCCAAATGTTAGGTGGCGTTAGGTTAGGATATACAACGTTATAGACGTATATAATGTCCCCATCGAGAAGCAGGCGACGACACGCCAGGAATGTTGTAAAATATTACATCCGAGATGTTGTGTTGCCTTACGATAGGATACATAATGTTATAGACCTATATAATGTTCCCACCGAAAAGTAGGAGCCGACGCGCAAGGAATGCTGTCAAATATTACATCCGAGATGTTAGGTTGCCTTAGGCTAGGATATATAACGTTATAGACGTATATAATGTTACCACCGAGAACTACGCGCCGCCACGTCAGGAATGATGTAAAATATTACATTCGACATGTTAGGTCGCCTTAGGCTAGGATATATATCGCTATAGACGTATATGATGTTCCCACCGAGAAGTACGGGCTAACACGCCAGGAATGTTTTCAAATATTACACCCGAGATGTTAGGTTCCCTAAGGTTAGGATATATAACGTTATAGACGTATATAATGTCCCCATCCAGAAGCAGGCGCCGACGCGCCAGGAATATTACATCCCAGATGTTAGGTTGCGTTAGGTTAGAATATACAACGTTATAGACGTATATAATGTTCCCATTGAGAAGCAGGCGAAGACACGCCAGGAATGATGTAAAATATTGCATTCGATATATTAGGTCGCCTTAGGCTAGGATATATAACGTTATAGACGTATACAATGTTCCCACCGAGACGTAGGGACCGACATGCCAAGAATGTAAAATATTACATCCGAGGTGTTAGGTTGCGTTAGGTTAGGATATACAACGTTATAGACGTATATTATGTCCCCATCGAGAAGCAGGAGACGACGCGCCAGGAATGTGGTAAAATATTACATTCGACATGTTAGGTGGCCTTAGGCTAGGATATATAACGTTATAGACGTATATAATGTTCCCACCGAGAAGTGCGGGCGGACACGCCAGGAAATTTGTCAACTATTACATCCGAGATGTTAGGTTGCCCTAGGTTAGGATATATATCGTTATAGACGTATACAATGTTTCCCCCGAGAAGTAGGGACCGACATGCCAGGAGTGTTGTAAAATATTACATCCGAGATGTTAGGCTGCCTTAGGTTGGGATATACAATGTTATAGATGTATATAATGTCCCCATCGAGAAGTAGGCGACGACACGCCAGGAATGTTGTAAAATATTACATTCGCCATGTTAGGTTGCCTTAGACAAGGATATATAACGTTATAGACGTATATAATGTTCCCACCGAAAAAAAGGGGACGACGCGCCAGGAATGTTGTAAAATATTAAACCCGAGATGTTAAGTTCCCTTAGGTTAGGATATACATCGTTATAGACGTATAGAATGTTCCCACCGAGATGTAGGGATCGACATGCCAGGAATGTTATAAAATATTACATCCCAAATGTTAGGTGGCGTTAGGTTAGGATATACAACGTTATAGACGTATATAATGTCCCCATCGAGAAGCAGGCGACGACACGCCAGGAATGTTGTAAAATATTACATCCGAGATGTTGTGTTGCCTTACGATAGGATACATAATGTTATAGACCTATATAATGTTCCCACCGAAAAGTAGGAGCCGACGCGCAAGGAATGTTGTCAAATATTACATCCGAGATGTTAGGTTGCCTTAGGCTAAGATATATAACGTTATAGACGTATATAATGTTACCACCCAGAACTACGCGCCGACACGTCAGGAATGATGTAAAATATTACATTCGACATGTTAGGTCGCCTTAGGCTAGGATATATATCGCTATAGACGTATACAATGTTTCCCCCGAGAAGTAGGGACCGACATGCCAGGAGTGTTGTAAAATATTACATCCGAGATGTTAGTCTGCCTTAGGTTGGGACATACAAGGTTATAGATGTATATAATGTACCCATCGAGAAGTAGGCGACGACACGCCAGGAATGTTGTAAAATATTACATTCGCCATGTTAGGTTGCCTTAGACTAGGATATATAACGTTATAGACGTATATAATGTTCCCACCGAAAAATAGGGGCCGACGCGTCAGGAATGTTGTAAAATATTAAACCCGAGATGTTAGGTTCCCTTAGGTTAGGATATACATCGTTATAGACGTATAGAATGTTCCCACCGAGATGTAGGGACCGACATGCCAGGAATGTGGTAAAATATTACATCCCAAATGTTAGGTGGCGTTAGGTTAGGATATACAACGTTATAGACGTATATAATGTCCCCATCGAGAAGCAGGCGACGACACGCCAGGAATGTTGTAAAATATTACATCCGAGATGTTGTGTTGCCTTACGATAGGATACATAATGTTATAGACCTATATAATGTTCCCACCGAAAAGTAGGAGCCGACGCGCAAGGAATGCTGTCAAATATTACATCCGAGATGTTAGGTTGCCTTAGGCTAGGATATATAACGTTATAGACGTATATAATGTTACCACCGAGAACTACGCGCCGCCACGTCAGGAATGATGTAAAATATTACATTCGACATGTTAGGTCGCCTTAGGCTAGGATATATATCGCTATAGACGTATATGATGTTCCCACCGAGAAGTACGGGCTAACACGCCAGGAATGTTTTCAAATATTACACCCGAGATGTTAGGTTCCCTAAGGTTAGGATATATAACGTTATAGACGTATATAATGTCCCCATCCAGAAGCAGGCGCCGACGCGCCAGGAATATTACATCCCAGATGTTAGGTTGCGTTAGGTTAGAATATACAACGTTATAGACGTATATAATGTTCCCATTGAGAAGCAGGCGAAGACACGCCAGGAATGATGTAAAATATTGCATTCGATATATTAGGTCGCCTTAGGCTAGGATATATAACGTTATAGACGTATACAATGTTCCCACCGAGACGTAGGGACCGACATGCCAAGAATGTAAAATATTACATCCGAGGTGTTAGGTTGCGTTAGGTTAGGATATACAACGTTATAGACGTATATTATGTCCCCATCGAGAAGCTGGAGACGACACGCCAGGAATGTTGTAAAATATTACATTCGACATGTTAGGTGGCCTTAGGCTAGGATATATAACGTTATAGACGTATATAATGTTCCCACCGAGAAGTGCGGGCGGACACGACAGGAATGTTGTCAACTATTACATCCGAGATGTTAGGTTGCCCTAGGCTAGGATATATATCGTTATAGACGTATACAATGTTTCCCCCGAGAAGTAGGGACCGACATGCCAGGAGTGTTGTAAAATATTACATCCGAGATGTTAGGCTGCCTTAGGTTGGGATATACAAGGTTATAGATATATATAATGTCCCCATCGAGAAGTAGGCGACGACACGCCAGGAATGTTGTAAAATATTACATACGCCATGTTAGGTTGCCTTAGACAAGGATATATAACGTTATAGACGTATATAATGTTCCCACCGAAAAATAGAGGCCGACGCGTCAGGAATGTTGTAAAATATTAAACCCGAGATGTTAGATTCCCTTAGGTTAGGATATACATCGTTATAGACGTATAGAATGTTCCCACCGAGACGTAGGGACCGACATGCCAAGAATGTAAAATATTACATCCGAGGTGTTAGGTTGCGTTAGGTTAGGATATACAAGGTTATAGACGTATATTATGTCCCCATCGAGAAGCAGGAGACGACGCGCCAGGAATGTGGTAAAATATTACATTCGACATGTTAGGTGGCCTTAGGCTAGGATATATAACGTTATAGACGTATATAATGTTCCCACCGAGAAGTGCGGGCGGACACGCCAGGAAATTTGTCAACTATTACATCCGAGATGTTAGGTTGCCCTAGGTTAGGATATATATCGTTATAGACGTATACAATGTTTCCCCCGAGAAGTAGGGACCGACATGCCAGGAGTGTTGTAAAATATTACATCCGAGATGTTAGGCTGCCTTAGGTTGGGATATACAATGTTATAGATGTATATAATGTCCCCATCGAGAAGTAGGCGACGACACGCCAGGAATGTTGTAAAATATTACATTCGCCATGTTAGGTTGCCTTAGACAAGGATATATAACGTTATAGACGTATATAATGTTCCCACCGAAAAAAAGGGGACGACGCGCCAGGAATGTTGTAAAATATTAAACCCGAGATGTTAAGTTCCCTTAGGTTAGGATATACATCGTTATAGACGTATAGAATGTTCCCACCGAGATGTAGGGATCGACATGCCAGGAATGTTATAAAATATTACATCCCAAATGTTAGGTGGCGTTAGGTTAGGATATACAACGTTATAGACGTATATAATGTCCCCATCGAGAAGCAGGCGACGACACGCCAGGAATGTTGTAAAATATTACATCCGAGATGTTGTGTTGCCTTACGATAGGATACATAATGTTATAGACCTATATAATGTTCCCACCGAAAAGTAGGAGCCGACGCGCAAGGAATGTTGTCAAATATTACATCCGAGATGTTAGGTTGCCTTAGGCTAAGATATATAACGTTATAGACGTATATAATGTTACCACCCAGAACTACGCGCCGACACGTCAGGAATGATGTAAAATATTACATTCGACATGTTAGGTCGCCTTAGGCTAGGATATATATCGCTATAGACGTATACAATGTTTCCCCCGAGAAGTAGGGACCGACATGCCAGGAGTGTTGTAAAATATTACATCCGAGATGTTAGTCTGCCTTAGGTTGGGACATACAAGGTTATAGATGTATATAATGTACCCATCGAGAAGTAGGCGACGACACGCCAGGAATGTTGTAAAATATTACATTCGCCATGTTAGGTTGCGTTAGACTAGGATATATAACGTTATAGACGTATATAATGTTCCCACCGAAAAATAGGGGCCGACGCGTCAGGAATGTTGTAAAATATGAAACCCGAGATGTTAGGTTCCCTTAGGTTAGGATATACATCGTTATAGACGTATAGAATGTTCCCACCGAGATGTAGGGACCGACATGCCAGGAATGTTGTAAAATATTACATCCCAAATGTTAGGTGGCGTTAGGTTAGGATATACAACGTTATAGACGTATATAATGTCCCCATCGAGAAGCAGGCGACGACACGCCAGGAATGTTGTAAAATATTACATCCGAGATGTTGTGTTGCCTTACGATAGGATACATAATGTTATAGACCTATATAATGTTCCCACCGAAAAGTAGGAGCCGACGCGCAAGGAATGTTGTCAAATATTACATCCGAGATGTTAGGTTGCCTTAGGCTAGGATATATAACGTTATAGACGTATATAATGTTACCACCGAGAACTACGCTCCGACACGTCAGGAATGATGTAAAATATTACATTCGACATGTTAGGTCGCCTTAGGCTAGGATATATATCGCTATAGACGTATATGATGTTCCCACCGAGAAGTAAGGGCTAACACGCCAGGAATGGTTTCAAATATTACACCCGAGATGTTAGGTTCCCTTAGGTTAGGATATATAACGTTATAGACGTATATAATGTCCCCATCCAGAAGCAGGCGACGACACGCCAGGAATATTACATCCGAGATGTTAGGTTGCTTAGGTTAGGATACACAACGTTATAGACGTATATAATGTTCCCATTGAGAAGCAGGCGAAGACACGCCAGGAATGATGTAAAATATTACATTCGATATATTAGGTCGCCTTAGGCTAGGATATATAACGTTATAGACGTATACAATGTTCCCACCGAGACGTAGGGACCGACATGCCAGCAATGTAAAATATTACATCCGAGGTGTTAGGTTGCGTTAGGTTAGGATATACAACCTTATAGACGTATATTATGTCCCCATCGAGAAGCAGGAGACGACACGCCAGGAATGTTGTAAAATATTACATTCGACATGTTAGGTGGCCTTAGGCTAGGATATATAACGTTATAGACGTATATAATGTTCCCACAGAGAAGTGCGGGCGGACACGCCAGGAATGTTGTCAACTATTACATCCGAGATGTTAGGTTGCCCTAGGTTAGGATATATATCGTTATATACGTATACAATGTTTCCCCCGAGAAGTAGGGACCGACATGCCAGGAGTGTTGTAAAATATTACATCCGAGATGTTAGGCTGCCTTAGGTTGGGATATACAAGGTTATAGATGTATATAATGTCCCCATCGAGAAGTAGGCGACGACACGCCAGGAATGTTGTAAAATATTACATTCGCCATGTTAGGTTGCCTTAGACTAGGATATATAACGTTATAGACGTATATAATGTTCCCACCGAAAAATAGGGGCCGACGCGTCAGGAATGTTGTAAAATATTAAACCCGAGATGTTAGGTTCCCTTAGGTTAGGATATACATCGTTATAGACGTATAGTATGTTCCCACCGAGATGTAGGGACCGACATGCCAGGAATGTTGTAAAATATTACATCCGAGATGTTAGGTTGCGTTAGGTTAGGATATACACCGTTATAGACGTATATAATGTCCCCATCAAGAAGCAGGCGACGACACGCCAGGAATGTTGTAAAATATTACATCCCAGATGTCAGGTTTCGTTAGGTTAGGCTATACAACGTTATAGACATATATAATGTCCCCACCGAGAAGCAGGCGACAACACGCCAGGAATGATGTAAAATATTATATCCCAGATGTTAGGTTGCGTTTGGTTAGGATATACAACGTTATAGACGTATATAATGTCCCCATCGAGAAGCAGGCGACGACACGCCAGGAATGTTGTAAAATATTACATCCGAGATGTTAGATTTCTTAGGCTAGGATATACAACGTTATAGACATATATAATGTCCCCATCGAGAAGCAGGCGACGACACGCCAGGAATGTTGTAAAATATTACATTCGCCATGTTAGGTTGCCTTAGACTAGGATATATAACGTTATAGACGTATATAATGTTCCCACCGAAAAGTAGGAGCCGAATCGCCAGGAATGTTGTAAAATATTACATCCGAGATGTTAGTTTCCCTTAAGTTTGGATATATGTCGTTATAGACGTATATAACGTTCACAGCGAGACGTAGGGACTGACATGCCAGGAATGTTGTAACATATTACATCCCAGATGTTAGGTGTCGTTAGTTTAGGATATACAACGTTATAGACATATATAATGTCCCCACCGAGAAGCAGGCGACAACACGCCAGGAATGTTGTAAAATATTACATTCGGCATGTTAGGTTGCCTTAGGCTAGAATACATAACGTTATAGACGTATATCATGTTACCACCGAGATCTACTGGCCGACACGCCAGGAATGATATAAAATATTACATTCGACATGTCAGGTCGCTTTAGGCTAGGATATATAAAGCTATAGACGTATATAATGGTCCCACCGAGAAATAGGGGCCGACGCGTCAGGAATGTTGTAAAATACTACACCCGAGATGTTAGGTTCCCTTAGGTTAGGATATACAACGTTATAGACGTATAGAATGTTCCCACCGAGACGTAGGGACCGACATGCCAGGAATGTTGTAAAATATTACATCCCAGATTTTAGGTTGCGCTAGGTTAGGATATACAACGTTATAGACGTATATAATGTCCCTATCGAGAAGCAGGCGAAGACACGCCAGGAATGATGTAAAATATTAAATCCCAGATATTAGGTTGCGTTAGGTTAGGATATACAACGTTATAGACGTATATAATGTCCCCATCGAGAAGCAGGCGACGACACGCCAGGAATGTTGTAAAATATTACATCCGAGATGTTAGATTGCTTAGGCTAGGATATACAACGTTATAGACATATATAATGTCCCCATCGAGAAGCAGGCGACAACACGCCAGGAATGTTGTAAAATATTACACCTGAGATGTTAGGTTCCCTTAGGTTAGTATATACAACGCTATAGACGCATAGAGTGTTCCCACCGAGACGTAGGGACCGACATGACAGGAATGATGTAAAATATTACATCCGAGATGTTGGGTTGCCTTAGGTTAGGATATACAACGTTATAGATGTATTTAATGTCCCCATCGAGAAGTAGGGGACGACACGCCAGGAATGTTGTAAAATATTACATCCGAGATGTTAGGTTGCGTTAGGTTAGGATATATATCGTTATAAACGTATATAATGTTCCCAGCGAGAAATACGGGTCGACACGACAGGAATGATGTAAAATATTACATTCGACATGCTAGGTCGCCTTAGGCTAGGATATATAACGTTAAACACGTATATAAAGTTCCCACCGAGAAATAGGGGCCGACGCGTCAGGAATGTTGTAAAATACTACACCCGAGATGTTAGGTTCCCTTAGGTTAGGATATACAACGTTATAGACGTATATAATGTCCCCATCAAGAAGCAGGCGACGACACGCCAGGAATGTTGTAAGATATTACATCCCAGATGTTAGGTTTCGTTAGGTTAGGATATACAACGTTATAGACATATATAATGTCCCCACCGAGACGCAGGCGACAACACGCCAGGAATGTTGTAAGATATTACATTCGGCATGTTAGGTTGCCTTAGGCTAGAATACATAACGTTATAGACGTATATAATGTTACCACCGAGATCTACGGGCGGACACGCCAGGAATGATGTAAAATATTACATTCGACATGTCAGGTCGCCTTAGGCTAGGATATATAACGCTATAGACGTATCTAATGGTCCCACCGAGAAATAGGGGCCGACGCGTCAGGAATGTTGTAAAATACTACACCCGAGATGTTAGGTTCCCTTAGGTTAGGATATGCAACGTTATAGACGCATAGAGTGTTCCCAACGAGACGTAGGGACCGACATGACAGGAATGATGTAAAATATTACATCCCAGATTTTAGGTTGCATTAGGTTAGGATATACAACGCTATAGACGTATATAATGTTCCCACCGAAAAGTAGGAGCCGAATCGCCAGGAATGTTGTAAAATCTTACATCCGAGATGTTAGTTTCCCTTAAGTTTGGATATATGTCGTTATAGACGTATATAACGTTCCCAGCGAGACGTAGGGACTGACATGCCAGGAATGTTGTAAAATATTACATCCTAGATGTTAGGTTGCATTAGGTTAGGATATACAACGCTATAGACGTATATAATGTCCCCATCGAGAAGCAGGCGACGACACGCCAGGAACGTTGCAAAATATTACATTCGACATGTCAGGTCGCCTTAGGCTACGATATGTAACGTTATAAACGCATGTAATGTTACCACCGAGAAATACGGGTCGACACGACAGGAATGATGTAAAATATTACATTCGACATGCTAGGTCGCATTAGGCTAGGATATATAACGTTAAAGACGTATATAAAGTTCCCACCGAGAAATAGGTGCCGACGCGTCAGGAATGTTGTAAAATATTGCATCCCAGATGTTAGGTTGCGTTAGGTTAGGATATACAACGTTATAGACGTATATAATGTCCCCATCAAGAAGCAGGCGACGACACGACAGGAATGTTGTAAAATATTACATCCCAGATGTTAGGTTTCGTTAGGTTAGGATATACAACGTTATGGACATATATAATGTCCCCACCGAGAAGCAGGCTACAACACGCCAGGAATGTTGTAAAATATTACATTCGGCATGTTAGGTTGCCTTAGGCTAGAATACATAACGTTATAGACGTATATAATGTTACCACCGAGATCTACGGGTGGACACGCCAGGAATGATGTAAAATATTACATTCGAGATGTTAGTTTCCCTTAAGTTTGGATATATGTCGTTATAGACGTATATAACGTTCCCAGCGAGACGTAGGGACTGACATGCCAGGAATGTTGTAAAATATTACATCCCAGATGTTAGGTTTCGTTAGGTTAGGATATACAACGTTATAGACATATATAATGTCCCCACCGAGAAGCAGGCGACAACACGCCAGGAATGTTGTAAAATATTACATTCGGCATGTTAGGTTGCCTTAGGCTAGAATACATAACGTTATAGACGTATATAATGTTACCACCGAGATCTACGGGCGGACACGCCAGGAATGATGTAAAATATTACATTCGACATGTCAGGTCGCCTTAGGCTAGGATATATAACGCTATAGACGTATATAATGGTCCCACCGAGAAATAGGGGCCGACGCGTCAGGAATGTTGTAAAATACTACACCCGAGATGTTAGGTTCCCTTAGGTTAGGATATGCAACGTTATAGACGTATAGAATGTCCCCATCGAGAAGCAGGCGACGACACGCCAGGAATGTTGTAATATATTACATCCGAGATGTTAGATTGCTTGGACTAGGATATACAACGTTATAGACATATATAATGACCCCATCGAGAAGCAGGCGACGACACGCCAGGAATGATGTAAAATATTAAATGCCAGATGTTAGGTTGCGTTAGGTTAGGATATACAACGTTATAGACGTATATAATGTCCCCATCGAGAAGCAGGCGACGACACGCCAGGAATGTTGTAATATATTACATCCGAGATGTTAGATTGCTTAGACTAGGATATACAACGTTATAGACATATATAATGTCCCCATCGAGAAGCAGGCGACAACACGCCAGGAATGTTGTAAAATATTACACCTGAGATGTTAGGTTCCCTGAGGTTAGTATATACAACGCTATAGACGCTTAGAGTGTTCCCAACAAGACGTAGGGACCGACATGACAGGAATGATGTAAAATATTACATCCGAGATGTTGGGTTGCCTTAGGTTAGGATATACAACGTTATAGACGTATATAATGTTCCCACCGTAAAGTAGGAGCCGAATCGCCAGGCATGTTGTAAAATATTACATCCCAGATTTTAGGTTGCATTAGGTTAGGATATACAACGCTATAGACGTATATAATGTCCCCATCGAGAAGCAGGTGACGACACGCCAGGAACGTTGCAAAATATTACATTCGACATGTCAGGTCGCCTTAGGCTACGATATGTAACGTTATAGACGCATATAATGTTACCACCGAGAAATACGGGTCGACACGACAGGAATGATGTAAAATATTACATTCGACATGCTAGGTCGCCTTAGGCTAGGATATATAACGTTAAAGACGTATATAAAGTTCCCACCGAGAAATAGGTGCCGACGCGTCAGGAATGTTGTAAAATATTACATCCCAGATGTTAGGTTGCGTTAGGTTAGGATATACAACGTTATAGACGTATGTAATGTCCCCATCAAGAAGCAGGCGACGACACGCCAGGAATGTTGTAAAATATTACATCCCAGATGTTAGGTTTCGTTAGGTTAGGATATACAACGTTATAGACATATATAATGTCCCCACCGAGAAGCAGGCGACAACACGCCAGGAATGTTGTAAAATATTACATTCGGCATGTTAGGTTGCCTTAGGCTAGAATACATAACGTTATAGACGTATATGATGTTACCACCGAGATCTACGGGCGGACACGCCAGGAATGATGTAAAATATTACATTCGACATGTCAGGTCGCCTTAGGCTAGGATATATAACGCTATAGACGTATCTAATTGTCCCACCCAGAAATAGGGGCCGACGCGTCAGGAATGTTGTAAAATACTACACCCGAGATGTTAGGTTCCCTTAGGTTAGGATATGCAACGTTATAGACGTATAGAATGTTCCCACCGAGACGTAGGGACCGACATACCAGGAATGTTGTAAAATATCACATCCCAGATTTTAGGTTGCATTAGGTTAGGATATACAACGCTATAGACGTATATAATGTCCCCATCGAGAAGCAGGTGAGGACACGCCAGGAACGTTGCAAAATATTACATTCGACATGTCAGGTCGCCTTAGGCTACGATATGTAACGTTATAGACGCATATAATGTTACCACCGAGAAATACGGGTCGACACGACAGGAATGATGTAAAATATTACATTCGACATGCTAGGTCGCCTTAGGCTAGGATATATAACGTTAAAGACGTATATAAAGTTCCCACCGAGAAATAGGTGCCGACGCGTCAGGAATGTTGTAAAATATTACATCCCAGATGTTAGGTTGCGTTAGGTTAGGATATACAACGTTATAGACGTATGTAATGTCCCCATCAAGAAGCAGGCGACGACACGCCAGGAATGTTGTAAAATATTACATCCCAGATGTTAGGTTTCGTTAGGTTAGGATATACAACGTTATAGACATATATAATGTCCCCACCGAGAAGCAGGCGACAACACGCCAGGAATGTTGTAAAATATTACATTCGGCATGTTAGGTTGCCTTAGGCTAGAATAAA